>OY759263.1:65525261-66047761 GCA_963662155.1 Lamellibrachia columna | reverse complement strand
ACATTCAGTTGTTTGCTGTGATACAAACTAATGATACCTTGGGAAACCGACACATAACATTCAGTTGTGTGCTGTGATACAAACTAATGATACCTTGCGAAACCTACACATAACATTCAGTTGTTTGCTGTGATACAAACTAATGATACCTTGGGAAACCTACACATAACATTCAGTTGTTTGCTGTGATACAAACTAATGATACCTTGGGAAACCTACACATAACATTCAGTTGTGTGCTGTGATACAAACTAATGATACCTTGGGAAACCTACACATAACATTCAGTTGTGTGCTGTGATACAAACTAATGATACCTTGCGAAACCTACACATAACATTCAGTTGTGTGCTGTGATACAAACTAATGATACCTTGCGAAACCTACACATAACATTCAGTTGTTTGCTGTGATACAAACTAATGATACCTTTGGAAACCTACACATAACATTCAGTTGTGTGCTGTGATACAAACTAATGATACCTTGGGAAACCTACACATAACATTCAGTTGTTTGCTGTGATACAAACTAATGATACCTTGGGAAACCTACGCATAACATTCAGTTGTGTGCTGTGATACAAACTAATGATACCTTGCGAAACCTACACATAACATTCAGTTGTGTGCTGTGATACAAACTAATGATACCTTGCGAAACCTACACATAACATTCAGTATTTTGCTGTGATACAAACTAATGATACCTTGGGAAACCTACACATAACATTCAGTTGTTTGCTGTGATACAAACTAATGATACCTTGCGAAACCTACACATAACATTCAGTTGTTTGCTGTGATACAAACTAATGATACCTTGGGAAACCTACACATAACATTCAGTTGTGTGCTGTGATACAAACTAATGATACCTTGGGAAGCCTACACATAACATTCAGTTGTTTGCTGTGATACAAACTAATGATACCTTGGGAAACCTACACATAACATTCAGTTGTTTGCTGTGATACAAACTAATGATACCTTGGGAAACCTACGCATAACATTCAGTTGTGTGCTGTGATACAAACTAATGATACCTTGCGAAACCTACACATAACATTCAGTTGTGTGCTGTGATACAAACTAATGATACCTTGGGAAACCTACACATAACATTCAGTTGTTTGCTGTGATACAAACTAATGATACCTTGGGAAGCCTACACATAACATTCAGTTGTTTGCTGTGATACAAACTAATGATACCTTGGGAAACCTACACAAAACATTCAGTTGTTTGCTGTGATACAAACTAATGATACCTTGCGAAACCTACACATAACATTCAGTTGTGTGCAGTGATACAAACTAATGATACCTTGCGAAACCTACACATAACATTCAGTTGTGTGCTGTGATACAAACTAATGATACCTTGGGAAACCTACACATAACATTCAGTTGTGTGCTGTGATACAAACTAATGATACCTTGGGAAACCTACACATAACATTCAGTTGTGTGCTGTGATACAAACTAATGATACCTTGGGAAACCTACACATAACATTCAGTTGTTTGCTGTGATACAAACTAATGATACCTTGGGAAACCTACACATAACATTCAGTTGTTTGCTGTGATACAAACTAATGATACCTTGCGAAACCTACACATAACATTCAGTTGTGTGCTGTGATACAAACTAATGATACCTTGGGAAACCTACACATAACATTCAGTTGTTTGCTGTGATACAAACTAATGATACCTTTCGAAGCCTACACATAACATTCAGTTGTGTGCTGTGATACAAACTAATGATACCTTGGGAAACCTACACATAACATTCAGTTGTGTGCTGTGATACAAACTAATGATACCTTGCGAAACCTACACATAACATTCAGTTGTTTGCTGTGATACAAACTAATGATACCTTTCGAAGCCTACACATAACATTCAGTTGTGTGCTGTGATACAAACTAATGATACCTTGCGAAACCTACACATAACATTCAGTTGTGTGCTGTGATACAAACTAATGATACCTTGCGAAACCTACACATAACATTCAGTTGTGTGCTGTGATACAAACTAATGATACCTTGCGAAACCTACACATAACATTCAGTTGTGTGCTGTGATACAAACTAATGATACCTTGCGAAACCTACACATAACATTCAGTTGTGTGCTGTGATACAAACTAATGATACCTTGGGAAACCTACACATAACATTCAGTTGTTTGCTGTGATACAAACTAATGATACCTTTCGAAGCCTACACATAACATTCAGTTGTGTGCTGTGATACAAACTAATGATACCTTGGGAAACCTACACATAACATTCAGTTGTGTGCTGTGATACAAACTAATGATACCTTGCGAAACCTACACATAACATTCAGTTGTTTGCTGTGATACAAACTAATGATACCTTTCGAAGCCTACACATAACATTCAGTTGTGTGCTGTGATACAAACTAATGATACCTTGCGAAACCTACACATAACATTCAGTTGTGTGCTGTGATACAAACTAATGATACCTTGCGAAACCTACACATAACATTCAGTTGTGTGCTGTGATACAAACTAATGATACCTTGCGAAACCTACACATAACATTCAGTTGTGTGCTGTGATACAAACTAATGATACCTTGCGAAACCTACACATAACATTCAGTTGTTTGCTGTGATACAAACTAATGATACCTTTCGAAGCCTACACATAACATTCAGTTGTGTGCTGTGATACAAACTAATGATACCTTGCGAAACCTACACATAACATTCAGTTGTTTGCTGTGATACAAACTAATGATACCTTGCGAAACCTACACATAACATTCAGTTGTGTGCTGTGATACAAACTAATGATACCTTGCGAAACCGACACATAACATTCAGTTGTGTGCTGTGATACAAACTAATTATACCTTGGGAAACCTACACATAACATTCAGTTGTGTGCTGTGATACAAACTAATGATACCTTGGGAAACCTACACATAACATTCAGTTGTTTGCTGTGATACAAACTAATGATACCTTGCGAAGCCTACACATAACATTCAGTTGTTTGCTGTGATACAAACTAATGATACCTTGCGAAACCTACACATAACATTCAGTTGTTTGCTGTGATACAAACTAATGATACCTTGCGAAACCTACACATAACATTCAGTTGTTTGCTGTGATACAAACTAATGATACCTTGGGAAACCTACACATAACATTCAGTTGTGTGCTGTGATACAAACTAATGATACCTTGCGAAACCTACACATAACATTCAGTTGTGTGCTGTGATACAAACTAATGATACCTTGGGAAACCTACACATAACATTCAGTTGTGTGCTGTGATAGAAACTAATGATACCTTGCGAAACCTACACATAACATTCAGTTGTGTGCTGTGATACAAACTAATGATACCTTGCGAAACCTACACATAACATTCAGTTGTTTGCTGTGATACAAACTAATGATACCTTGCGAAACCTACACATAACATTCAGTTGTTTGCTGTGATACAAACTAATGATACCTTGCGAAACCTACACATAACATTCAGTTGTGTGCTGTGATACAAACTAATGATACCTTGCGAAACCTACATATAACATTCAGTTGTGTGCTGTGATACAAACTAATGATACCTTGGGAAACCTACACATAACATTCAGTTGTGTGCTGTGATACAAACTAATGATACCTTGGGAAACCTACACATAACATTCAGTTGTGTGCTGTGATACAAACTAATGATACCTTGCGAAACCTACACATAACATTCATACACTTACATAAATATTTCTATTCATCTTTCATTCCCGCTTAAAAGAATTGTATTTGCTTATTTGTAAATGGAATGGCAGGCTATATAGTAATATACATTACTGGCATGTTCCATATTGCATCGAAGAAACTACAGCTTGCCTTTTACGCAACCACAGTGAGTATCTAAGACGGTTGTTCTTAACCGGTGGTCCATGGACCCCCTAGGGAAGCAAAACTGGGGACAAAAAATATTATTTCGTCGAGTTCCTTCCGGTCCACAGCTTTCTTTAGATTCTCAAAGGGGTCCGTGACCAAAAAAGTTTAAGAAACGCTGATCTAAAACATGGCGGCCATATTCGAAACTAACAGAAAAAAATCAATAAATAGTTAATAATAATAATAATGTTTTATTTCAGGCAAGAGCCCATAATATTATAAATACATACAGGTTAAAAAAAACATACATATACACACATGATGAACAATAGAGGTACATATAATAAGGGCCTCCCTCTTCCTTTTAAAAAAGTACGGATGAGAAACTGGTTTCTTTTTTACAATGTCTAATCATTAAAGTAAATTAGTAAATTGTAATGTTTCGATGCAGTCTGTATACGGTTCCATTGCCGCTTGGTGGCGCCACTTTCCAGCAGAGGTCGCGGTTTTGTTATCGAGCGTATACAGTAGATGGTGCTAGTGAGTCGAGTTGACCATGAATGCCAGAGGCTATGCTTAGGCGGATCAAGGCTTGTTGGGGGGTCTCAGTGAATCATAGTCATATGTCTTTCTACTACTCGAAATAATGTTGTCTCACTCAAAAAAGATGATAGAACTAGAGGACATGAGGTAACATTAGTAAAGGATCAGTGTAGATTGGATATCAGGAAGTACTCTTTCTAACAGAGGACAATCAATGAATGGAACAAATTATCTACAGATTGTGTAACTGCTAACACCGTGAATATATTTAAAAACAAGGTTGACACAAATCTCAGGAGGGCGGATTACACATAGATTAACAATGTTGGACTCTCGATAAGCCAATGGCTCCCTTGTCTACTTGCCATCTGGGCCTTTGCTTTGGGTGGCAATCTTGTCAAGTCGACTTACGAACCGGGGACTAGAAGAATATTAGCCGGCTGCTAATACTTCAGTCTTTACATTGACACTAGTTCCGATGTAGGCCTATATACGTGTTCCTTTACCGTAACATTTGCCATGGACACGGGTGGTCTAAGAATCCCTGCCATGGCCCAGGAGGGTATTGATCCCTAAGACCCCCTGGATCCGCTGCTGGGCTATGAATACCAAAGTGTCGCCTTTGTTCGTTGGGACCTTTTTGCCTAGCCTCGATTATTCAGGCTGTGTGCTATGACGCCACCGTTTGTCACACACCATTGCCTGGATGCAGAGGAAGTTGGCAGGCTCCTTGGCATCAAGGGTAGACCTTCGTCGACATCTGCTTTCATTCCGTAATATCAAACTAATCACTTGTCTGAGATGGTAACATCATTCATGCGTTATAATATTAAAACGTTTGACACTTTGTTGGTACTCTTTGCTTTTGCCAATTTATAAACATTCCATTAACGAGCATTTCCCTTCTCGAAAACAGCCCCCCTCCCCCCCGGGGGCAGTGACAGTGTTGTGATGGAATCCTGTTGTGGCAGTAGCAGCGTTCTTGTGTAGCAGCATTACATTACATTACATTACATTACATTACATTACATTACATTATATTACAGCACGTTTTCGCAAACGCAAAGAAATTCAGCCAAGCACAAAGAAATTGAATAACGTAAAACAAAAAATTATATTAAGCATAATCTGTGTTTGCATAGCTTAATACATAACCACAAGAACTATGTAAGTTATTCATTATTGCTTGAAAAGAATAAAAAAAATTTAAGTGAGATAAGCTGGCATAATTTCTTATGTTACGACTTTTATTACACAAAATGTTAATTGCAGAGAAAGTAACTGCATTGCTTAACTAACACAGTGAAACCAGATAATAGTTGTGAAACAGTAATAGTTAGAAAATGAACTTAATACACAAATCGTAACGTTATTAAGATAAATAAGTACAGATCATAAATAATTCATTATAAGGGAATCTTTAGTATAAAGTAAGTAAATCTGGTACAGAACACATGAATAATAAAATTATAATATTTTTTTACAAATGCTGTATTCTAATCACTGCCACATCGATGCAGTCTACTGTAAATATCTAGTCAATTAGTGTGCAGCATATACTGGAACCAATACACAACACGTGTCTAAATGGATGATAACAATAATTGTATTTATCATTATATAGGATATGTATAAATGGATTTTTCATTTATGGCTACAAACAAAAGAAGAAACTGAGACATAAATACTTCCACTTCCTTTGTTGTTACTAACATTAACACTTTTAAGTTCAAATATGTATTATATAAATATTGAAGTACTGTATTGATGTCAATATTGAAGTGTAAATATATTATTCCAAGGATCAGAACACCACTTTGTCATGATATCAGTCTGTGTGTTGAATTATTATTTATCTGACTGCTGTAATTGGTGTGTAATTATAATTGTTATACTGGTAATGTAATTCACCAATACTCTGATAACAAGTGACATAAATTAACGCAAACCATCATAAGCAATGATGTGTCTGAAATGATGACTCAACTAGATTAGCATTGCATACATGACATGAAAAAACATTGAACTTCTAGGATAAGCTTAGTTGCTCATGTTTATATTCTTTTCAGTTTGTCAGTGATCTTATAATATGGCGTATGTGCTTGTGTACAGCATTTTAATGAAAACATGTTAAAAATGTGAACAATTAGGTCTGTATCTAGAGAATGCTTAATCAAATATCAGTTGATATGTCCCATTCACACAATTATTTCAGGAGATTAGCATACGTGTCTATGTAATAGTGTAACACTGTGAACTGATTTGAGGGAAAATAAAAACCACCTTTAAGATGACATTACGGCCTGATGCTTATCAGAAAAACATATTTTTATAAAACAATGCACTAATATGGGACATCTTAAAGAGTTTCCATTTGTTTTAAATACTGTTGCATTTTATCTGTTTCATTGTGATTAGCCTTTGTACATGTTATAACATTACAAAATAAAATTATCTTTTGTGAAATTTTTTGCCAAAGACTGTTCATTCACATATCGCTGTCTATAATCAAATACTCGTTTATACAACTGAGGCAATGTGGTGCAAATGAAATTGCCCAAGATTCGAAACAGCATCATAAAGATTGAAACTTGGGTTCTCTCGACTGAGAGTCTGGTGTTCTAACCACTACGTCACCGTGTCCAACTGACAGTGATTGAGAGTCTGGTGTTCTAACCACTACGTCACCGTGTCCAACTGACAGTGATTGAGAGTCTGGTGTTCTAACCACTACGTCGCCGTGTCCAACTGACAGTGATTGAGAGTCTGGTGTTCTAACCACTACGTCACTGTGTCCAACTGACAGTGATTGAGAGTCTGGTGTTCTAACCACTACGTCACTGTGTCCAACTGACAGTGATTGAGAGTCTGGTGTTCTAACCACTACGTCACTGTGTCCAACTGACAGTGATTGAGAGTCTGGTGTTCTAACCACTACGTCACCGTGTCTCACTGACAGTGGTTGAGAGTCAGGTGTTCTAACCACTACGTCACCGTGTCTCACTGACAGTGGTTGAGAGTCTGGTGTTCTAACCACTACGTCACCGTGTCTCACTGACAGTGGTTGAGAGTCTGGTGTTCTAACCACTACGTCACCGTGTCCAACTGAAAGTGACTGAGAATCTGGTGTTCTAACCACTACGTCACTGTGTCCAACTGACAGTGATTGAGAGTCTGGTGTTCTAACCACTACGTCGCCGTGTCCAACTGACAGTGACTGAGAGTCTGGTGTTCTAACCACTACGTTGCCGTTTCCAACTGGCAGTGATTGAGAGTCTGGTGTTCTAACCACTACGTCACCGTGTCCAACTGACAGTGATTGAGAGTCTGGTGTTCTAACCACTACGTCACCGTGTCCAACTGACAGTGATTGAGAGTCTGGTGTTCTAACCACTACGTCACCGTGTCCAACTGACAGTGATTGAGAGTCTGGTGTTCTAACCACTACGTCACTGTGTCCAACTGACCGTGATTGAGAGTCTGGTGTTCTAACCACTACGTCACCGTGGCCAACTGACAGTGATTGAGAGTCTGGTGTTCTAACCACTACGTCACCGTGTCCAACTGACAGTGATTGAGAGTCTGGTGTTATAACCACTACGTCACCGTGTCCAACTGACAGTGATTGAGAGTCTGGTGTTCTAACCACTACGTCACCGTGGCCAACTGACAGTGATTGAGAGTCTGGTGTTCTAACCACTACGTCACCGTGTCCAACTGACAGTGATTGAGAGTCTGGTGTTCTAACCACTACGTCACCGTGTCCCACTGACAGTGATTGAGAGTCTGGTGTTCTAACCACTACGTCACCGTGTCTCACTGACAGTGATTGAGGGTCTGGTGTTCTAACCACTACGTCACCGTGTCCAACTGACAGTGATTGAGAGTCTGGTGTTCTAACCACTACGTCGCCGTGTCTCACTGACAGTGATTGAGAGTCTGGTGTTCTAACCACTACGTCGCCGTGTCCAACTGACAGTGACTGAGAGTCTGGTGTTCTAATCACTACGTCACTGTGTCTCACTGACAGTGACTGAGAGTCTGGTGTTCTAACCACTACGTCGCCGTGTCCAACTGACAGTGACTGAGAGTCTGGTGTTCTAACCACTACGTCACCGTGTCCAACTGACAGTGATTGAGAGTCTGGTGTTCTAACCACTACGTCGCCGTGTCTCACTGACAGTGATTGAGAGTCTGGTGTTCTAACCACTACGTCGCCGTGTCCAACTGCAGTGACTGAGAGTCTGGTGTTCTAACCACTACGTCACCGTGTCTCACTGACAGTGATTGAGAGTCTGATGTTCTAACCACTACGTCACTGTGTCCAACTGACAGTGATCGAGAGTCTGGTGTTCTAACCACTACGTCACTGTGTCTCACTGACAGTGATTGAGAATCTGGTGTTCTAACCACTACGTCACCGTGTCTCACTGACAGTGATTGAGAGTCTGGTGTTCTAACCACTACGTCACCGTGTCTCACTGACAGTGATTGAGAGTCTGGTGTTCTAACCACTACGTCGCCGTGTCCAACTGCAGTGACTGAGAGTCTGGTGTTCTAACCACTACGTCACCGTGTCTCACTGACAGTGATTGAGAGTCTGATGTTCTAACCACTACGTCACTGTGTCCAACTGACAGTGATTGAGAGTCTGGTGTTCTAACCACTGCGTCGCCGTGTCCAACTGACAGTGATTGAGAGTCTGGTGTTCTAACCACTACGTCACCGTGTCCCACTGACAGTGATTGAGAGTCTGGTGTTCTAACCACTACGTCACCGTGTCTCACTGACAGTTATTGAGAGTCTGGTGTTCTAACCACTATGACTGAGAGTCTGGTGTTCTAACCACTACGATTGAGAGTCTGGTGTTCTAACCACTACGATTGAGAGTCTGGTGTCCTAACCACTACGTCACCGTGTCCAACTGACAGTGATTGAGTCTGGTGTTCTAACCACTACGTCACCGTGCCCCCACTGACAGTGATTGAGAGTCTGGTGTTCTAACCACTACGACTGAGAGTCTGGTGTTCTAACCACTACGATTGAGAGTCTGGTGTTCTAACCACTACGTCACCGTGTCCAACTGACAGTGGCTGACAGGTAGTAGCTGATAAATAGTCCTATTTTGGTAGTTTAATGGGAATTTCATATTAAAGATTTTATATTTACAAATTGTATGTTTAAACATTTTGCATTGACCTAGAACAATCAATATTATAATTGTGTAGATGAATGTTTGCAATCATAATATTTATATGCCTACTGCATACATATCTAAGCAAAGCCAAAGCAAAGGTTGAAAAATATAATTGAAAAAATAACTCTTGCATGCAAATGCACTTAATTAGCCATTTGTATTATTGTGACCTTATGGCGTCGCCTATGACAAATGTTCTACGATATTAACAGTGAATAAGTCTCTACAAACACCGTATGACACTTACACTGACAAGCAGTTTGTCGAAGGGTGTTCAATAATTCATACGTGCTCAAGCGTGTTATGAATGAAAATAATGCGATCATTTTATAATGTTATTACGTTTTGTAAGACGTATACGTTTTAGTGGCAGTCACGTGAAAACAGGGAACATTACTTGCGACAAAAGTCCTAAAATATATTTCTTAAAAGACAACGCACGGCAATATTCCCCATATATAGCGTATTCCTCGATACTCGGGGCGTCTACGGTATTACAAAGAAAGAAAATAAGGCCTGGGCGATAATACGCCATGGCAATGGGCACGTATGCGAATTAATACATCCGGTTATGTTTTTCTTGTTAAAGTTAGATACTACATTTCACAAAGAATATGTTGGTGTTTCAATGAGGTTTATATCTCTAACGATTATTGAGTATTTTGCTATTTGATTTTGCTTACGAAAACACGTGTGCTTGTTTTTGTCAAGTTCAACTTATTTAAACTAATCACACGAATTCTGAAAATGTTGACGATTGCGAGAGTTTGTTTCCCTAGTTATCAATAAATCAATGTATAACAATGTATCAATATTTCTTGATGCATGTATTTAAAACAGAATTTAAGTTCATGTAACTTTAATAAATCTTATATTTCATGTATTTACTTAAAGGGAATGACAACAACGATTGCTTGAAATCATATTATATTACATATTTTAGTATATCTTCTTTTCCACAACACCGAAAAATTCATTAGAATTCCATGAATTAATAATTCTAAATAATACTCTGTTATACCGGCCTGCCTCGATTATGCATATTTTCCCTGCGCTTATCGGCAAGCTTCGACGTTTTGTCACTGATAAGGTGATAAGGAAGTGCTACGAGACAGGGACTTTCCATTCATTCACCGTACTTTTGACAGCGATAGCGGTTGTATAAAAGCGAGCGTCAGAATGGTTTATTGTGCAGCATTTGATTGTAGTGCAAACAGTGGTAAGAATAAAGTAACATGTAGTTGGTTTAAGTTCCTTACGGAGCCAATTTTTTTTAAAGCAAACGTCAAGTCGACGAAGCACAGCCCTCGGTTATTCTGGTGCTAAAATCTCTTTGAAAGAGGATGATGTGCCCACATTATTCCCAGTAGTGGAAGCTATGACGACGCCACCAATCCGTAGAACACAGGCGATACGGACATCGACGACCACCGTCCACCCAGGACCGAAGCGAGCTGTCAGAGAGCTGTCATCGCGGATACAGGTGTTGTCGGCTCACGGTCAATTCGGCCCGGTGGATTCGGACAGCATTCTTTCAAGAGTTCGGCCCGCAACTCTGGTAACTTTAGCCTCAGAACACAACGGGCATAGTGATCTCGACCCAATCAATTGTGTAGCGAGCACATCAAGTTTAATGTGTGTCTTTCTGTGAATAAAGCATTCTATTTATTCTTTCATTTGTTAATTCATTTATTTCCACATTAACTGGAAATTGATACTTTATAACTGATTTTACAGCTTTCGCTTCCTTTCGCCTATCAAAATGTTTTTCATTTTAACGCAGTCAACGAGACAATCGTTAGAACTTATACAATTCGTTGTATCCTTAAAATTCGTATCATATAATATATAATATATTACACTAAGCATTATAATATTATATACAGTTGAATAATTTAAATAAATTAAATTACAAATATCATAATATCTTGTTTCCATATTTCAGATTTTCATGCGTTTTCCCTCTTCAGGGGAAATTATATCCCCAGTTTGTGTTTTTAATTAAATCAAATACAGAGCAATGACAGTGATAAGCGATTATTGTATTGTGAATACAACGGCATGTGGTCTTTGATCTATACAGTGTTTTTCGTCAGATCATTTTGAATGTGAAGCATGGTCTTTTATTCACACCTGCTCACTGTACGAAACCGACAAAGCAGCGTACTTCAACAGTTTCTAGTTAAACTTAGCATCCCTTTGATGACAAGTACAGGAAAAACAAAACCTTCAAGTGGAGGTTAATACATTACTACCTACAACTGAGTAGATGTTGCGTGTCACGTCATTCACCGAAATTACCAAGCCGAAACAACATGGCAGTTGGGCCGAATTCTCCGAGGGCCGAACTCACCATCACCCCGTCAGCGCCAATCCTGCTATTGCTATGTTTACTTTCTGACCTAATAATGAAAATAAACACATAGAGCCGCCGAATATACTCATATATTTACCATACATAATCTTTAGGAGAATACGGAATTTAAGTTGGTAGATTGGATATTTGTCTAAAGCGTGGAATATTGATCAGATAAGTAGTATTATTACGTGTTGGCCTATACTAAACATAGACTTGCAAGAGACCTTGTTTAGGCAATATTCGCTGTTAAAAATTAGCATAGGAGTATTGTTGTGATTGTTGTGATCAGTTGATTGGGCACATAATACGAGACATAATATTATTGTAAATCATTTAGTACATATTAAAGATTGAGCACCTGGATATTTTTTTGCAACATTTGTTGTTAAAAGTTAGCCGTATGTAGTAATTCAGTGTAATTTAAAGAAGGTCACCGAAATTTCGTTAGAGCGATCGATATTACGATATTTGTTGTCGTCAGCTGTTACATAGAAAATAAGTTTAACAAGATTTAACAAGATTTTCCATCCAAGCCAAAGGCCCAGATGGCAAGTGGACAAGGAAGCCATTGGCTTATCGAGAGTCCAACAATGTTCATCTACTTATAACCCGCCCTCCTGAGATATGTGTCAACCTTGTTTTTAAACATATTCACGCTGCTAGCAGTTACACAATATGTAGACAATTTGTTCCATTCATTTATTGTCCTCTGTGAGAACGACTGCTTCCTATTGTCCAATCTACATTGATCCTTTACTAATTTTACCTCATGTCCTCTAGTTCTGCTATCCTTCTTGAGTAAGAAAAACACATTTCTATCAATATTTTCATACCCATTCAATATCTTAAAAACTTCAATCTGAATCTTGTCTCTAGAGTTGTTAAACCACATTCCTTCAGGCGTTCTTCATAACTAAAGTCTCTCAGTTCTGGAATAATTTTAGTTGCTCTCCTTTGTATGCGTTCAAGCGTATCTATATACTTCTTACGATATGGTCTCCATGCTTGTATACAGTATTCTAAATGAGCTTTATAAAGAGGTATAATTAACTTTTTTCCTTGTATGTTATGTTTCTTCTAATCAATCCAAGAATTTGATTACCCTTTGAAGCTGCAATACCACACTGCTCTGAAACTTTCATATCAGCGCTTATTGTAACTCCTAAGTCCATTTCTTTTACAGTAGTAACCAGAACAGTATCTCCCATTTTATAGTTTACATCCAAGTTCCCATGTCCTGTATGTAGGCATTTACATTTCCCAAAATTTAACAACATCTGCCATTTCTCAGACCATTTCTCTAATCTGTCAAGATCGTTTTGTAAATGTTGTCTATCACCATCAGTATTAACCTTTCTAAACAGTTTTGTGTCATCAGCAAATTTCAGTACGTTACTTGTTATACTGTCGTCCAACTCATTGATATATATTAAGAATAATATAGGCCTTAATACTGATCCTTGAGGTACCCCACTCAAAACCGATTTCCAATTTGAAACTTCTCCATCTACTACAACTCGTTGTCTTCTGTCAGTCAGCCATTGTTCTATCCAGTCAGTTATGCTATCCCCGATACCACGGGCTTTTATTTTAAGTAGTAATCTTTGATGTGGCACTTTGTCAAAAGCTTTCTGAAAATCTAAGTAGATAATATCTACTGGCGATTCCACGTCTATCTACTTAGTGATTTCTTCCAAAAAACATAACATATTTGTTAAGCATGACCTCGCTTTAAGGAATCCATGTTGAGATGAATTTAATAATTTATGCTTAACGAAGAAGTCCACCATATGGTCTTTAATTAACATTTCTAATAAGTTGCCATATGGTCTTTAATTAACCTTTCTAATAAGTTGCAAGTCAATAGTTGTAAATTTAATTAAGACCTAAGTAATCTAGCATATATATATATATATATATATATATATATATATAAAGTGTGTAATACAGCCCAAAAACAGTGTTTGTGAAGACTACCTAGTATAAATAGTATATACCTATTATGAGAAGTGCGGATACGGTTGAGAAGTGCGCATGCGTTAGATATCAACTCATCATATCGTTGCTCCTGGGCAATAAGCCACAAAATCGAAATTTAAAAATGCTTGTCTAGAGCGATCTCGTTTTCCTGGTCAGACCTTATATCAATGCATTGGTGTACTTATAATCGGTAGCAGATTTAGCTAAATAGAGGCATCTGAAAAATTAGTGCCTGCACGAATCCGACTTGCACAGCAACAAATCCAACATGGCGGAAGGGTAAACAAACTTGGCGGGAAAGGTTAAATGTGTATACAAGACAACTGTAAGTACTGTGATAATATTATTCAGGGGCGGATCCAGGGTTTAGAAAAAGGGGGGTCCAAGGTAATGTATAAAGCGGCGAAGGCTCGAAACGAGATGCAAAGAGTGGGGTGGGTGTGGGAGGGGTATCCCCCTTCCCAACCATTTGACGTTTTCTTAGATAAAACAGTTGAAATGGTGTAATTTTGGACACCCATAATCTGGTTTTAAGCGAGTTAGGGCCTAATGTATTCAACCCAAAATTCAGACATGCGACATCGAACGAATTGTCCGTATACAATACGAATTTTTGGGAGGAATACGGCCTTTGGCCGTGTCCCGTTTTAGTACGGATTTGCTGAATATTTAAAATTGTGATAAAATAATCCTATGTATTTTCTTGTATTCGTCACATAAGTGTAACTTTTCGAATGCCAAATCTACAGCAGATCAGGTGTAATTACTTTTGAGTCTAGAGTTTCGGCCACAAGTGACTAAAACAACACGTAATTGTCTTAATTTCTGTATCGGCATTATTGTAAACTAGAGGCATTATATATTTATTCGTACAACAATGTGTACAATTCAATTGCAATTAAAGTACCTTTGAAATCAAAGAGACTAACATGTCTTTGACTAAAACGTGCTACACGAATTCTCTATATTATCCAACACATACTTTGTCAAGGAAACTGTGTTTACTAGTTTCTCATCCAGCCCCTTCTGATAGTGGTTCTGAATGATATAATCAAAGTAGCTAGGTTTCATATTACAGAAAGTCTTTGCATCATGTTTGAAATGAGACAAGGTGTTACTGAAACTTTTCGACATATATGAACCAATACCCCGAAGGGCTAGATTGCCCACTCAAGACAGCTATCCAAACTGTTGTTGCATTTTAAACTACTCTATATAAAGCGCACCATTTGATTCATGATCTGAATTTGAATCGGGACACATTCTGCTAAAAGTAGTAGTAGTAGTACCATATAAGAACAGTGAGTGCAAACTGGTAGATTAAAATGTTTCCTGATATCTTTGCGCCATGTAAATTAAAACGCATCATAGAAACATACACCCTAGAAAGAGGAACAGTATGACATAACTAATTGAAGATGTGTACTTATATTACAAACCCAAAAATGTAAATGTAGTGATTAACAAATCCGCCTTTCATGCCAAACGTAATTTTAAAACGTGTATTACTTGTTATAATGATTAAGATATTCAAATACGTTGATGATACGATAGGATAGTTTAAATTTGTTCCTATAAAAATGCCAATTGTTATCTTGAAAGTCCGGTCCGAAGAACTGATGTAGACAATTTCCATCAAACGACCAGCGCGCCTGTTGGGCGCATTTGCCGGATCTGCGCAATCTGCTGATGGGTGCGCAATCTGCAGATTTTCGAGTATCCGAGGATTGCGCAGCGCAATCGAGCCCAATCTGCAGATTGCTAAGATCCAGCAACTGCGCCCAGGGAACATGCCCCAGTTTGACTTTCTGGTGTGTTACACACGAATGTAGGGCACAGTAATTTTAGATAAGTGTAATTTTAAAAAAATCATATCATCTGACATAACTGCTTTTGAGCAGACACATTGGCAAGTTTGCTGGTAGAACATGTTGGCAGTGTAAATGTGGATTTTTAGATGATTTCAATAGGTGGAAGGATGTTTGGCAATTTTTTCGCCACAAGGCGCGTGTGCGTAGTAATTAATGCAGAAATGTGTAAACATTGCCGGGTATGGCACGTTCAGGCATTTTAAAAGAATTAGAAATATGTCATTTTGACTAAACTCGACCAGCATGTCAATGAGATGATGACAACGGCAGGTAAGAAGTTTCAGAATTTGTGATAGTCTCGTTTTCTTATAATCGTGCAAAATGTTAACATGGTCACCAATGGGAAACGTAACAGTAGGTTGTACACGTGAGTGCGGTGACCGTGTGCAGTGAATCTATGAATGACGTCACCGACAATGCTAAGAATAACTTTGGGGATCCCCTGGACGCGATGTATATCGCCTGTGCTAGATCAGTGTCTGAAAACGTCGGATTGCTACTAAAGACTTCGTACGTAGAAAGTGGCAAGTTTGACCTTCTGTTGTTTCCTGGCAATGCCTTTGTCCCCAATTGACATGCAATTGCAATGGATTTTGTGATGCTCAATAAAGGGGGGTCCGGATCCCCTGGACCCCCCCCCTGGATCCATCTATGTTATTGATAAGCATCTACACTGTCACTGTAGGATACCTGCATGGTAGTAACTATTGCATGGTAATTAAGATGGCCCCAATAAAGGAGAATACGAAAGACCGATAGAAATCTACAATCAGCATAAGTGGATCCCAAATGTCGGCTCGTGTCAGTACTCATATTCATACTCATATTCATACTGATAACATACTACAGTGTGAAAAATGCAAGAAATATTATGATAATATCATATGCTGTGAACGTTGTGTAAAGTGGATGTGTTTGGCTTGTGCGGGAAACAGAGGCCAAGAACCTGGTTCTCTGTCCCGTGCCGCGACCCAGCTGTCCAAGCAGCGCAGACTGACCAATTGATCATGATCGTTGCAAGCACTATATGGCAAAAGCCATGGAGGAAATTAAGACCGTAAAGACAGAACTGAGGAGGTATAGAAGCAGTAGATACAAAATCTCAGAACTGACAGACGACGTATTAGACCTGACAAAAAGGACTAGACATAATCAGAGGCTTCCGTAAGGAAGTAACATAAATAAAAAAATCAATCGACAGCTCAAATACACGTGAAGTAGAAAAGTTCAAAGAACAAATATCAAAAAAGGGAACGGAGCTAGAAAAAAGCAAAGAAGACACCTCACATGAAATTACCCAACGAAAACTGCGTAAACTGAACAATATCATATTCAATATGCCAGAGGGAAACTCTGATGACAGTAAAAGCCGTAAACAACATGATCGTGAATCCTTCAAACAAATATGTGAAGAATCGAAATTAAAAACCTCGAGGTGACTGGAGTCACCAGACCGTAGAACCAGAAGCCGAGGTCCGAAGGCGAAGAAAAACACAGACCTTTGAGAATGCGACTAAAACAGAACAGAAGAGAACGCAGCTTCTGAGCAAAGCCGAGCTGTTGAAAAAATCTGGCAATGATATTTTCCTAAAAACGTATATTTGAATAAAGCTATGACCCGTTTAGAGAGAGCGGACGTGGTGAACAGCCACTAAAAATGACGAAGAGGAGCCAAATGCTGTCCAAGACCGGGCTCCAGCTGCCCCCAGCAGAGAGTAACCACCTCCAGCAACAACTTTGTATATAGTGTAAATGATACCTTAACATGTACTTTAATGTACTATGTACTTTAATGTGTGTACTTTAATGTGTGTGTACTTTAATGTGTGTACTTTAATGGGTGCACTTTAATGCAGATTCTCTATTAAACAAGAGAAATGAATTGAAACTACAAATTGACGAATATAAGCCATCGGTGATGGAAGTAACAGAAGTAACAGAAGTGATCCCCAAAAAACCGTACAACAAAGACGCGTGAAGTAGAACTGAATATAGAAGGATACCGATGCATAAGTAATTTGAAAACAACAAAGTATTTCACAACTCAATTGATGCAACAGAATGTTATCAAATGAATAATAATGCGTCCGAGGAATCTGTGTGGTGTGTAGTCCTGAATGGAAAGGACACACTTTTAGTCGGGTGCATTTACAGATCACCAAACAGTGACCGTAATAATAATGAGAATCTATATGATACTGTATATAATGAGAATCTAAATGAAACTGTATATAATGAGAAGCTATATGATACTGTATATAATGAGAATCTAAATGAAACTGTACGCCAAGCAAACAATTTGGGCTTCTCGTATATCCTGATCTTCGAGAACTTCAATTATCCATCCATCAACTGGGATGACGTTACATCCCCACCCGAAGGAATCCATCAAAGTGCCCTGTTCTTGGAAGCAGTCAGGGACTCATTCATATGGCAACATATGGCAGAACGAACACACGGCACGCCAAACATCCTGGACCTTACACGCTTCTTAAATTCAACTTCTGCTGCTACACGAAATAACATACAAACCGAACGAACAAGTTCAAATACGATAAGGGAGACTATGACACCATACGTGGAGTACTGACTGGAAAAAAACTAGGAAGATGAATTTCAGCATAACTCTGTTGAACAATGGGCTCTACTAAATGGAACAATTAGAGATATGTGTGAAAAATACATTCCCAAACACAGAGTAGCAGTACCTGCAAGAAAAGGCAGACCACTTTGGATAAATTCTAAAACCTCAAATGATGTGAAAAACAAAAAAAGCATATCAACAGTACATGTCTACACGCGAAGAGATTATGCGAAACATAAGTAAAACAGACAGGGTAAAAGCTGAGGTGCGAAAAGCTGTTCGCGACTTTGAGAAAATTATTGCTTCTGAAGCCAAAACAAACCCTAAAGCATTCTACAAGTGTGCTAGATCGAAGATGACGACTCGAATAGGAGTAAGTGATTTGAAACGCCCAGACGGCACCCCAGCTGACACAGACGGCACCACAGCTGACACAGACGGCCCTACAGCTGACACAGACGGCACCACAGCTGACACAGACGGCCCCACGGCTGACACAGACGGCCCCACAGCTGACACAGACGGCACCACAGCTGACACAGACGGTCCCACAGCTGACACAGACGGCACCACAGCTGACACAGACGGCACCACAGCTGACACAGGCGGCCCCACAGCTGACACAGACGGCACCACAGCTGACACAGATGGCACCACAGCTGACACAGACGGCACCACAGCTGACACAGACGGCCCCACAGCTGACACAGACGGCACCACAGCTTACACAGACGGCACCACAGCTGACACAGACGGCACCACAGCTGACACAGACGGCACCACGGCTGACACAGACGGCACCACAGCTGACACAAGACGGCCCCACAGCTGACATAGACGGCACCACAGCTGACACAGGCGGCCCCACAGCTGAAACAGACGGCACCACAGCTGACACAGACGGCACCACAGCTGAAACAGACGGCACCACAGCTGAAACAGACGGCCCCACAGCTGACACAGACGGCACCACAGCTGACACAGACGGCACCACAGCTGACACAGGCGGCCCCACAGCTAACACAGACGGCACCACAGCTGACACAGACGGCACCACAGCTGACACAGACGGCACCACGGCTGACACAGATAGGGAGAAGGCAGAAGTCCTAAATTCTTTCTTTGCAAGCGTCTTCACAGAGGAGGACCAACCTACTTTTGCTGAACGAGCCTCAATTAACTGTTGAGTTAACTACTGTCGACATAACAAGCGACCGTGTGGAAAATATACTAACAAATTTAAATACTGCAAACTCTCCAGAAAAAAAACTGACTAAACCCATAAAGATGATATTCGAAATGTCGCTGTACCAAGGCTCTCTACCACAATGCTGGAGAGAAGGTCATGGGTTGGGCAGCCAGAAGAACACGGTGCACTGCAGGAGGATATGTCTCACCTGGAGAAATGGTCTGACACCTGGCAGCTCCATTTAACCTAACAAAGTGCAAGGTAATGCATATTGGCAAGAACCAGGCCCATCTGGACTACTCACTGAAAACAAATGACACAGACATACCTCTTGAGGTCACTGTCAATGAACGAGACCTTGGAGTCCATGTGGATCCTGGTTTGATCTTCAACAAACATGTTGAACAGGAACAAGTGAACAAAGCAAACAGACTGCTTCGCCTAACCAGACATGCGTACACATACATGGACGGCAACACTCTTGTGAGATTGTTCACCAGTCTGATCAGACCAATACTTGAATACGCAAATATTGCTTGGTCACCAATACTGGAACATGATCAAGACATTCTAGAAAGTGTACAGCGCAGAGCAACAACACCAAAGATAAAAAAACACCTCAGCTACACTGACAGACCGAGAGCGCTAAAACTCCAAATCTATTTTATCGCCGGGCACGTGGAGATATGATCGAAACATATAAATATGTGCACGGCCTCTACAACGTGAACCATATGCCACGTGAACTTGAACTTGAAACATACAGATATGAGCATGACCTCTACAACGTGGTCCATATGTCACTTGAACTTGAAACATACATATATGAGCATGGCCTCTACAACGTGGACCATATGCCACGTGAACTTGAAACATACAGATATGAGCATGGCCTCTACAACGTGGACCATATGCCACTTGAACTTGAAACATACAGATATGTGCATGGCCTCTACAACGTGGACCATATGCCTCGTGAACTTGAAACAAAAACAAATACAAGAGGCCGCGGCAAAAAATTTAAGAAAAAGAGATGTACAAATAGACAGCGTCGAAACTGCTATAGACACATAATTGTGATTCGGTAGAACACTCCGTCGGAAGCTGTAGTATCAGCTCCATCCCTAAGCTCCTTCAAACCCAGACTTGACAAGTACTGGTGCGCCTACCGGTACGAACAAAACACAAACTTCCTTCCCATGCGCACAAACATACGTGACAATCGGCTAACAGGCTACTAGCCTAGAAGAGTCGTCACCAGTTGATATTTTCTACTTAGATTTTCAGAAAGCTTTCGATAAAGTGTCATAAAAGTCATAAAAGCCCATTGCATAGGTAATGATGTAATCAACTGGATAGAAGAGTGGCTTACACACAGAAAACGGAGAGTAATAGTAGATGGTGAGATTTCAAACTGGAAATCTGTTTTGAGTGGGGTACCACAGGGATCAGTATTATGCCTTATACTGTTTTATCATGTTATATATATATATATATATATATATATATATATATATATATATATATCTTCCAAATCAATTATATATATATATATATATATCTTCCAGATCCAAATCAATTATATATATATATATACACATATATATATATATATATATATATATATATATATATATATATATATATATATATATATATATATACATATATATATATATATATATATATATATATATATATATATATATATATATATATATATATATATATATATATATATATATATATATATATATACATATACATATATATAATTTATTTTGAAGATGACATATGTAGCAAAGTACTGAAACTTCCAGATGGCACAAAAATATTCAGCAAGGTTACAAATTATACAAATAAACAAAGTTTACAGGATGATCTAGATAAATTAATTAAATGGTCAGAAAAATTACAAATGTTATTCAATTTTGGGAAGTGTAAATGCATACACATAGGACATGGAAACATAACAGAAGTGATAGGACAAAATCTCCTGACACTCTGAAATCAATAGGACATAATGTCCTGATTCCACAAAAACAATAGGACATTCTACCTTGAAAGATGCTCATTGATTTTGGCTGCACTTTGAGGCTTGAGCAGTAGTAGTGATTCGTTCAGCATACATCGTGCAATTCAGTGTAGTTATAAAGAACAATACCAATAAACATGAACAGTTTTGTAGATATTAGGTGAACTAATTTTATTCTTCCTTCACTTACAATGACATATGACATATTGCAATCAGCACCACTTTTCATGACATATTGCAATGACATATTGCAATCAGCACCACTTTTCATGATTTGGCACATTGGTAACAAATTAGATAATAAAATAGAGAAGCACCAAACACTTAGTACCAAGATATCAATCACATGGATTTAAAAATTCTTTGAATGTATGATTAAAATGGCGTAACAATTGTTTAAGTGTGTGTGCGTGTGCGTGGGCGTTTGCGTGAGCGTATGCGTGTGTGTTTAAACATGTGCTTCGCATGTCACGTGAAGCCCCTGCACAGCTGCCCATAGACCGATATTTCACATCCGCTGACGTTGCTGGCTGGCGAGGGCGTCCATGAACAACACTCCCAACTGTCCTCGACAAAGATCTGCAGGTCAAGTCAAGTCAGCAAGTCGCATAACCAAAATCAATGGAAGAACTATAGGTAATTGTACCCATGTACAATGCAATAGTTAGACCACATTTTGAATATTGTATACAAGCATGGAGGCCGTATCGTAAGAAGGACATAGACAAGCTAGATAGAATACAACAAAGAGCAACTAAAACGATTCCAGAATTCAAAGACCTTGTAATGTTCTGGACTACATTACTTTGGACAATAATACATACTACGGACTTGGAGTAAACAGGCCGTGAGTGTCGCGTGAAACTCGAGTGTACGAAGCAGCGTGCTTCAATAAACATAATCATGTTCGTTGCAAGTTAACCACGACTTCGTTGTGTCTTCATAATATTACAGACCTTATTTATGAAAGCCGCTTATTAGATTGTGGTTTGACAACACTAGAGGCCAGGAGACTAAGAGGAGACCAAATAGAAATGTTTAAAATAGTGAACGGTTATGAGGATGTTGATAGGAATATGTTCTTCAAACTTAAAGAAGGCAGTAGAACCAGAGGACACAAAGCAGCTTAGTTAAGGAGCAGTGTAGGTTGGACATGAGAAAGTACTCTTTCTCACAGAGGGTGATAAATGAATGGAGCAAACTGCCAAATGATTGTGTTAATGCTAGTAGTGTGAATATGTTTAAAAATAGAATTGACAGATATCTGATAAGGGTGGGCTATACACATATGATAAAATTGTTGGATTATCGATAAGGCAATGGAAATCTTGTTAAATCTAATACACATATCACGTGGTCAAACATTATTCTTTCTTCCATGTAAGATAAACACATTACAAAAACAAAAGGTAGCTATATCTTCGACGCCTAACTCCGCGAAGATACGCATAGGAGATGACAAGTTTTCGTTTATTTTTATATTTATTTGGAAGTAAGAGGAATGTTTCACCACGTCCCATGTGTATGGTATATGAGGAGAAGTATGGCAGCTCTATGTGAGGAGAAGTATGGCAGCTCTATGTGAGGAGAAGTATGGCAGCTCTATGTGAGGAGAAGTATGGCAGCTCTATGTGAGGAGAAGTATGGCAGCTCTATGTGAGGAGAAGTATGGCAGCTCTATGTGAGGAGAAGTATGGCAGCTCTATGTGAGGAGAAGTATGGCAGCTCTATGTGAGGAGAAGTATGGCAGCTCTATGTGAGGAGAAGTATGGCAGCTCTATGTGAGGAGAAGTATGGCAGCTCTATGTGAGGAGAAGTATGGCAGCTCTATGTGAGGAGAAGTATGGCAGCTCTATGTGAGGAGAAGTATGGCAGCTCTATGTGAGGAGAAGTATGGCAGCTCTATGTGAGGAGAAGTATGGCAGCTCTATGTGAGGAGAAGTATGGCAGCTCTATGTGAGGAGAAGTATGGCAGCTCTATGTGAGGAGAAGTATGGCAGCTCTATGTGAGGAGAAGTATGGCAGCTCTATGTGTTCGTTTTTATGGTTCGATCAGAAAGTAAATAAGCTCGAAATCAAAGGCTACTGGCTTCGCTAAGTTGCTTCGAAAGAGCTGAATTCGCTAGCGGTTCGAAATGGTTACATTATACGTTTTAATCTGGAAAATGTACATCGCCATCACTCGCTGTGGTAACGTCATGATACAATGGTAACCCCACGTCATGATACAATGGTAACCCAACGTCATGATACAATAGTAACCCCACGTCATAATACTATAGTTAGCATGAGATAATATTAATGTATTATATAAAATATTTTTTTATTTCTTGAGGTAGCACATGCTTTAATCTGTTTAAAATGCCGACAAATTTGGAACACTTGTTTGATATTTTTTCAGTGTTTTTTTTTCAAATTTAAGTTTATATGTAAAGTCAGTCAGTCCGTGGAAAACCTGGAGAGCGACAAACTTCCTCTAGATTGTCGGTCACAATATTATGATAACACAACTGTAATGTCCGGCCACATATCCGGTATACAACAGAGGATCTTGGAAAGAAATCCCCGAGCACTGTTCGTCCATTGTGACAATCACAATTTGAACATGGCTGGTGTTCACTCTGCCAGTCAATAACCACTTGCCGTGACCTTCTTTGGGACAATTTAAACGATATTTCTCTTTTTCGCATGTTCAACTCTGCGATGGGAGAAATTAAAGGAGGAATTTAAACGGTATTTCTCTTTTTTGCATGTTCAACTCTGCGATGGGAGAAATTAAAGGAGGTGGTGCCCATCACAGTCAAACGGGAGTCCGAAACCCGTTGGGGTGCCAGAGTGGAGGCTGTCGAAGCTATCAACGATGGCTTCGATGACATTGTGGGCTACACCAGATGATGTCCAACGATCAAAATGAATCTCTGGGAACCAGGGGGGTACGGAGCAGTTGCTTCACAACATCCTGACCTTTAACTTTCTCGCACTTCTTTCTTTCTGGCACGACATCCTGGCAAAGATTAACCGTGGCCAGGAGAGAGTACAAGATCCCAGCATGAAGAAGAAGCCTCCCGCGACACTGAAACCCTTCAGCTAAATATGTCAGCAACTCGCGACGACTTGTGCCAAAGGTCCGTGGAGAAAGGTAAAGAGCGGTGCACGGAATGGGGGGTACAAAGGTCCGTGGAGAAAGGTAAAGAGCGGTGCACGGAATGAGGGGTACACATTTAGAGACGGGTACGACGACGGAAAATAATGACGGGGAACTCGCTCGAGACGACGGTCTCTCGGCCGAACAAGAACTCATGCGCGTCATGAGAAGTACTCTTGATCGGCTCCAGCAGGAAATGATTAAGATATTCACTCGTCTCAAGGATCTGAATGCCACATTTGGTTTTCTACTAGATACGGTACATCTCATGGAAGTTGAGCACCGAGATTCTACTGATGCCACTCCCTGTCAAAACTGAAATGATCTTGCAACAGTTTACCACATCGATTTCGATGGAAGTTAACTCTATGCAGATATATGCCACCTCAGAATGTTCCCCAGAACACGCCACACGGTGAACCGACCAATCCTCTGGCGCTGCTTTCGTTCATCGTGTCTTATGGTGAAGATGTATTCCCAAATCTCCGCATCGCCCAGAAGATTTTAATCACAATAGTAGAATAATAGAACCTGCTAGCTGTGAACGTTGTCAGCTTTGTTCAGGTGATTAATAAATTTGCTGCAGTCAAAGCAAGAAAAGCCGTCTTGGTTTGAACGTTGAAGTGGAACCTTGTTTGTGTTTGTAAATGGGACCATTGAATGTTATGTTTGATTAATTATTTACTTTCCCATGAACAATTCACAGTTCATATCGAATACAAATTTTTACTTTACTTGTGGTGTTTATAATGATTTGCACTGGTATACTATATCAAATACAGTTTAATATAATTATATATACAAGTCATTTTCAAAATGCAGGGCAACTAGCTATGAGAGGAAACATGTAAAATATATATCGTGCGGGGGTGGCGCCAAATTGTGTTTTGTACCCGGGCGCCGACAATGATTATTATGTCTACTAGTTCAAGTGATGCATGTTCAATCGAGTGTTTTGTCTAAACCCATATCGGTTATCAAAACAAAGTTTGGAATCCTTGAAATAGGCATGTTTTGCACTTTTTAAATAGTAGGAAGGAGATAAATGGGTCTACAATTTTTTAAATAGTGACGGATTATCTTTCTTGAAAATAAGAATAACTTTGGAATTTTTAGTATGTCAGGGAATATGCCTGTATTTATAACTTGGTGTATAACTAGGGCTAACGATTTAATGATGCCAGGTTCTATTATTTTCAACAGTTTTGAAGAAATACCATCAAAACCACAACTGTTTTTGTTGGAAGACTTTCTATTGGTTTCTTTGCAGTTTCTTAAATCTGAAAACATTGTCAACTTATTATTTAAGTAATTACTTTAATCCGCATTGCTATCATATTGAATCCCTTGTGCAATAGTTTGACCTATACTTGTAAAATAGTTATTGGATTTATTTGCACTATCCGTTTTATTAGAAACATTGTCAAAACAAAGGGCACATATTTAATACCTTAGGAATCACGATTTACTATTTAAATAATTAAACTACTAATTAAACTATATATATATATATATATATATATATATGAAAAATATGTACAAACTCCTATTTGATCTTGCATGTATGATCTATTTGATCTTGCATGTATGATCTATTTGATCTTGCATGTATGATCTAAAAAAAACTTCTTTTTCATAATATATGCTCATGGATGTTTCAATAATTAATTAATATTAAATGCCACTCTGTAGAGCGTGTATACCTCCAATAATAGAGGCCACTCTGTAGTGCATGTATATCTCCAATACTACAGACCACTCTATAGAGCGTGTATACTTCAAATATCAGAGGCCACTCTGTAGAGCGTGTATAACTCAAATACTAGAGGCCACCCTGTAGTACATGTATACCTCCAATACTAGAGCCCACTCTGTAGAGTGTGTCTACCTCCAATACTAGAGGCCACCCTGTAGAGCGTGTATACCTCAAAATACCAGATGCCACTCTGTAGAGCGTGTATACCTCCAATAACAGAGGCTACTCTGTAGAGCGTGTATACCTCCAATAACACAGGCCACTCTGTAGAGCGTGTATACCTCCAATACAAGAGACCACTCTGTAGAGCGTGTATACCTCCAATACCAGAGGCCACTCTGTAGAGCGTGTATAACTCAAATACTAGAGGCCACCCTGTAGTACATGTATACCTCCAATACTAGAGCCCACTCTGTAGAGTGTGTCTACCTCCAATACTAGAGGCCACCCTGTAGAGCGTGTATACCTCAAAATACCAGATGCCACTCTGTAGAGCGTGTATACCTCCAATACCAGAGGCCACTCTGGAGAGCGTGTATACCTCCAATACTAGAGGCTACTATGTAGAGCGTGTATACCTCAATAGCAGAGGCCACTCTATATAGCGTATATACCTCCAATACCAGAGGCCACCCTGTAGAGCGTGAATACCTCCAATATTAAAGGCCACTCTATAAAGCGTGTATACCTCCAATACTAGAGGCCACTCTGTAGAGCGTGTATACCTCCAATACTAGATGCCACTCTGTAGAGCGTGTATTCCTCAAACCCAGAGGCCACTCTGTAGAGCGTGTGTACCTCCAATACCAGAGGCCACTCTGTAGAGCGTGTATACCTCCACTACCAGAGGCCACTCTGTAGAGCGTGTATACCTCCAATACCAGAGGCCACTTTGTAGAGCGTATATACCGCCAATACTAGAGACCACTATGTAGAGCGTGTATACGTCCAATACCAGAGGCCACTCTGTAGAGCGTACATACTTCAAATACCAGAGGCCACCCTGTAGAGCGTGTATACCTCCAATACCAGAGACCACTCTGTAGAGCGTGTTTACCTCCAATACTAGATACCACTCTGTAGAGCGTGTATACCTCAATACCAGAGGCCACTCTATAGAGCGTGTATAACTCCAATACCAGAGGCCACTCTGTAGAGCGTACATACTTCAAATACCAGAGGCCACCCTGTAGAGCGTGTGTACCTCCAATACTAGAGACCACTCTGTAGAGCGTGTGTACCTCCAATACTAGAGACCACTCTGTAGAGCGTGTGTACCTCCAATACTAGAGACCACTCTGTAGAGCGTGTGTACCTCCAATACTAGAGGCCACTCTGTAGAGCGTGTATACCTCCAATACTAGAGGCCATTCTGTAGAGCATGTATACCTCCAATACTAGAGGCCACTCTGTAGAGCGTGTATACTTCCAATACTAGAGGCCACTCTGTAGAGCGTGTATACCTCGAATACTAGAGGGCATTCTGTAGAGCGTGTATACCTCCAATACTAGAGGCCACTATGTAGAGCGTGTATACCTCCAATACTAGAGGCCACTCTGTAGAGCGTGTATACCTCCAATACTAGAGGCCACTCTGTAGAGCGTGTATACCTCCAATACTAGAGGCCACTCTGTAGAGCGTGTATACCTCCGACATTCAGGCCATTCTTCTGGATAGATATGGGAAACCATAAAAGTGAAACAATGTGCCGATGTGACACTGGTCAAAAAATCAATGAAATCATTCGTTGGTGGTGCTGACCAGTCCACACTTCTAGAATCCCATTATGTTTCAAATACATGTACAATTACTTATCAAGCACAAGGGTAAGACAATGTTAGTCGAGCCATTTTTCATTCTTTTTGATATGTAGAGCACAATCATATTCGGAAATCAAAATGTTGTTCACTCACATCAATTATGAATATTAGGAGATCATTTGATACCAAGATAATATATATAGTATGCATAGATAATTAGACGTAGCTGATTCAAATAGAGTTGGTAAGATGGCTCCACTAACCATTGGTATGGGATAAGTTGAGCCGCAGTGTAGCGTAAGTTGGGTAAATGCTTCATTACGTCTTGTACTAAAATGTCATGCCAACTCAGCCACCACACGTACCGAATGGGTACAACACGTCGACACACAATAATTATATACTGATAGGTCAATCAAACCAATATTACTAACTGCTAATGTGGTGGCTAGTACCTATTCGATGTCTCAAATTGTTCGGAAAAAAATGAATTCCTTCATGTATTTTGTTCTTTAGAGGCTGCTCGGTTACCCCTCATATGGGCATTGTGTGGTTCAATTAGCCCCGCTTAGAAAATTATGTTGTTTTTTATTAAATTCTAATTAATGCACGAAGTGATGAGAATAGTGTTCTTCCCTGTGCATAGATAAACCATTTGTATGTGCACAGACAATAAAGTATGGTCACATGCGTTGATGGTTTACATATCAGCAGACATTAATCACAATCATTAAAAGTTTCGAAACACATCAAAAAATATACTTTTAACTCACATGTTCTGACCGTTGTGACAAATGCCACTTGTTGTGCGCCAATCGTGTTCTAATAACACGTTCAATCACTGGTTGGTAACATGTAAGTGTCACTGCTGTAGTTTTCTGGGAAACACGAGTGGCTCAACTAACAGTGGGTTGGGGTAGTAGTGTTGTCACAGAGGGGAAGGGTAATAGGTTTATAACAGTGGGGAGAGGAAATAGTGTTGTTACAGTGGGGAGAGGTAATAGTGTTGTCACAGAGGGGAAGGGTAATAGGTTTATAACAGTGGGGAGAGGTAATAGTGTTGTTACAGTGTGGAGAGGTAATAGTGTTGTTACAGTTTACCCACACACGCACGAACGCACGCACGCACGCACGCACGCACGCAAGGGTAATAGTGTTGTTACAGTGGGGAGGGGAAATAAAGTGGCTACAGTGGGGATGGGGTAATGGTGTTGTTATAGTGGGGGAGGGGTAATAGTGTTGTTGCAGTGGGGAGGGGTAACACTGTTGATACAATGGGAGAGGGGTAATATTCTTGTAACAGTGATGATGGTGACAGAGGGAAAGAGGTAATAGAGGGGAGGGGTAATAGTGTTGTTACAGTAGTTGTGTTACAGTTGGGAGGGTTAATCGTTTTGTTTAGCATGTGGGAGGGTAATAGGTGTGTTACATTGGGGGAGCAGTGTTTGTATTTTCATGATTGTTTAGGGGTTATAATGATATTACAGTGGTGTTACAGAGGTGGAGGGGTAATAGTGTTGGGAAGGGAAATAACTTTGTCACAATGGGGGAGGGGTAATATTGTTGTTACAGTGGAGGAGGTGTAATTGTTTTGCTACAGTGGGATGAGTAACAGTGTTGATACAGTTGGGAGGGTTAATAGTGTTTTTAACGTGGCGGTGGTTAATAGGTTTGTTACATTGGGGAAGGTTAATAGTGCTGTTACAGCCAACCACATTCATAAAAATCAATGTGGTTGACTAGGCTAACTAACGTTCTTTTAACAGGCATGGTAACGGTGTTAACAAACTTTTTCTCCAGCTTCTAGCATAGGATATTTCTTTCAAACATATAACATACATATGTACGGACAAACATTTTGTGTTGTTCAGACACAATTTTGTTTTGCTTGGTTCCAAAGCTCAAGTCTAAAAGTAAATAGATTCGCCTACCGTTCTCCTCCCTGTGTCGTTGTTGTTCCCCTCCCTGTGTCGTTGTTGTTCTCCTCCCTGTGTCGTTGTTGTTCCCCTCCCTGTGTCGTTGTTGTTCTCCTCCCTGTGTCGTTGTAGTTCTCCTCATTGTGTCGTTGAAGTTCTCCTCCCTGTGTCGCTGGGTAGACCAGTTCCTGATAGATCAGTGCCGAGTAGACTAGTGCCGTGTATATTAGTGCCGTGTAGACTAGTGCCGTGTAGACTAGTGCCGTGTAGACTAGGGCCGTGTAGACTAGTGCCGTGTAGACTAGTGCCGTGTAGACTAGTGCCGAGTAGATTAGTGCCGTGTTGACTAGTGCCGTGTAGACTATTGCCGTGTAGACTAGTGCCGTGTAGACTAGTGCCGTGTAGACTAGTGCCGAGTAGACTAGTGCCGTGTTGACTAGCGCCGTGTAGACTAGTGCCGTGTTGACTAGTGCCGTGTAGACTAGTGCCGTGTAGACTAGTGCCGTGTAGACTAGTGCCGAGTAGACTAGTGCCGTGTAAACTAGTGCCGTGTAGACTAGTGCCGAGTAGACTAGTGCCGTGTTGACTAGTGCCGTGTAGACTAGGCATAGGCCAGGTGTATTGTCGCTCACGCGAACAACGCCACTGCGCGATGAGGATTGGTCCATTACAAATAGTCCGGGGCAGAAAGATGCGGAGAAGAGACAAATCATCGGATGTGTTCCTGCACGGCCAAAGTCGATTCACGGGCGAACTCCAACCTGTCTACGCCAGACTAAATGGAATCAGCCGCAGCACGGAATCACATCGTTCGTTGTGAAGTGTGATTGTTTCCCTGTAACCATGACAACCAGTGCACAACAAATACATTTGACATTTAACATAATATCGAGGAAAACGATGAAATAGTAACAATTACACAGAAAGGAATTGCTCCATCTAGTGGGACCAGATTTAGATTATCTGGACAACTGAATGTATTGACTTAACAGTTCGCGTATTTTGAATTATATACACTACTTGGGAATAACTTGAAATGTATTATGTAAAGGTCAGCTTTGCAAATGAATGAAGGCTTATTCTTTTCTTCTTCAAAATAAACAAAAAGTCATTCATTTCAATATATATCATGTGAATATTAAATAAAAAACATAATATATGTGTACTTTCTCCATCCTCCCCGTCCCGGTTTGTGCCCAGCTTTAAGGCAAAGCAAACGTCATGGTTTTTGGTCTGTGCACATAAAACAGTTAATAAAGACTAACCATGTGCAAATAAAATCAAGAATATCACGCAGTTCAGAATTGTTCAGAATGTATTCTAAAAGTGGGATATTCGGGTTGATTTCTCCGGTTGACTGAGGGGCTGACAAGTTAACCAGCTCGACCGATAAGTGCATCCGCAGTTCTACGACAATCGGGTAACCTAGACTATGCGTGACGTATTAAGTGAGGCCGGCATACACAGAACCAAAGCAGTCTCAAACACTCGTGATACTTTGTCAGAAAGAGGACTAGTTTAGTAAACAAAGGCCAACATATGTTACGTAAGTAGAGCTTGGACACAAACAATATGGCCATATCCTATTGGCAAGTAGGCTACTAAAGAAATATGTGTATACAAATATATTTTCATTTGGCTAGCGATTTTGCTAGACTGTGACACTCGTTACGTTTGGTTATCTAGGGTTATGAAATTGTGTGTTCAGGTTTTCAAGGTAAACCAAACTACCAGCTCGATATTCTTAATCGTAGTAGCAACTGGTTATGTTTCAGTAACTCATATAGGTGCAAAGACTCAAAACCACGACTTGTGTTTCCCTTTAATGGAAATGTACAAAATGTCAACTGCATCGTGTCCTCGTTACACGCTCTCGTAAACAGTCGGCCTGAGAGAAATGGCAGTGTGGGCTGACGTGAACGCGATGTGTTTGACAGAAGCTGTATCAGACTGACAACAGGAGGAATTAATTTAATTTCCCCAGAGTGGGGAACTTCAATAGTGCTTTCAAGTAAAATGTTTTGCCAGGGATACAATGAAGATAAAAACAACGGACAATCAACAAGTCCGCCGATTCCAGGAAGGAAACAGATAGTTGCTAGGTAATTCAGACTAAGCGACACGTAATCCAAATGTCAGCAGGCTTCGGCACAACATGATATAATTGTGCAATCGACTAATTGATAAACGATGTACCATAATACCCGAGCATCGCTGTGTTTAAATCGGCTAAAATGTTATTGATTATCAAATATTAACGACGAACTTCAAAGTACGCACAAACACCTATCTGTACGTACGTCAGACAGGACTGTGTAGTTGTATTATAACCCAAACGGATCAGGATGAAATACCCATAAACATATACCTACGCCTTTCTAAAGCTTTTGTTACCATTGACCATTTCATTTTAATTGACAAATTAAAATATTATGATATAAATAGTACAAATCTGAACTTTTTCAGTAGCTACCTACGTAAATAATATACTGAAATTTATAATATAAAATCAAACATATTGCCAATAACAACTGGCATACCACGGGGCTCAATGCTACGACCTCTGTTATTTGTATGTATTTCAATGATTTTGCCCAAGCCAGTCAAATGTTGTAGAGCGTGTATACCTCCAATACTAGAGGCCACCCTGTAGAGCGTGTATACCTCAAATACTAGAGGCCACTCTGTAGAGCATGTATACCTTCAATACTAGAGGCCACTCTGTAGAGCGTGAATACCTCCAATCCTAGAGGCAACTCTGTAGAGCGTGTATACCTCCAATACTAGAGGCTACTCTGTAGAGCGTGTATACCTCTAATACTAGAAGCCACTCTGTATAGCGTATATACCTCCAATACTAGAGGGCACTCTGTAGAGCGTGTATACCTCCAATACTAGAGGGCACTCTGTAGAGCGTGTATACCTCCAATACAAGAGGCCACTCTGTAGAGCGTGTATACCTCCAATACTAGAGGGCTCTCTGTAGAGCATGTATACTTCCAATACTAGAGGCCACTCTGTAGAGCGTGTATACCTCCAATACTAGAGGGCACTCTGTAGAGCGTGTATACCTCCAATACTAGAGGCCACTCTGTAGAGCGTGTATACCTCCAATACTAGAGGGCACTCTGTAGAGCGTGTATACCTCCAATACTAGAGGCCACTCTGTAGAGCGTGTATACCTCCGACATTCCAGCCATTCTTCTGGATAGATATGGGAAACCATAAAAGTGAAACAATGTGCCGATGTGACGCGGGTCACACAATCAATAAAATCATTCGTTGGTGGTGCTGACCAGTCAACACACTTATAGAATCCCATCATGTTTGAAATACATCTACAATTACTTATCAAGCACAAGGGTAAGACAATGTTATTCGAGCCATTTTTCATTCTTTTTGATATCTAGGGCACAATCGTATTCGGAAATCAAAATGTTGTTTACTCACATCAACTATGAATATTAGGAGATCATTTGATACCAAGATAATATATATAGTATGCATAGATAATTAGACGTAGCTGATTGAAATAGACTTGGTAAGATGGCTCCACTAACCATTGGTATGGGATAAGTTGAGCCGCAGTGTAGCGTAAGTTGGGTAAATGCTTTATTTGTATGCATTACGTCTTGTACTAAAATGTCATGCCAACTCAGCCACCACATATACCGAATGGGTACAACACGTCGACACACAATAATTATATACTGATAGGTCAACCAAACCAGTGTAACTAACTGCTAATGTCTCAAGTCTCAAGTGGTTTACTCCAAACAGCCCAAACTTGGGCTAACGCAGGAGTTTGTGGTGGACTGTGCGCATGCGCTGTGGGTGGTACGTTCGATTAAAAGACTAGTATCATTAATGTTGCTGAAATGGTTTTTATCTGATAGTTTTATTTATTTTATGTATAGGATGTTTAACGAAAAATTTTAATAGGTTGGTTGTGTGTATGGATACTGTCGCTGCCTTGCCACATGCACACATAGACAGTCTCCATACCCACACCATGGATAAGTTTACGCTGAGCACTGTGTTTTAAAGGCAGTTTAGGTGAGGAGGTGTGGTGAAAGGGAGTTCCATAATAGCTTCTTGAAATGATTTTGGGTTTTTTATGTTGGTAATTTTTGATGGAATCATATTCCATATGCGAATGGCTCTGGGATAAAATGAAAAGACCATTGCATTTATACGACACTTGGGGCTATGTATTGTCCACGGGTTCGAGAGCGAGTTAGTAGGCCTGGAGGGGGGGGGGTGATCTCAATAATGTTGTTTAGAATTTTGTAGAAGGTAGTGGCTTGTTTGATAATGCGCCTTCGTTCGAGGGTTGGCCATCCAAGGGCAGTAATTAGATCTGCTGGATTTGTGTTCCGTCTGTAATCATTTTTAACAAATCTGGCAGCAGAGTGTTGCACTCTTTCAAGGCTTTTAACTTGTGAAAAGGTGTGGGGATTCCATATGGGTGAAGAGTACTCAAGTTTTGGCCGGATTAGCATGTTGTAGGCTGTTTGCTTAACTTCGGGTTTACATGGGCCAAGAGTTCGTTTAATCATGCCTAAACATTTCGAAGATTTTGAAGTTATGTCAGTGACGTGATTTGTCCAGGTTAATTTGGAATCCAATTTTACTCCGAGGTATGAGTGGCTGGATACGGTGGATAATGGCTGGCCAGAAAGCGAGTACTTGTGTGTGCTGGGTTTAGTTTTGTTTGTTATTGGAAGGTGGACGCATTTAGATACATTAAATTCCATTTGCCATTTGTCTGACCATGTTTGGAGTTGGCTAAGGTCAGTTTGGAGAATTTCATGGTCGGTTTTGGAAGACATTTTACGATATATAATACTATCATCTGCAAAAAGGCGTATAGAAGATTTGATGTTCCCATTTATGTCATTTATGTAGAGTAAGAAGAGGACAGGTCCTAGAACTGAACCCTGTGGGACACCAGATGTGACATCTGTGATGTCCGACAGGGCACCGTTAACTGAGACTCTCTGTTTGCGGTTGGATAGAAAAGATTTGATCTAATTTTGAGTGTTTCCAGTGATTCCGTAGGAGGTCAATTTTGATAGAAGACGTAGGTGAGGCACTTTGTCGAAGGCTTTAGCAAAGTCAAGCAGGATTGCGTCAATTTGGGTCTTGTTGTCCATAGCAGTCATCCAGTCGTGGACTGTCTCAATGAGTTGAGATTCACAAGACAGTCCCGACTGGAATCCGTGTTGGAAGTGGAGAATGATGTTATGCTTGTGCAGGTGTTTCCACATGTTGCTTAGGATGATATGTTCCATTACTTTACAGAGGATGCAGGTTAGTGATATGGGTCTGTAGTTAGCTGGGTCAGATTTATGGCTCTTTTTGTGTATAGGAGTTACTAATGCTTGTTGCCAGTCATTAGGAAGTTTACCTGTGTTGTATGATTGTTGGAAAATTTGGGTGATGATGGGAGCTATCTGCTTTGCAGTTTCTTTAAGGACTCTAGCTGGGAGTTCATCTGGGCCTGTAGATTTGTTCTGGTTTAGATTTTCCAGCTGCTTTATTACGCTATCTGTGCCAATTTCGAGAAGGGGGATGTTGGGGTAAGTAGAGGGGGCTATTTGGGGGATGGGGTGCTTTTCTTGGGTAAATACAGAGCTAAATTGGTTGTTTAGGGCATTTGCTTTATCTCGATCATTAATTATTGGTTGGTCGTTTACTCGAAGTGTGGGGATGCCAATGTTTTCTCGTTTATTTGCCTTAATAAATGACCAGAATCGTTTTGGATTAGTTTTCAGGCTGTCTCCAATGTGATTGTTAACATAGTCTTTGTAGGATTTTGCTAATTCTTTAGTAGCTTGCTTTCGGAGTTCCTTAATTTTTTCCCAGTCACTGTTTAGTCCAGTTTGCTTTGCCTTTTTGTGGCTTTTGTTTCGTCTTCTCTGCATTCTAATTAGTTCACGTGTTATCCAGGGGACGTGGGTTTTAGCTTTTGTGTATCGTCTAGGTATGTTATTGTTAATCAAGGTAGTCAGACGTTCGCGGAAAAAGGTCCAGTTTATGTCTATATCTTGTGAGTTGGGGTCGATGTCGAAGTACTCAAGATTTAGTTTGTCTATATCGTCTTTGAGTTGGTCCCAGTCTGCTGATTTGTAACTATAAACTTGGTGGGGGGGGGTTTCTTGTTGCGAATTGGGTTTAAGTTGACATTGAAGGTCACGGATTCGTGATCGCTCATACCAGGAGTGGTGTGGGTGTTGATGATAATGGAGGGATTTGAGGTGAGTATGAGGTCAAGAATGTTGCCAGAAGCGATGCGTGTGGGGTCGTTTACCATGTTCTGCAGCCCAAAGTCGTTAGTTATTTCTAGTAGTTTGTTATGCTTGCTGGCGGTGCTGTTATTAGTGGTCTGGTGATTTGTCCAGTTGATATCAGGGAGGTTAAAATCTCCAGCTATGACTACGTTAGGGGGAGTTTTTTGTGATCTATATAGTTTAGTTAGGGAGTCGTGGAGAGCTTCAAGGGATTGGAGGTGGTCATTTGGGGGTCGATAATAAGATGCAAAGTATATGCATTTGTTTCGTGCAAAGTGAATTTTTGTCCAAATTATTTCACAATTTGAGTTTAAATTTTGGAGGGGTGTGGTGGCTAGTACCTATTCGATGTCTCAAATTAGTCGGAAAAAATTAATTCCTTCATGTATTTTGTTCTTTAGAGGCTGCTCGATTACCCCTCATATGAGCATTGTGTGGTTCAATTAGCCCCGCTTAGAAAATTATGTTTTTTTAAATTAACTTCTAATTAATACACGAAGTGATGTGAATAGTGTTCTTCCCTGTGCATAGTTAAACCATTTGTATGTGCACAGACAATAAAGTATGGTCACATGCGTTGATGGTTTACATATCAGCAGACATTAATCACAATCATCAAAAGTTTCGAAACACATCAAAAAATATACTTTTAACTCACATGTTCTGACCGTTGTGACAAATGCCACTTGTTGTGCGCCAATCATGTTCTAATAACACGTTCAATCACTGGTTGGTAACATGTAAGTGTCACTGCTGTAGTTTTCTGGGAAACACGAGTGGCTCAACTAGCAGTGGGTTGGGGTAGTAGTGTTGTCACAGAGGGGAGGGGTAATTGGTTTATAACAGTGGGGAGAGGTAAACGTGTTGTTACAGTGGGGAGAGGTAATAGTATTTTCACAGAGGGGAGGGGTAATATTGTTGTAACAGTGGTGATGGTAACAGAGGGAAAGAGTTAATAGTTGTGTTACAGTGGGGAGGGTTAATCGTGTTTTTAACGTGGCGATGGTTAATAGGTTTGTTACATTGGGGAGGGTTAATGGTGCTGTTACAGCCAACCACATTCATAAAAATGAATGTGGTTGACTAGACTAACTAACGTTCTTTTAACAGGCATGGTAACGGTGTTAACAAACTTTTTCTCCAGCTTTTAGCATAGGATATTTCTTTCAAACATATAATATACATATGTACGAACAAACATTTTGTGTTATTTAGACAAAATTTTTGTTTTGCTTGGTTCCAATGCTCAAGTCTAAAAGTAAATAGATTCGCCTACCTTTCTCCTCCCTGTGTCGTTGTTGTTCTCCTCCCTGTGTCGTTGTAGATCTCCTCCCTGTGTTGTTGTAGTTCTCCTCCCTGTGTTGTTGTAGTTCTCCTCCCTGTGTCGTTGTAGTTCTCCTCCCTGTGTCGTTGTAGATCTCCTCCCTGTGTTGTTGTAGTTCTCCTCCCTGTGTTGTTGTAGTTCTCCTCCATGTGTCGTTGTAGTTCTCCTCCCTGTGTTGTTGTAGTTCTCCTCCCTGCCTCGTTGTAGTTCTCCTCCCTGTGTCGTTGTAGTTCTCCTCCATGTGTCGTTGTAGTTCTCCTCCCTGTGTTGTTGTAGTTCTCCTCCATGTGTCGTTGTAGTTCTCCTCCCTGTGTTGTTGTAGTTCTCCTCCCTGCCTCGTTGTAGTTCTCCTCCCTGTGTCGTTGTAGTTCTCCTCCATGTGTCGTTGTAGTTCTCCTCCCTGTGTTGTTGTAGTTCTCCTCCATGTGTCGCTGTAGTTCTCCTCCCTGTGTTGTTGTAGTTCTCCTCCCTGCCTCGTTGTAGTTCTCCTCCCTGTGTCGTTGTAGTTCTCCTCCCTGCCTCGTTGTAGTTCTCCTCCCTGTGTCGTTGTAGATCTCCTCCCTGTGTTGTTGTAGTTCTCCTCCCTGTGTTGTTGTAGTTCTCCTCCATGTGTCGTTGTAGTTCTCCTCCCTGTGTTGTTGTAGTTCTCCTCCCTGTGTCGCTGTAGTTCTCCTCCCTGTGTTGTTGTAGTTCTCCTCCCTGCCTCGTTGTAGTTCTCCTCCCTGTGTCGCTGTAGTTCTCCTCCCTGTGTCGCTGTAGTTCTCCTCCATGTGTCGTTGTAGTTCTCCTCCATGTGTCGTTGTAGTTCTCCTCCCTGTGTCGTTGTAGTTCTCCTCCCTGTGTCGTTGTAGATCTCCTCCCTGTGTCGCTGTAGTTCTCCTCCATGTGTCGTTGTAGTTCTCCTCCCTGTGTCGTTGTAGATCTCCTCCCTGTGTTGTTGTAGTTCTCCTCCCTGTGTTGTTTTAGTTCTCCTCCATGTGTCGTTGTAGTTCTCCTCCCTGTGTCGATGTAGTTCTCCTCCCTGTGTCGTTGTAGTTCTCCTCCCTGCCTCGTTGTAGTTCTCCTCCCTGTGTCGTTGTAGATCTCCTCCCTGTGTTGTTGTAGTTCTCCTCCCTGTGTTGTTGTAGTTCTCCTCCCTGTGTTGTTGTAGTTCTCCTCCATGTGTCGTTGTAGATCTCCTCGCTGTGTCGATGTAGTTCTCCTCCCTGTGTCGTTACAGTTCCCCTCCATGTGTCGTTGTAATTCTCCTCCCTGTGTCGCTGGGTAGACCAGTGCCGGGTAGTCTAGCGCCGGGTAGACCAGTTCCTGTGAGAACAGTGCCGGGTAGACTAGTTCCTGATAAACCAGTGCCGGGTAGTCTAGTGCCGGGTAGGCCAGTTCCTGATATACCAGTGCCGAGTAGACTAGTGCCGTGTTGACTAGTGCCGTGTAGACTAGGCATAGGCCAGGTGTACTGTCGCTCACGCGAACAACGGCACTGCGTGATGAGGATTGGTCCATTACAAATAGTCCGGGGCAGAAAGATGCGGAGAAGAGACAAATCATCGGATGTGTTCCTGCACGGCCAAAGTCGATTCACGGGCGAACTCCAACCTGTCTACGCCAGACTAAATGGAATCAGCCGCAGCACGGAATCACATCGTTCGTTGTGAAGTGTGATTGTTTCCCTGTAACCATGACAACCAGTGCACAACAAATACATTTGACATTTAACATAATATCGAGGAAAATGATGAAATAGTAACAATTACACAGAAAGGAATTGCTCCATCTAGTGGGACCAGATTTAGATTATCTGGACAACTGAATGTATTTACTTAACAGTTCGCGTATTTTGAATTATATACACTACTTGGGAATAACCTGAAATGCATTGTGTAAAGGTCAGGTTTGCAAATGAATGAAGGCTTATTCTTTTCTTCTTCAAAATAAACAAAAAGTCATTCACTTCAATATATATCATGTGAATATTAAATAAAAAACATAATATATGTGTACTTTCTCCTTCCTCCCCGTCCCGGTTTGTGCCCAGCTTTAAGGCGAAGCAAACGTCATGGTTTTTGGTCTGTGCACATAAAACAGTTAATAAAGACTAACCATGTGCAAATAAAATCAAGAATATCACGCAGTTCAGAATTGTTCAGAATGTGTTCTAAAAGTGGGATATTCGGGTTGATTTCTCCGGTTGACTGAGGGGCTGACAAGTTAACCAGCTCGACCGATAAGTGCATCCGCAGTTCTACGACAATCGGGTAACCTAGACTATGCGTGACGTATTAAGTGAGGCCGGCATACACAGAACCAAAGCAGTCTCAAACACTCGTGATACTTTGTCAGAAAGAGGACTAGTTTAGTAAACAAAGGCCAACATATGTTATGTAAGTAGAGCTTGGACACAAACAATATGGCCATATCCTATTGGCAAGTAGGCTACTAAAGAAATATGTGTATACAAATATATTTTCATTTGGCTAGCGATTTTGCTAGACTGTGACACTCGTTACGTTTGGTTATCTAGGGTTATGAAATTGTGTGTTCAGGTTTTCAAGGTAAACCAAACTACCAGCTCGATATTCTTAATCGTAGTAGCAACTGGTTATGTTTCAGTAACTCATATAGGTGCAAAGACTCAAAACCACGACTTGTGTTTCCCTTTAATGGAAATGTACAAAATGTCAACTGCATCGTGTCCTCGTTACACGCTCTCGTAAACAGTCGGCCTGAGAGAAATGGCAGTGTGGGCTGACGTGAACGCGATGTGTTTGACAGAAGCTGTATCAGACTGACAACAGGTGGAATTAATTTAATTTCCCCAGAGTGGGGAACTTCAATAGTGCTTTCAAGTAAAATGTTTGCCAGGGATACAATGAAGATAAAAACAACGGACAATCAACAAGTCCGCCGATTCCAGGAAGGAAACAGATCGTTGCTAGGTAATTCAGACTAAGCGACACGTAATCCAAATGTCAGCAGGCTTCGGCACAACATGATATAATTGTGCAATCGACTAATTGATAAACGATGTACCATAATACCCGAGCATCGCTGTGTTTAAATCGGCTAAAATGTTATTGATTATCAAATATTAACGAAGAACTTCAAAGTACGCACAAACACCTATCTGTACGTACGTCAGACAGGACTGTGTAGTTGTATTATAACCCAAACGGATCAGGATGAAATACCCATAAACATATACCTACGCCTTTCTAAAGCTTTTGATACCATTGACCATTTCATTTTAATTGACAAATTAAAATATTATTATATAAATGGTGCAAATCTGAACTTATTCAGTAGCTACCTAAATAATCGTAAACAATATACTGAAATTTATAATATAAAATCAAACATATTGCCAATAACAACTGGCATACCACAGGGCTCAATCCTACGTACTCTGTTATTTGTATGTATTTCAGTGATTTTGCACAAGCCAGTAAAATGTTTAATTTCATAATTTATGATGATTACACAACCTGATCAAGTACTTTAAACACTTTTAACGATAATACACACAATGACAGTTTAGAATCTTTAATAAATTACGAACTTTTAAAAATAAATAAATGGCTCAAAATAAATAAATTAACATTAAACATTGCAAAATCTAAATATATAACATTCCAAAAGGCAAATAAAACAAATTAAAGAATTTTATTTCTTAAGTTTAATTATTGATACAAGTTTGAACTGGGAAAGGTATACTGGACAAATTTCAAATTTGCAAAGAAATGTCTTCGGTATAATTTAACATTTTTACTTAATAATATTCACACTATAGTTGAAGAAAAGCTTAATACACACAGCTTACAGGGATTTGTTCAGTACGCTAAACTTAAAAAAATAGCCAACCACCTGTCATCCTTATACTAAAAGGCGCCTTAACTACAAACCCATATAATCAAGCGAGAATATTCGTACACGAAATTGCATGCGCACACGCACTCGCGCACACGTGCACACGCACACACGCACACAATCAGAGATTATATTATTATGTTTATTTCTTCTTTTCTTCCCGGAAGAATTATATATGTTTGGCCAACTAATTTAATTGAATTTTAATTTGTAAGGTGGCTCAAGTCTATACAACGTACCAGCTGAACTTATCAAACATGGTGGGGAGGCAATGATAGACGCATTCATGATCATTGCCAACAGATTTTGGAAAATAAGACTTGGCCAGAAGAGTGGACAAAATCGCACATAATAAATCCAATGGTTTGGTCCTTTGATCCTTTCTCTCTGCAACCCACCTACTTTTAAACAACCTTCAACTTCTCTATGCGTATCCATCCTTTCTCTCTGCCACCCACGTACTTATAAACAACCTTCAACTTCTCTATCCGTCTCCATCCTTTCTCTCTGCCACCCACGTATTTTAAACAACCTTCAACTTCTCTATCCGTCTCCATCCTTTCTCTCTGCCACCCACGTACTTTTAAACAACCTTCAACTTCTCTATGCGTATCCATCCTTTCTCTCTGCCACCCGCGTACTTTTAAACAACCATCAACTTCTCTATCCGTCTCCATCCTTTCTCTCTGCCACCCACGTACTTTTAAGCAACCATCAACTTCTCTCTCTGTTTCCATCCTTTCTCTCTGCCACCCACGTACTTTTAAACAACCTTCAACTTCTCTATGCGTATCCATCCTTTCTCTCTGCCACCCACGTACTTTTAAACAACCATCAACTTCTCTATGCGTCTCCATCCTTTCTCTCTGCCACCCACGTACTTTTAAACAACCATCAACTTCTCTATGCGTCTCCATCCTTTCTCTCTGTCACCCACGTACTTTTAAACAACATTCAACTTCTCTATGCGTATCCATCCTTTCTCTCTGCCACCCGCGTACTTTTAAACAACCATCAACTTCTCTATCCGTCTCCATCCTTTCTCTCTGCCACCCACGTACTTTTAAACAACCTTCAACTTCTCTATGCGTATCCATCCTTTCTCTCTGCCACCCACGTACTTTTAAACAACCACCAACTTCTCTCTCCGTCTCCATCCTTTCTCTCTGCCACCCACGTACTTTTAAACAACCATCAACTTCTCTATGCGTCTCCATCCTTTCTCTCTGCCACCCACGTACTTTTAAACAACCTTCAACTTCTCTATGCGTATCCATCCTTTCTCTCTGCCACCCACGTACTTTTAAACAACATTCAACTTCTCTATGCGTATCCATCCTTTCTCTCTGCCACCCGCGTACTTTTAAACAACCATGAACTTCTCTATCCGTCTCCATCCTTTCTCTCTGCCACCCACGTACTTTTAAACAACCTTCAACTTCTCTATCCGTCTCCATCCTTTCTCTCTGCCACCCACGTACTTTTAAACAACCATCAACTTCTCTATGCGTATCCATCCTTTCTCTCTGCCACCCAGGTACTTTTAAACAACCTTCAACTCCTCTATCCATCTCCATCCTTTCTCTCTGCCACCCACGTACTTTTAAACAACCTTCAACTTCTCTATGCGTATCCATCCTTTCTCTCTGCCACCCACGTACTTTTAAACAACCTTCAACTTCTCTATCCGTCTCCATCCTTTCTCTCTGCCACCCACGTACTTTTAAACAACCTTCAACTTCTCTATCCGTCTCCATCTTTTCTCTCTGCCACCCACGTACTTTTAAACAACCTTCAACTTCTCTATGCGTATCCATCCTTTCTCTCTGCCACCCACGTACTTTTAAACAACCATCAACTTCTCTATGCGTATCCATCCTTTCTCTCTGCCACCCACGTACTTTTAAACAACCTTCAACTTCTCTATGCGTCTCCATCCTTTCTCTCTGCCACCCACGTACTTTTAAACAACCTTCAACTTCTCTATGCGTATCCATCCTTTCTCTCTGCCACCCACGTACTTTTAAACAACCATCAACTTCTCTATGCGTATCCATCCTTTCTCTCTGCCACCCACGTACTTTTAAACAACCTTCAACTTCTCTATGCGTCTCCATCCTTTCTCTCTGCCACCCACGTACTTTTAAACAACCTTCAACTTCTCTATGCGTCTCCATCCTTTCTCTCTGCCACCCACGTACTTTTAAACAACCTTCAACTTCTCTATGCGTATCCATCCTTTCTCTCTGCCACCCACGTACTTTTAAACAACCATCAACTTCTCTATGCGTCTCCATCCTTTCTCTCTGTCACCCACGTACTTTTAAACAACCTTCAACTTCTCTATGCGTATCCATCCTTTCTCTCTGCCACCCGCGTACTTTTAAACAACCATGAACTTCTCTATCCGTCTCCATCCTTTCTCTCTGCCACCCGCGTACTTTTAAACAACCTTCAACTTCTCTATCCGTCTCCATCCTTTCTCTCTGCCACCCACGTACTTTTAAACAACCATCAACTTCTCTATGCGTATCCATCCTTTCTCTCTGCCACCCGCGTACTTTTAAACAACCATCAACTTCTCTATCCGTCTCCATCCTTTCTCTCTGCCACCCGCGTACTTTTAAACAACCATCAACTTCTCTATCCGTCTCCATCCTTTCTCTCTGCCACCCAGGTACTTTTAAACAACCTTCAACTCCTCTATCCATCTCCATCCTTTCTCTCTGCCACCCACGTACTTTTAAACAACCTTCAACTTCTCTATGCGTATCCATCCTTTCTCTCTGCCACCCACGTACTTTTAAACAACCTTCAACTTCTCTATCCGTCTCCATCCTTTCTCTCTGCCACCCACGTACTTTTAAACAACCTTCAACTTCTCTATCCGTCTCCATCTTTTCTCTCTGCCACCCGCGTACTTTTAAACAGCCATCAACTTCTCTATCCGTCTCCATCCTTTCTCTCTGCCACCCACGTACTTTTAAACAACCATCAACTTCTCTATGCGTCTCCATCCTTTCTCTCTGCCACCCACGTACTTTTAAACAACCTTCAACTTCTCTATGCGTATCCATCCTTTCTCTCTGCCAGCCACGTACTTTTAAACAACCTTCAACTTCTCTATGCGTATCCATCCTTTCTCTCTGCCACCCACGTACTTTTAAACAACCATCAACTTCTCTATCCGTCTCCATCCTTTCTCTCTGCCACCCACGTACTTTTAAACAACCTTCAACTTCTCTATGCGTATCCATCCTTTCTCTCTGCCACCCACGTACTTTTAAACAACCATCAACTTCTCTATCCGTCTCCATCCTTTCTCTCTGCCACCCACGTACTTTTAAATAACCTTCAACTTCTCTATGCGTATCCATCCTTTCTCTCTGCCACCCACGTACTTTTAAACAACCATCAACTTCTCTATCCGTCTCCATCCTTTCTCTCTGCCACCCACGTACTTTTAAGCAACCATCAACTTCTCTCTCTGTTTCCATCCTTTCTCTCTGCCACCCACGTACTTATAAACAACCATCAACTTCTCTATGCGTATCCATCTTTCCTTCCTACCGCCCAAGTACTCTGATACACCCATCAACTTCTCTCTCCGACTCCATCCTTCCTGTCTACCGCCCACATAGACCTAAGAAGTTAGTAAGCGATATTCAATCCTCAAAAGAGGCCACATATTCGGAGGTTACTAGAAAATAGACATTGGGGAAAACGCTGGTTATATCGTCTGTGTGAAAGAATAGAGAAATAGATGTATTGTAATGGACGACAGCGCCCCTGGCGACAGCATCACTACATCAACAGCATCAGCTCTACCTGCCTGCGACGATTTAATACTAACCCTACGAAAGTTCTGCTGGTCATCGGCCAGTGGTCGTTTAATTAACATGGGTCAAAGGTCATGGGTGGTCATCTAGCGAGAGGGATGAAGGGGATGAGTGAGGGTGGGTTGGTAACGCTTGAGGACTAGTCGACATGGAAAGACGTATATTATCGCTCACCGGACGACGAAGGTGGTCATCCGACAGTGTTCACCTAACATGAGTCAAAGGTCGTGGGTGGTCATCTATATTACATGACAACTAAGCGAGAAACGAACAAAGCACTTTATTGTACGAATGCACACGTATTTTACTGGGCAAAAACATCAAGCATGATACAATTTAAAGAGTCTGGTCAAAACCAAAGAAGATGTAGCCGGGTCGGACGTTCCTACGTGACAATCCGTTCTCTTCGCCCTGCCACACATTTCCGGTTGAGGTGAACAGGTTGAGGTAGCTCCTGAGGAAGAGGGCGTCATCGAAATTCGGCTGGAAAAGTTTGTAAGGTATATGTCGTCCATCCACGTACACGGCGAGGAAGTTGGTGTCGTTGTTCTTGGCATAAAAAGGATTTTTGACGTACGAACCGTTGTATCCGTCGTTATCGATACAACACAGGACGAGCTGTTTCAGCAGGGTACCGAGGAACAGGTTATCGTGAGTGTGCGACCGGGCTCCCGTGGGAATTGCGTAGACCTTGCAGTCGATGGATCGCATTGGATACTTGGCCTTGCTCTTCTCGAGGGTCTTGATGTGCGCCATCAGCACGGACAGGTTCAGGGTGGCCTTCTTCGCAAACATGGCGGCTTTCATGATGTGGATCCTGTAATCTCGGTTGGCCCCGTCTGCCATCAGCACGGACAGGTTCAGGGTGGCCTTCTTCGCAAACATGGCGGCTTTCATGATGTGGATCCTGTAATCTCGGTTGGCCCCGTCTGCCATCAGCACGGACAGGTTCAGGGTGGCCTTCTTCGCAAACATGGCGGCTTTCATGATGTGTATCCTGTAATCTTGGTTGGCCCCGTCATCAGCGCGGACGAGTTCTTTCTTCGCACCAGTCGTATCTTGACATCAACGTGATTGATCAGGAATTGATCCTGCAAGAACATGTCCATGAGGAAGCAGCCCATCATGTCAACGACGTGACTCCTGTTGATCTGCGCTCGTCAAGCCATGAACCCTTCATTAGATGTGTCCCCGTCCGCGATCTCTACGGCGTCCATGTGAGTGGCCGTGTCCTTGTGCCACAGCTGACTCGACATACGTAACTTTGGCATCGGTGCCATAACTCAGCAGCATCTCGAAGTAGTCACGATACGGATAGGTTTTGGTCAAAGAGGTTAGGGGCATGTCTTTCAGCTAGACGTCGACTTGACTGAACAAAGAATGCAGTCAGTTATTAACCGGACCCACAGGATCGTTCTCGTCGAGGTCGCTGCCCTCGGCTCGCGTCAACTCGTGTAGGTGCGTGTTGGCGAGATACATGTAATCATCTCCCAATCCGGGTATCAAGAATTTTATCGGTCCACTCGAGTCGAGAGAGGCCATTGGCTGATGTTCCCCCCAATGGCTGTCGACGATGCTTATCTGAGTCGGGGGCACGGTAAAAAAAATCCGTCTCGGTCTTGACCCCCGCGCACGAGTGTCTATGCACGAGGCCATCGTCGAACATGTCGAGCTCACGTTTGTCATCAGTGTCTGTATCTTACGGCGTCACGACATTGTAGTGTCTCGTTTCTTCGCGGGCGGGCGAGCGTTTTATCTGCTGAGCCAGGCTCGTCGATGACGATCGGCTTGACGGGTTCGCTTGCCGCAGCTCTCTCCGTTAAGTTGATCGTCTGCTGAGCCTAGCTCGTCGATGACGATCGGCTTGACGGGTTCACTTGCCGCAGCTCTCTCCGTTAAGTTGATCGTCTGCTGAGCCTAGCTCGTCGATGACGATCGGCTTGACGGGTTCACTTGCCGCAGCTCTCTCCGTTAAGGTGATCGTCGACGGCCTGACGACTGCCATCGGCTTATTGACGACAACAATATCGAACGGTTCACGTGGAACACACTCACAGGCCTCATCGGATGACATATATTTCTCGTCGGATGATATATCATTGACCCGTTCACCTGCGACATCGAAAGTATGCGCTTAAGTATGCATCGTTTCCACATTCACCACATTGTCATTAACGCAAGGAGCGCACGTTTCCTTCCTCAGTGTCAGGCGTCCTTCCTCGTATTCAACAACACGCGCCCCATAGACCAAGCCTTGCCCGGGGCTTTGTCATTTTTTACCGCTGCGACCGCTATCGCTTCCACGACTTACAAGACATATGTCGTTCGTTTTTCCAGGCAACAGCTTCAATGTTGAAGGCCGATGTCATAACATATTGACCATCAACACTAACCACGTCTCGCAACTGCCGTAGAAGAACCGTTTTGCTCTCCCGCATAAAGCGTCTGCCATCTTTGAAATCGCCATGATGAATTCCGATGCTTATTTAAACTGACGCTGTATCGAGAACTGTTGAGTCGGCAACTGCAACACCATCTCTGGTAACCAGACACACACGCACGCATGCACGCATGCACGCACGCACGCACGCACGCACGCACGCACGCGCGCGAACTTTGGGCAGCTACTCCGGTATAAATAGGTTTAACAAGACAACATTTAACAAGATTGCTATCCAAGGCAAAGGCCCAGGTGGCAAGTGGACAAGGAAGCCATTGGCTTATCAAGAGTCCAACATTTTTAATCTATGTGTAATCCGCCCTCCTGAGATATGCGTCAACCTTGTTTTTAAACATATTCACGCTGCTAGCAGTTACACAATCTGTAGAGAATTTGTTCCATTCATTGATTGCCCTCTGTGAGAACGAGTACTGCCTGATATCCAATCTACACTAATCCTTTACTAATGTTACCTCATGTCCTCTAGTTCTATTATGTTTCTTGAGTGAGAAAAATATTTCTATCAATATTTTCATACCGTTCAAACAGTTCTGGAATAATTTTAGATGCTCTTCTCTGTATTCTTCCAAGCGTATCTATATCCTTCTTACAATATGGTCTCCAAGCTTGTATACAATACTCTAAATGAAGCCTAACTATTGCTTTATACAGAGGTATAATTACCTTTTTCTCCTTGTATGTTATATTTCTCTTAATTAATCCAAGAATTTGATTAACCTTTGAAGCTGCAATACCACACTGCTCCGAAACTTTTATATCAGCACTTATTGTTATTCATAATCCTAAGTCATTTTCTTTTACATTGGTATCCAGAACAGTATCTCCCATTTTATAGTTTACATCCAAGTTCCCATGTCCTGTATGTAGGCATTTACATTTCCAAATATTTAACAACATCTACCATTTCTCAGACCATTTCACTAATCTGTCTTGATCGTTTTGTAAATGTTGTTTATCACCATCATTGTTAACACTTCTAAACACATCCTGCTGGACGTACATCCTGCTGGACGTACATCCTGCTGGACGTACTTCCTGCTGGACGTACATCCTGCTGGACGTACTTCCTGCTGGACGTACATCCTGCTGGACGTACATCCTGCTGGACGTACTTCCTGCTGGACGTACTTCCTGCTGGACGTACATCCTGCTGGACGTACTTCCTGCTGGACGTACATCCTGCTGGACGTACATCCTGCTGGACGTACATCCTGCTGGACGTACTTCCTGCTGGACGTACTTCCTGCTGGACGTACATCCTGCTGGACGTACTTCCTGCTGGACGTACATCCTGCTGGACGTACATCCTGCTGGACGTACATCCTGCTGGACGTACTTCCTGCTGGACGTACATCCTGCTGGACGTACATCCTGCTGGACGTACTTCCTGCTGGACGTACATCCTGCTGGACGTACATCCTGCTGGACGTACATCCTGCTGGACGTACTTCCTGCTGGACGTACTTACTGCTGGACGTACATCCTGCTGGACGTACATCCTGCTGGACGTACATCCTGCTGGACGTACATCCTGCTGGACGTACTTCCTGCTGGACGTACTTCCTGCTGGACGTACATCCTGCTGGACGTACATCCTGCTGGACGTACATCCTGCTGGACGTACGTCCTGCTGGACGTACGTCCTGCTGGACGTACGTCCTGCTGGACGTACGTCCTGCTGGACGTACGTCCTGCTGGACGTACTTCCTGCTGGACGTACTTACTGCTGGACGTACATCCTGCTGGACGTACTTCCTGTTGGACGTACATCCTGCTGGACGTACATCCTGCTGGACGTACTTCCTGCTGGACGCACATCCTGCTGGACGTACTTCCTGCTGGACGCACATCCTGCTGGACGTACTTCCTGCTGGACGTACATCCTGCTGGACGTACATCCTGCTGGACGTACATCCTGCTGGACGTACATCCTGCTGGACGTACATCCTGCTGGACGTACATCCTGCTGGACGTACATCCTGCTGGACGTACATCCTGCTGGACGTACTTCCTGCTGGACGTACATCCTGCTGGACGTACTTCCTGCTGGACGTACTTACTGCTGGACGTACATCCTGCTGGACGTACATCCTGCTGGACGTACATCCTGCTGGACGTACATCCTGCTGGACGTACTTCCTGCTGGACGTACTTCCTGCTGGACGTACATCCTGCTGGACGTACATCCTGCTGGACGTACATCCTGCTGGACGTACGTCCTGCTGGACGTACGTCCTGCTGGACGTACGTCCTGCTGGACGTACGTCCTGCTGGACGTACGTCCTGCTGGACGTACTTCCTGCTGGACGTACTTACTGCTGGACGTACATCCTGCTGGACGTACTTCCTGTTGGACGTACATCCTGCTGGACGTACATCCTGCTGGACGTACTTCCTGCTGGACGCACATCCTGCTGGACGTACTTCCTGCTGGACGCACATCCTGCTGGACGTACTTCCTGCTGGACGTACATCCTGCTGGACGTACATCCTGCTGGACGTACATCCTGCTGGACGTACATCCTGCTGGACGTACATCCTGCTGGACGTACATCCTGCTGGACGTACATCCTGCTGGACGTACATCCTGCTGGACGTACTTCCTGCTGGACGTACATCCTGCTGGACGTACATCCTGCTGGACGTACATCCTGCTGGACGTACATCCTGCTGGACGTACATCCTGCTGGACGTACATCCTGCTGGACGTACTTCCTGCTGGACGTACATCCTGCTGGACGTACATCCTGCTGGACATACATCAATGTTTAGTTCAAGTTCATTAATTCGAATTCAGACGCACTCGTTCAATCGTAGTTCTGGATACGTTATTATCTTCCTGGTCTTCTTTGTCCACGCTTTTTTTGCCTAGTAGGGGAAGGTGGGGCATGTCCGCACATCTAAGGTATAATGTGTCGTAATTAATGACTTGTTTATGCCAGAAGGGTAACAATTCGCCTTGTTAATCAATGGGACTTTTAGTAATTTACTACTACGAATTATCAAGCTTCAACTGCACTAAGAACAACACATACGTTAACAAATATCATGTATTGATCACTGGTGTGCGGACATGCGCGCATGTCCGCACAGATATGTGCGAAAACACATTGCGTATTTCAGGCCTTTGTTACAGAGCGGAATACGGAACTGCAATAGTAAATTTCTGGCTGCAGAACATCATATAACTTGTTAGATATATCCACACGTATTATTTGTTGGTCAAGTGCGCCCATGTAAATATTATAAACACAACCAGCTATATTTTATATAATACAATGGCCTAAATTTGGTGGAGTGGATGCGTGATATTGGTCTGTCGCAAATACAGCGCACACGGAAAGCCATGCGACGTAGAAAACAAAATGGACACGTAAAAAACATTATCATTATACACAGTTCAAGATACATGAAAACTTAACCTACATAAGCTATCACGTGACAAGTTTGTTTTCTGTCTTTAACACACCCCACCTCAAAATCCCACCTCCCGCCTATTTTTAGACCAATATCCACAATCTCCTTAATTCATTACCTTGAGACTAATTCCACGTTTTATGGCTATGTGTTCTGTGTACAACGCACGTTAACGGACACAACGCATTTAGGGTATCAAATTACAATTATTGGTTAGTAATGAAAGGGTATTTATTTTGACATCACAAAAACGCGCTTTACGACAAAGGGTAGACACTGAGAGGTCCCATTTATATGTGAATCAAATATGTTAATGAATTAATCTACATCACATTATGTAAATTAACTACTGCACTTGGGCATATCCGCACGCGACTGGGGTATATCAGCACACGCCTATACAGATATGCCCCATGCAGACGACTGGGGAAGATTGTAAATTTTCCAGTACACGCGGTCTATGATCTATAAAGTTAATTTGTGCAACGACAACTCCAACGACACACATTCTAAACATGCATAAACACACTATATATATATGCATACATTATTGAGAGTGTGAGTTACGTATCAATTTCTACAAACACAACATTTTACTTTATAATTTATTACCGACGCAAAGGTTTTCAGCACGAGGGTTCAAATGTTCGATGCATGAGTTAGATGCTATACGTACCATATAGCACAATACTACGCGGTTTGGTCAATAACGAGGTGTGCGATGATGCCTCGGCGTGCCGACATGCCCCACCTTCCCCTATACATGTCCCACCTTCCCCTATACATGCCCCGCCTTCCCATCTACATGCCCCACCTTCCCCTATACATGCCCCACTTTCCCCTATAACCAGTTCTTGTGACTTGAAATTGGACTCGCCTCCACATGATTGTCTCTGAGATATTTAATTGATGTTGTGTCAATGAGATGGTAAGTGCTTATATATATTATATATATATATATATATATATATATATATATATATATATATATATATATATATATATACATAGATATATATATATATACATATATATATATATACATATATATATATACATACATATATATATATATATATATATATATATATATATGTATATATATATATATATATATATGTATATATATATATGCATATATATATATATATATATATATATATATATATATATATATATATATATATATATATATATATATATATATATATATATATATATATATATATATATATATATATATATATATATATAATTATATATAATATTGTACACACTGACACATGGTATCTGTTTTCAATAATTTCTTATCGCACCTATCAGCTTTCACAGCCGATGTAGGTAACAAATAAAATCTGACTGGTGTGATAAAAAAATTTCTATAAAACCATGTCATATTTTTTTTAATGTTAACTTATTTCTGTCTTCGCTATTTTGTAATGATTTCCCTCGTTTTGGGTTAACCCACCATCGACGTTTTTAATTCCACATCCGATTAACGGGCTCTGTAAACTGGATGTGATTGAGCATCCAGGGCCAGGACCTGGTGAACGGACGGTAGTCCGTACACTTAAAGGTTAACGGTTCTACTAATAAACAACAGGTGAACGTACAACGCGTCACGTGACTGGTAATGCCGCCATTTTGAAACTAGTGCCGCTGCGACAGGTGCAATGTCTGGAAGTTTGTGATGACTGTCGGAAAGTTGGACAGATGCGTATACCGTCGATGACTGTGTGTCTGGCAGTGACAACTGTCTCGACACTACTGGTGACATTCTCTCGGCATGTGATAGCGCAGTATGACAACGACAAGCCGCAATGGGCGGTGGATCAGGGCAATCCTTTCTACCGAGACAAGTACTGCCCGCCCGACGCGCGCTGGCCCTGTGACCAACTGCCCTTCTACCCGTACGACGAGATCCACCGTACAATCCCCAACACCGGCATAGTCGTTGGCCGCTCCCTCATATTCGCCCCGCACCGCTACGTCAATATATTCAGAGGGATTCCCTACGCTCGACCACCCTACAATGAACGGCGCTTCAAGGTATACACTATAAGTTAAAGTGAAATATACTACAGGTAGGGGAACGCAGTGTTAGTTGAGCCATTTTTGATTCTTTTTTGTATGTATGGCACAGTCATATTCCTAAGTCTAAGAGTGTAACTATAATTTGTTGCCTTATAGCTAGCTATCCAATGTCCCAATTCGCTCAGGAAAATGAATTCCTTTATGTATTTTGGGGTAAAGAACACTCATCTTCGTTCATTAACCGCTGCTCAACTAACCTGGCGTAACTAGCCCCATTTTGACAATTAAGTTTTTTAATTAACTTCTCATAAATGCTAAAGTCTGGTCACATGCATTGATAGTTTACACATAGACGGGGATCGAGAGCCAGGTTTAGGGAATGAAGTGCACATAGTTTAGTGTGGAAAGCAGACCTAATTTTTTTTTAGATTGGTGCATCTAGATGAATAATCACGGGGCCTGCTCTGCTATATCTCTTGTGAAACCTCCAAAAATGTTACTTTAAGAAGGGTACCCTAAATTGACAATTTCCGCAACTTGGGCCAGGGAACGTATTGACTATTGCACATATTACTTCATGGAAATCTCTGGATATAATATATGTAGACAAATGAACTACCAAATGAAAGCTAAACATCCACTCCATTTTTTTAATATATGAACATAAATTTAGAATCAAACTGTAGCTAATAAACATCTGTTTCACATCAAAGTAGGTAATCATTATAATACTGCCACCAAAATATTTTTAGCAGCTTATATTATGTTATGATTTGTGTGATTAATTTTTGGAGTCTCGGGTATAACAATAGGGTCATTGTCATTATAGAGCTCCTATTTCTCAAGTACTCAAGATATAGTGACAACCACATGTCAACAGATGGAGTGGATGTTTAGCTTTCATTTGGCAGTCCATTTATCTAAATATATTATATACAGAGATTTCCATGAAGTAATATGTGCAATAGTCAATATGTTCCCTGGCCCAAGTCGCGGAAATTGTCAATTTAGGGTACCCTTCTTAAAATAAAATTTTTGGAGGTTTCGCAAGAGATATGGCAGAGCAGGCCCCTTGATTATTAATCTAGGTGCACCAATCTAAAAGTTCTGCTTTCCACACTGAGTTCTGCTTTCCACACTAAACTATATCCACTCCATCCCTAAATAGAGGCCTTTTAGCAGTGTGGATCCCCAACTACACACCAGCAGACACTAAACTATATCCACTCCATCCCTAAATAGAGGCCTTTTAGCAGTGTGGATCCCCAACTACACACCAGCAGACACTAAACTATATCCACTCCATCCCTAAATAGAGGCCTTTTAGCAGTGTGGATCCCCAACTACACACCAGCAGACACTAATTGCAATAAAAGTTTCGAAAAACATCAAATTATACTTTTAACTAAAATTTTCTTAAACATTGGAACAAATGGCACTTACTGTACACCAATCATGTTCTAATAACATGTTCAATCACTGGGTAGCACCATGTTTGTAACAGCACCATGTTTGTAACAGCACCATGTTTGTAACAGCACCATGTTTGTAACAGCACCATGTAACTGTCGCTGCTGTTGTATCCTACTCAACTGACCCAGTAGCTCAACACAGCCTTCCCCTATATTGTGTTAAATGAAGAAAGCGGAAGAGCCGTGACGTCCCTTATACTGCCACACAATGGGGTAAATGTAATTGTAATCAGTTGTAATTCATTATATATTTTAAACTTTCAAGTAATATAGTAATCATGATTTTAGAATGTAATGTAATCATAATTGATCTTAAGTTAGCCGCTTATAATTGTTTACTCAAGTGGGATTCTAAATGTCAAATTCTTATTGCAACATAATATTAATAATTAAATACCTGCACTAAATAATAACCAATATCCTTTTTAATGTATATGCAGATATAAAAAATAATGTTTGCAGGTGTTGATTAATTTGAATTTATGTGATTACTAACATGGAATTAAATTGGTTTATTTTTATTGTAAAGAAAGAAGTATCTCTACATGTAACAGGTCTCGACACTGGCCTGCTGCCCGGCGCCCTTTTTGTTGCCCTCCACGCCGGTGCTATGATGAGACACAATCTTCTTCTCATCTACTTTCGTGTTGTTGCTTTGTATGGTTGCCATCTTTGATATGACATTGTACTTAGTCCTCTTCGCTCAAGGCAGAGCACAGGGCAGAACCGACTCTTTTCCAATGCACTCTGCTATTTGCTGCTTTCTTCATCTCTTTCCAGGTGGTTCCATGTTTCTTTACTTCCTTGGCTATTGATCTCTTCCAAGTAGTTTTGGGTCTGCCTCAGACATGCCAAGTTCGGAAGGCCCGAAAGGGGTAGATTAGCGCGTACGCAAAAATTCGGGGTCGCATCGACGACCGGCAGCCACACTTGAGACACAGCACAACAAACACACTATTAACCACAATTTTATTCCACACAAGAAATGGTAATTATATACAATTTAAATAAGGTACATGTGCTCTTCCTCCTTGTTCCCTGTTGTACAGGGGTGAGGGTCAGGTAAAATATTGTCGAGCCACTCTTTCTGTTCTTTCTTTCCATAGTTTTCTATCGGCTGCTCCCTCTCTCCATCTTTCATCCTCCCCCGATCTTCTCATGTCCCTCCTCACGCAGTCCTCCCATCTCAGCTGTGGCCTTCCCCTTTTCCTGCGTCCTTGATGTGTTTCCACCTCTGCTCTCTTTTGCTAGTTTGCTTGCATCCATTCTTACCAAGTGGCCTGCCCATCTCATCCTGTTTCTCACCAATCTTACTGTTAGGCTGCATTGCATCCCAACCTCTTTCCTTAGGTCGTTCATCCTTCTTCTGTCCACCCTCTTTGTTCTTGCTATTCACCGAACCCAGTTGTTCTCACAAACTTGCAGCTTCTGTTGTTGTTGTTCTGTCAACGCCACTGTCTCCAGACCATACAGGCATGCTGGTGTAACACATGTTCTCAGGACTTTCCCTTTCAGCTTTTTTGAACTTTTTCTGTCCAACATGACTCCCTCTACCTTTCTCCAAGCATTCGCTCCTGCTTGTGTCCGACGTCGCACTTCTGCCGCTGAATGCCCATCCTCCGTAACCATTCCTCCAAGGTACACAAAGCCATCCACTTGCTTGATCTCCTTACCATCCAACCTGATGTTCAATTCCTCTCTCTGGTGTCCAACCCACATCACTTCTTTCTTCTCTAGGCTCATTCGCAGTCCGTGCTTCTCGAACACCCCCTTCCATTCCTCCAACACTTATAGGTACATAAATAACATAATTATACAACAGGCTAAAATGCAGGTAAAAATACTGAGCATAATGAAAGGTGCATAAAAAATTAAGGTAATGGATTAAAAAAACAGCAGTGAAATAGCAGTGAAAATAGCTAGATGCTCCACTTTTCAATTACATAAACATACACAACATATACTTCTAATACGCAAGAAATTAAAATTATATACAATATAAATAATTAATAATATATAAAAAATACTAAGAACGATGCAAGGGTCATAAAAATTAATGTAATGGACAAAAACACAGCAGTAAAAACAATCAATAAAATGCTCCACATTTCAATTATGCAAACACGCACATTCTATACTGAAATGTTCAAATGATAAAAATATATTAAAAATGTACAACAATAATTACAAACAGGCTAGACATGCTTGCAGCAATGTAAAAAACAAGAACAAGTCAGCATGAAGCATCATGTTGATAAAAGGGCACTTAATAAAGTACAGATTACAGAATAATAGCGTTAAATAACGAAATACTGATAAATAAAATAAAAATACCATGCAAGAAATATACAAAGCTATACACAATTCTGACTGAGATTGATAAATACAAATGTAAAAACTGCCTGGAATGTGCAAATGACAAATAAAAAATACACTAATATATAAATACACAAAATACAAACAACACATAGATACAGCTGTAAAACAAAATACAAACAACTTATAGATACAGCTGTACAACAAAATACAAACAACATATAGATACAGCTGTACAACAAAATACAAACAACATATAGATACAGCTGTACAACAAAATACAAACAACACATAGATACAGCTGTACAACAAAATACAAACAACTTATAGATACAGCTGTACAACAAAATACAAACAACATATAGATACAGCTGTACAACAAAATACAAACAACACATAGATACAGCTGTACAACAAAATACAAACAACATATAGATACAGCTGTACAACAAAATACAAACAACATATAGATACAGCTGTACAACAAAATACAAACAACACATAGATACAGCTGTACAACAAAATACAAACAACTTATAGATACAGCTGTAAAACAAAATACAAACAACATATAGATACAGCTGTACAACAAAATACAAACAACACATAGATACAGCTGTAAAACAAAATGCTCTAAATAAAATTCACACTCGCTCCTGTGCCGAGCTAGTGCACAAGTCGTTGTATGACGTGCACGTGACACGCGCCAGCCGCAGTATGCGCTCACAGGCAGCGAAATAAGTACATATAGTGTCCTCGTTCAATTTGCACTTGACAAGCTGACAGAGTACCAAGTACCGGTACCAAGGGTGCGGGTGAAATTCCAGTGGACAAGTTCAAGGCAAAAGAAATTCGTAGGCGTAGTCGTAGGCGTAGCCGCCAATCCACCATTAGTGCATTCCTCGTTACTCCATAAGCGGTGTATAACACTAACAGTCAACCAATTTTTTATTAGCGACTACTAAGTAATAATGTACATTCACTAATCATAATAAATTGACAGACGCAATGGAAAAGTGCCGATTGCACGAACGACAAAATGCATGGTTCGTCGATTGCGAATTTTTTCCGACCCGCAGACAATCGGCCTCGAAGGCAACCTTATATGCGTTAGCATACTTCGCCTTCTTAACCGGTGCCCGCAGCTTAGCCGCCGAGGCGTGCTTCATCGTGCTGTGGAGAAACTAGCGATGAATGATTGCAGATAGAAATAACTCAAGCGGAAAATTTTTTTTTTTAACTGTTCTGGCGGGGAGTTATGCTCGCTATAATTATATAGCAGAGATCACGAGGGCGCGTAGCTGCGATATCATTGGTCGCCGGAATCGAGGCTGAGATTCAGATTCAAACGGGATTTACCGGAAAGTCGGGATTTTTCGCTCAACAGTGCCGATTTTACCGATAAAATTAAAGAAAAAATGTTTCCCCAAAATCACAAAATGTTCTACCGACCGGTAGACCGGTAGAAGAGGTGAAAAACCGGTAGTCTACCGGAAAAACCGGTAGACTTTGCATGTCTGGTCTGCCTGTTTTTCTTTTTCGTTGTGGATTCCAGTTTAAGGCCTGTCTCGTGACATTGTTGGTTTGTTTTCGGAGGGTGTGTCCTATCCATGTCCAATTTCTTCTTGCAATCTCTCCTGATGCTGTGTTGGTCTGTCCTCCTGATGCTGTGTTGGTCTGTCCTCCTGATGCTGTGTTGGTCTGTCCTCCTGATGCTGTGTTGGTCTGTCCTCCAGATTTATTTGTTTGTGGTTTTATCTTGCCATTTGGTTTTCAGGATGTATCTCAGACAATGTTGTTAATGAATGTTTAGCATTTGGGTTGTTGTCTTGGTTACTCTCCTCAGAGCCATATAGTAGCTCACCTATATTTGGGTTGTTGTCTTGGTTACTCTCCTCAGAGCCATATAGTAGCTCACCTATATTTTACTAGGGTTGCGCCGTATCGGCTATCGCAGTTCGCCTTCGACATACCGATTTCATATAAATCGAGTCTTTCGACTGGTTTACGGACTGTCCGCTAGGTGTCAGCATACATTCCAGGACACACTAGGGCGCAGATAGCTAAGTTTACCGTAGCTTTGTACTCAGTCCAAAAGGTTATATTTGAAAGAAATAAAACCCAATTGTAACAGTTATAGTTATATACAGTGTCAGGCCCATCGTATTTTTGTGTATAACTAGCTGTAACTCGATACGGATTGTCAAAAAATGCTGACACTACGCCCGCGGCAGCATCACCTGTCGTTCTCAAAATGCGGCTTTGACAGAGGCATAGATCTGATTCTCAAAAGATTCTTGCACCAACATTGTCTGCCATGCAGAGTACTGACAGAAAGCATAAAAGTAAATCACCAATGGTAATAGAAATCACGGCCAAGCTTGCAACTCGATTTGTAATGTGGTGTAGTGCAAAAATGTGTTTAAAATATTCAGACAAGTGGCTTTTTTGGGGGGCCAGTAATTTAAAAATCTACTGACCAGACGGGTACAACAGGGTAACTGTGTAGGATACTAGGAAATGTGAATGAAACCAATGCTGCCCTCTGGTGTCTTTGTGAGACAGACAACAAGTGTCAGCATGTATTGGCTGACCAGCATTTTCGTTCTCTTGTTATGGCTTGTCAGTAAATTGTCATTGACCAGTCGTTAACTCAGTTATTAGGCTGGAAAATGCATTTTTCTCACTATAATTATTAATCGGCTTCAAGTGGAATCGATTTTCTATATCTATTGTTCTCTGTTTACAAAAAAAAATTGCCATCGGATCTGTTTAGAGTGTTTTGTTTGATGACAGCCTCTCGATGCACCATATCTGAATGTCACAGCTGAATGTCACACAGCTCTGAATGTCACAGCTGAATGTCACACAGCTCTGAATGTCACTCCATCTACTTCTCCATTGCATGTTGCTGTGAGCGATGTGGACTACTGTTGTTCACTTGTTTGTAGCCAATGATGAAGTGTCACGAACCCACTGGAAATGTCAACATCAACACAATGCCTTTAATTAAATGACATTATATAATATTAGCTAATGCATTGCAAAGAGGTAGACTGAGATGGGAGGACTGCAGGAAGACTTAGGTTAAAGAGGTAGACTGAGATGGGAGGACTGCAGGAAGACTTAGGTTAAAGAGGTAGACTGAGATGGGAGGACTGCAGGAAGACTTAGGTTAAAGAGGTAGACTGAGATGGGAGGACTGCAGGAAGACTTAGGTTAAAGAGGTAGACTGAGATGGGAGGACTGCAGGAAGACTTAGGTTAAAGAGGTAGACTGAGAGGGGAGGACTGCAGGAAGACTTAGGTTAAAGAGGTAGACTGAGAGGGGAGGACTGCAGGAAGACTTAGGTTAAAGAGGTAGACTGAGATGGGAGGACTGCAGGAAGACTTAGGTTAAAGAGGTAGACTGAGATGGGAGGACTGCAGGAAGACTTAGGTTAAAGAGGTAGATTGAGAGGGGAGGACTGCAGGAAGACTTAGGTTAAAGAGGTAGACTGAGATGGGAGGACTGCAGGAAGACTTAGGTTAAAGAGGTAGACTGAGATGGGAGGACTGCAGGAAGACTTAGGTTAAAGAGGTAGACTGAGATGGGAGGACTGCAGGAAGACTTAGGTTAAAGAGGTAGACTGAGATGGGAGGACTGCAGGAAGACTTAGGTTAAAGAGGGATGTAAGGAAGGCAGAGGAGGGAGAAGGCTGCCGATAGGGAGAAGGCTGCTGATAGAAGTGAAAAGGGATAACAGCCGGGGCGGTGCAGCAGTGCAATAACTAGCCTCACCACTTGATAAAGAGACTAACGAGGTAGAACTGAAGGTTGATCGTGTTCTACTACTGTATGTTTGAATGTACTTTTTTTTCAAGTTGGTTATCTCATTCAGGGCGTCACTGCCCAAATCTCCTTGTGGAACCAATGTCTCTTCTGCAATTCTACTGTTACCCTTTGCTCCCAAGACATGTCACAATGTGATGTCCTCCCATATTATCACTGCCACTATTTCCTACAAGCATTATTGTGTCTTGTTGCAGAGACCAGAAAGACCTGGCCCTGGGTGGGATATGGGGATTCGCAAGTGGGACGCATCCTTCTACCGGGACGCGTGTCCCCAGGAAATCTGGAGTCTGCAGGAGAAGTTCTATGAGCAGAGGAACATGAGTGAAGACTGTCTTCATCTCAACATATTCTCTCCTAATGTAAGTTCTACATCTCTATGAGGAACATGAGTGAAGACTGTCTTCATCTCAACATATTCTCTCCTAATGTAAGTTCTACGAGGAACATGAGTGAAAACTGTCTTCATCTCAACATATTCTCTCCTAATGTAAGTTCTACATCTCTATGAGGAACATGAGTGAAGACTGTCTTCATCTCAACATATTCTCTCCTAATGTAAGTTCTACATCTCTATGAGGAACATGAGTGAAGACTGTCTTCATCTCAACATATTCTCTCCTAACGTAAGTACTAAAAGGAACATGTGTGAAGACTGTCTTCATCTCAACATATTCTCCCACAATGTAAGTTCTACGAGGAACATGAGTGAAGACTGACTTCATCGCAACATATTCTCTCCTAATGTAAGTTCTATGAGGAACATGGATGAAGACAGTCTTGAACATTTTAAACCTTAAACACGCGAACGAAAGTGGAAGCTGTTTGTGTTTAGGATAGCCATTATTGGCCCAATTGATTTTTTTTCACTGGCAAGCCAATGCAAGTTGAACAAATGTCAAATGACAGCCATTATTGGCCGAATAAATATTTTTCACTGGCAAGCTGTGTCCAGTTTAGCCATTATTGGCCCAACCAAGTCTTACTAGCTGTGCAGCGAAGTTGGCATTATCACCTGCAAAGTAGTAACAACTTTTCATACATTTATTTTAGTATTTAGCGTAGTTAAAAAATAATGAAGCCAAAACGTGACATGATAATAAAAAAGAGGAAAATTATTATATGGTCAAATCTACAAACCGTATTATTCCATGTAGACGTGCAGTGTGTGAGTGCGAAGGCTTGGGTGCATGTCTACTAGTTCTCAATCGAAGAATGCGGGGTGTTTCTAGGGAATCACTCGGGAACCATATCATTGATCACCGATCTATTTCATAACTAGCTCTTGTTTTGCGTGATGTGTTTTGTCCAATCTACATGCATGTGCTTTGAATTGTTTGATGGTGCTAAATAAACTTAATGTAAGCCTACAATGAGGTGTTGCGTTGTTTGTTTTGCACTTAGCAAAGATGTAGTTTCAGCGCATCTACCAAACCAAACGACACTCGATCGACACACTACAAAAACGCACAAGACAGACACTGCATCATTAAATAGACAGTTCAAACTCGCACGCTTTGCTGACAGCGAGTTGTCGATAAAATAAATAAAAGCTAGTCCTAGTACTTCCACAGACATCTCTGGCGAAAGCTGCCAGTAGTGATAACAGTGTGGTGCCATGTTAAAAACACAGCCGCAGCAGTACTGTTGTCATTTGCATATAGCTTGCCTTCACTCCTGAAAATCTATGTTTTTGCGCATGGTTTCACTTCTCGAAAAGGGGGGTTTGCATCTGTCAGGTAGTGCGCTACTATTGGCAATTATGTCGGTAATAAAAGAAAAGCCAGTACATGAAGATTCTCGAAAAAGTTACTTGAAACTTTATTTTAAATGTATAAACATGGAAGTAATGCTTGAAACATTTTAAGCTAAGTACATGCATGAAAATATGTCTAATATGAATAAATATGATTACAATCACACTCATAGTCAAATGATTAATGCTAAAAGTAAAGCAATATAACAAATACAAATAATACAACTGGTTTTGAAAGTAATACACTGAAACATTACTTCTTTGATAAAACAGATGTCATCCAAATCCAGTATTGCCTCCTGGACAAAAAACAATAAATTTACTAAACAGAGCACAGCCTAATCATTCTCAACATATTCTCCCCTATGTAAGGTCTATGAGGAGCTTGGGTAAAGACTGTCTTTATCTCAAAATATTCTGTACTAATGTAAGTTCTGTGAGGAACATGAATGAAGACTGTCTTCATCTCAACATATCTCCCAATGTAAGATCTGCGAGAAACACGAATGGAGACTGTCTTCATAGTTTTTCATTGATTACTATGGTATATTGTAACACATGAGAGAGTTGTATGACGAGAGAGTGTGTGACATGAGAGAGTGTGACGTGAGGAGAGTTTGACACGAGAGAGTGAGTGACACAAGAGAGTGTGTGACATGAAATAGTGTGACGTGAGGAGAGTGACACGAGAGAGTGAGTGACACGAGAGAGTGAGTGACACGAGAGAGTGTGTGACATGAGAGAATGTGTTCAATTTAAGAGTAATCATGTTCAACTTAAGAGTAGAGTTTGATTACCTTCAGATCACTGACCGGGTTGGTGGTCACATCCGAAACCGGCTGTATCCAGTGCTAGTCTTTGTCCATGGGGAAGATTTCAAGCTGGGAGACTCGGCCCTGTATCCTGCACACATCCTTGCCAAGCGGGAGGTCGTCGTCATTACCTTCAACTATCGTCTTGGTGCACTTGGTGAGTTGTGTCTAGTTGTCACTTTGTGTTTATTTACTTGGTGAGTTGTCACTTTGTGTTTATTCCTTGGTGAGTCTTGAATTGTACATTACCCTAAACATTGATAAAGGCAAAGTAACAGCACCTACTTTGCTTAAGCTGTTTGCCGCCTTTGATACCAGAGATCACAACATTCTTATTAAGCGCTTATCATTGTGGTATGGCATATCTGACACTGCACTGAGCTGGTATTATCATACCTAAGTGGTAGACACCAAACCATAAAGATAGCGAACTGCTTCTCGGCCGCACTCCCCACTTCATATGGTTTTTCCCAGGGTTCTGTTCTTGGGCCTTTGTTGTTCACTCTCTACACTACGCCACCCAGCTCTGTTATCCAAAGTCATCACTTAGATCACCACCTTTACGCAGATGACACACAGATCCAGGGCTGGGTCCAATTATGTAATTGTAATTGTAATTGATTACAGCAAAATTGTGTAATTGTAATTGTAATTGATTATGGTTTCAAAATGTTGCTGTAATTGTAATTGTTATATTTTGTATAATTGAAATTTTTTTCAATTACAATCAATTACAGTACGTTTCATATCACAAACTACCTGAACGAATTGTCAATAAAAATATAATTTAAGTCTCGCATGAGTTGAAAATCAAGACTAATAATAACACCTGCTTATATATTTATATTTAAGTCTCAGTATTCATTGTCTGGTGGGTACTGGTCAGTGGTGCTAGTGGTGGGTAGCCTTAGCGATTAGCCTTTTCAATAAGTTGGTAACAGCCAGGAAGCAATAAACAATGCACAGACATTGTCAGACAAAGGCTAAGGTGGTATTCAAACCACATGGAAAGACCTGTAGCCTGATATTGCTTCAGAAAATATCAGCTCAGTGACACATTGCAGAGTTAGCAAGCCAATTACACCCCTTGTGTTGTGGTGGGTTGGAGACAGGTCAGGTGGCAAGGACCGTTTATATGGCCTCTCTTCCCATTCCCAACTCACACAAAGCAAAGGGCAGACCAATTAAGAATGTCAGCTTAGAGCAGGAGCTACAACCTCAAAGTAAACACATCAAACCCTATTATTAGTATTTTCCAAAGAAAAATTTAAGAAATGCGCACGGATAAATATCTGCATTGGAATATGTCCTGTAGGATTATGTCTGGATATTGCATTGTATTTTTATATAATGAAAATATGCTTTAAACGGCTATCTTTTTATTTAGTATAATTCAAAGTCACAATTCAACTAAATGTACAAACTTTACCGTTATATTTGTTTATCAATTGTGTAAAAAATATTGAAATTCAGCAAATGCGCAAAAATACATAATTAACAAATGCTGAATATATTTGGTTCCACATAATGTAATTGTAATTGAAATTGAAACAGTGTAATTATAATTGTAATTGATTTGGAAAATTATGACTAATTGTAATTGTAATTGAAATAAAACATGTAATGTAATTGTAATTGTAATTGATATAATTTTGTGTAATTGGACCCAGCTCTGCACATATCTACATTTCTTTGGCTACCCCGAATACATATCACTCCCTAAACCAGCTCAGCGATTGTCTCAGTTAAATCTTCCACTGGATGACTGACAGCAAGTTAAAGTTAAATGTAGATAATTTCTCATCATTGGTACTCAAAAGCAGCATGGCAAACTTGATGTTTTTTTCCCCGACACGTATCCTGAGTCAAAATATCACACCACCAGCCATGGCACGGAATTTGGGAGTCGCCTTTGATAACAACTTCAATAGTAGACAACATATTTCTGAAACGTGCTGTTGCTGTTTTTATCATATCCATGACCTTCACCGTATTCGCCGGTATATGTCACTTTCTGTTGCTAAAACTTTTTCAACAGCTTTTGTTAGCAGCAGACTTGATTACTGCAATTCCCTCCTTCACTATATTGCTATCAAGGATATTACAAAACGTCAATGTGTCCAAAATTGTTTGGCTAGGGTAGTTACATGATCTCCTCGTTTCTCTTGCTCAGTGCCACTTCTAAAATCATTGCATTGGGTCCCTGTGCGATATCGCATTATTTTTAAAATCTGACAATTACCTGTCAAGCTCTTTCATCCAAACAACCTGCATATTTACATTCAATGATCACTCCCACAAGACAGTCCAGACAGCTTCGGTCATCTGGTTCTAATTTACTTTCTGGTCCTGGTGTTAAGACAAGTGCCGGAACTCGAGCTTTCTCGGTTGCCGCACCGACTCTGGAATTCACTCTCTGTCAGCGTTAAATCAGTAGGAAATATTGTTTCATTTCGCCTATCCTCCTTAGCTTCTTGGCACATCTATCCATCTGTTGACGACTTTTCGCATTGTACATCATCACGAGAATGTCTAATCCTTTGGTTTTGTTGCGCAACTGAGCATGGATTTTCCAAGGATGTTAGTGCCAAAGAAGTTATTTTATTATTATTATTATTATTATCATCTAGTTGTCACTTTGTGTTTATTGCTTGGTGAGTTGTCACTTTGTGTTTATTGCTTGGTGAGTTGTCACTTTGTGTTTATTGCTTGGTGAGTTGTATCTAGTTGTCACTTTGTGTTTATTGCTTGGTGAGTTGTCACTTTGTGTTTATTGCTTGGTGAGTTGTATCTAGTTGTCACTTTGTGTTTATTGCTTGGTGAGTTGTCACTTTGTGTTTATTGCTTGGCGAATTGTATCTAGTTGTCACTTTGCATTTGTTACTTGGTGAGTTGTCTTAATTGCTTCGTGGGTTGTTATATATATATATATATATATATATATATATATATATATATATATATATATTGATCATGAACACACACACATATATATATATATATATATATATATATATATATATATATATATATATATATATATATATATATATATATATATATATATATATATATATATATATATATATAATAAAGTATCCATGTATAATATGCCCCCATGTATAATAAGCACCCTGACTTTTGCTAAATTCTGATAGAATTTCTACATTACCATGTATAATACGCACCCCAACTTTTGGCATTGACCCCTGATTTCCCCCCTTCTGATAGTTTGCTTGAAGCGCGACTTACACTTGGACCACTGTCATTTCATCAAAGTTACTTACACTTGGACCACTGTCATTTCATCAAAGTTTGTTTGTGTTGATCCTTGAATCCATCTCAGAATCGTAAACATGTCACGCAAGTTACGACAATGCCACCGGCTCGTCGCACGCGACAATATATTGCCTCGTTAGTCGTGTAAGCCCTATGTAACTTGCATTTTAGCTTGACCATTGCGGAACTGATTAAATCTGTGCTTGTTAGAACTTACTTTTCGTCGTTCTGATCTCAATTTTAAATTAATACCAAGCTCTATTCTGATATGTTGCACTCACACTTTTTACAGCGAAGCATACATACGGTACAATCATCTTTATTTGCATTCACAACTTTAAACATCGAGTCACATTGGCTGACCCGTGGGCGTGGCATTGACTATTCAGGTTGCTCATGTGGTTCAAGAACGCCAATCATGATGCCTTGGTGCTCAGGGAGCAACACATATTTAAGTGTATTAACCCGACACCGTCCACACATTTCGGCGTTATTCCCGGTCAGCGACGCTCCCGGTCGCGTACGCTTCCCGCTCATTGATGTCATAGTACTAATGTTCCAGTAGCGCTATCCATATCCGGTAGAAGAATTTTTTTTTGCCCTATCACCATGTATAATACGCACCCGGACTTTTAAGTAAAAAATGAAGGGAAAAAATGCGTATTATACACGGAAACTTACGGTGTGTATATATATATATATATATATATATATATATATATATATATATATAATGTTTGTTGAGTTGTATCTAGGACTTCAAAGACGCATCGCTTGTACATATCTACAAGTGAAAGGGTGACAGAGCCATCTGTGACAACCACCGTGGCATATCCCTACTATGCATAGCTGGGAAAATACTCACCCGGATTATGCTAAATTGGCTGGCACACCATATAGCCGACAATGCCCTACCAGAGATCCAATGTGGCTTCCGTGCAGGGCGTGGTACTACTGACATGATCTTATGCTAAATTGGCTGGCACACCATATAGCTGACAATGCCCTACCAGAGATCCAATGTGGCTTCCGTGCAGGGCGTGGTACTACTGACATGATCTTATGCTAAATTGGCTGGCACACCATATAGCTGACAATGCCCTACCAGAGAGCCAATGTGGCTTCCGTGCAGGGCGTGGTACTACTGACATGATCTTATGCTAAATTGGCTGGCACACCATATAGCCGACAATGCCCTACCAGAGATCCAATGTGGCTTCTGGGCAGGGCGTGGTGCTACTGACATGATCTTATGCTAAATTGGCTGGCACACCATATAGCCGACAATGCCCTACCAGAGATCCAATGTGGCTTCCGTGCAGGGCGTGGTACTACTGACATGATCTTATGCTAAATTGGCTGGCACACCATATAGCCGACAATGCCCTACCAGAGATCCAATGTGGCTTCCGTGCAGGGCGTGGTACTACTGACATGATCTTATGCTAAATTGGCTGGCACACCATATTGCCGCCAATGCCCTACCAGAGATCCAATGTGGCTTCCGTGCAGGGCGTGGTACTACTGACATGATCTTATGCTAAATTGGCTGGCACACCATATAGCCGACAATGCCCTACCAGAGATCCAATGTGGCTTCCGTGCAGGGCGTGGTACTACTGACATGATCTTATGCTAAATTGGCTGGCACACCATATAGCTGACAATGCCCTACCAGAGAGCCAATGTGGCTTCCGTGCAGGGCGTGGTACTACTGACATGATCTTATGCTAAATTGGCTGGCACACCATATAGCCGACAATGCCCTACCAGAGATCCAATGTGGCTTCTGGGCAGGGCGTGGTGCTACTGACATGATCTTATGCTAAATTGGCTGGCACACCATATAGCCGACAATGCCCTACCAGAGATCCAATGTGGCTTTCGTGCAGGGCGTGGTACTACTGACATGATATTATGCTAAATTGGCTGGCACACCATATAGCCGCCAATGCCCTACCAGAGATCCAATGTGGCTTCCGTGCAGGGCGTGGTACTACTGACATGATCTTATGCTAAATTGGCTGGCACACCATATAGCCGACAATGCCCTACCAGAGAGCCAATGTGGCTTCCGTGCAGGGCGTGGTACTACTGACATGATCTTATGCTAAATTGGCTGGCACACCATATAGCTGACAATGCCCTACCAGAGAGCCAATGTGGCTTCCAGGCAGGGCGTGGTACTACTGACATGATCTTATGCTAAATTGGCTGGCACACCATATAGCTGACAATGCCCTACCAGAGAGCCAATGTGGCTTCCGTGCAGGGCGTGGTACTACTGACATGATCTTATGCTAAATTGGCTGGCACACCATATAGCCGACAATGCCCTACCAGAGAGCCAATGTGGCTTCCGGGCAGGGCGTGGTACTACTGACATGATCTTATGCTAAATTGGCTGGCACACCATATAGCTGACAATGCCCTACCAGAGAGCCAATGTGGCTTCCGGGCAGGGCGTGGTACTACTGACATGATCTTATGCTAAATTGGCTGGCACACCATATAGCCGACAGTGCCCTACCAGAGAGCCAATGTGGCTTCCAGGCAGGGCGTGGTGCTACTGACATGATCTTATGCTAAATTGGCTGGCACACCATATAGCCGACAATGCCCTACCAGAGATCCAATGTGGCTTCCGTGCAGGGCGTGGTACTACTGACATGATCTTCGCAATGCGACAAATACAAGAAGTGTCGCGAACAAACCCAAGACCTCTACATGGTCTTCATAGACCTTACCAAGGCTTTTGATTCAGTCAACAGAACACGGCTCTGGAAATTGTTAGTAGCAAAAGTTGGCTGTCCAGACACGTTCGTTGACGTAATACGGTCCTTCCATGATAGCATGATGGTCAGCTATTGCTTGGTGAGTGATCAAGCGACAGAATCAGATGCATTTACTGTATCAAATGGCACCAAACAGGGTTGCGTGATGGCGCCAATTCTGTTCTCAATTATATTTTCCATCATGCTCCAAGATGCTTTCCACAATAACGATCTAGGTGGGCCGATATATATATATATATATATCTAGTTGTCACTGTTTATTGTTTGGTGAGTTTTCACTTTGTGTTTATTGCTTGGTGAATTGTATCTAGTTGTCACTTTGTCTTTATTGCTTGGTGAGTTGTATCTAGTTGTCACTTTGTCTTTATTGCTTGGTGAATTGTATCTAGTTGTCACTTTGTCTTTATTGCTTGTGAGTTGTATCTAGTTGTCACTTTGTCTTTATTGCTTGGTGAATTGTATCTAGTTGTCACTTTGTCTTTATTGCTTGGTGAGTTGTATCTAGTTGTCACTTTGTCTTTATTGCTTGGTGAATTGTATCTAGTTGTCACTTTGTCTTTATTGCTTGTGAGTTGTATCTAGTTGTCACTTTGTCTTTATTGCTTGGTGAATTGTATCTAGTTTGGTGAGTTGTATATAGTTGTCACTTTGTCTTTATTGCTTGTGAGTTGTATCTAGTTGTCACTTTGTCTTTATTGCTTGGTGAATTGTATCTAGTTGTCACTTTGTCTTTATTGCTTGTGAGTTGTATCTAGTTGTCACTTTGTCTTTATTGCTTGGTGAGTTGTATCTAGTTGTCACTTTGTCTTTATTGCTTGGTGAATTGTATATAGTTGTCACTTTGTCTTTATTGCTTGGTGAATTGTATCTAGTTGTCACTTTGTCTTTATTGCTTGTGAGTTGTATCTAGTTGTCACTTTGTCTTTATTGCTTGGTGAATTGTATCTAGTTGTCACTTTGTCTTTATTGCTTGTGAGTTGTATCTAGTTGTCACTTTGTCTTTATTGCTTGGTGAGTTGTATATAGTTGTCACTTTGTCTTTATTGCTTGTGAGTTGTATCTAGTTGTCACTTTGTCTTTATTGCTTGGTGAATTGTATCTAGTTGTCACTTTGTCTTTATTGCTTGTGAGTTGTATCTAGTTGTCACTTTGTCTTTATTGCTTGGTGTGTTGTATCTAGTTGTCACTTTTTCTTTATTGCTTTGATGGTGAATCCAGTTTCCTATGTGTTTGACCTGTGCTAGACTAGCCTCCCTGCATGACAGGGACTGCATACATGTGTATTCACCATAAATAATTTTAAAAGGTCGCCATTTTTGATGCCAGGCAGAATTAATTAAATCCCAGTTTATATTTTGTAGGTTTCATGAGCACATCAGATGAACATTCGCCAGGGAATTATGGGTTATATGACATTGTTGAAGTACTGGAGTTCATTCAGTCATACATCAAGATATTTCGAGGTGACCCGAACCGTGTGACCTTAATGGGGTCAGGGTCAGGGGCGGCGAGTATTGGCCTCTTGATGGTATCTCCCAAGACACAACAATCTCGGAGTGGAGGTATGTGTTGCCTCTAACAGCAACATTTATAGGTCCTTCTTCAATTCAATCCCAAAAATGGCTAATTGTTCCCCCAAATAATATTGATCATGAACATGAGTTGTTTTCAGGCAGTGCGTTGTTCCACCAAGTGATATTGATCATGAACATGTTCATGTGTTGTTTCAAGCCGTGCATTATTTCACCAAGTTATATTGATCATGAACATGTTCACATGTTATTTCAAGCCATGCATTGTTTCACCAAGTTATATCAATCATGAACACGTTCACGTGTTGTTTCCGGCTGTGCATTGTTTCACCAAGTTATATCGATAATGAACATGTTCACATGTCGTTTCAGGCCGTGCGTTGTTCCACCAAGTGATCCTGATGGCGGGCTCAGACCTGTGTGACTGGTCGGTGGTCGGGCCCCATTACTTCTCCAACCCCATGGAATACACCCAGGAACTGGGACGCAGGGTGGGCTGTGACCCCGACTATGGGGTGCCCACCGACACACTTATGGAGTGTCTGCGTTCCAAGCACTTCGATGAGATTGTGAATGCATCAGCCAGTGTGTGGAGAAAGGTATGGGGCAAGGGAAAGGTGTGGGGCAAGGGAAAGGTGTGGGGCAAGGGAAAGGTGTGGGGCAACGATTTAACAAGATTGCCATCCAAAACTACAAGTTCCAGATGGCAAGTGGACAAGGACGCCATTCACTTATCGAGAGTCCAACAATTTTATTATCTATGTATAGCCCGCCCTTATCATATATTTGTAAATTTTATTTTTAAACATATTCACACTTCTAGCATTAACACAATCAGTTGACAGTTTATTCCATTTATTTATCACCCTCTGTGAGAAAGAGTACTTTCTCTCATGTCCAAGGAGAAAGGTATGGGGCAAGAAGAAAGGTGTGGGACAATGAAAGGAGACAGGTATGGGGCAAGGAGAAAGGTGTGGGACAATGAAAGGAGAAAGGTATGGGGCAAGAAGAAAGGTATGGGGCAAGAAGAAAGGTGTGGGACAATGAAAGGAGAAAGGCATGGGGCAAGGAGAAAGGTGTGGGACAATGAAAGGAGAAAGGTATGGGGCAAGAAGAAAGGTATGGGGCAAGAAGAAAGGTGTGGGACAATGAAAGGAGAAAGGCATGGGGCAAGGAGAAAGGTGTGGGACAATGAAAGGAGAAAGGTATGGGGCAAGAAGAAAGGTGTGGGACAATGAAAGGAGAAAGGCATGGGGCAAGGAGAAAGGTGTGGGACAATGAAAGGAGAAAGGCATGGGGCAAGAAGAAAGGTGTAGGATAATGAAAGGAGAAAGGTATGGGGCAAGAAGAAAGGTGTGGGACAATGAAAGGAGAAAGGTATGGGGCAAGGAGAAAGGTGTGGGACAATGAAAGGAGAAAGGCATGGGGCAAGGATAAAGGTGTGGGACAATGAAAGGAGAAAGGTATGGGGCAAGAAGAAAGGTGTGGGACAATGAAAGGAGAAAGGCATGGGGCAAGGAGAAAGGTGTAGGATAATGAAAGGAGAAAGGTATGGGGCAAGAAGAAAGGTGTGGGACAATGAAAGGAGAAAGGTATGGGGCAAGGAGAAAGGTGTGGGACAATGAAAGGAGAAAGGCATGGGGCAAGGAGAAAGGTGTGGGACAATGAAAGGAGAAAGGTATGGGGCAAGAAGAAAGGTGTGGGACAATGAAAGGAGAAATGCATGGGGCAAGGCGATACAACGAGTGATGTATTGCTGTCACACTAACCAGGCAATACAACGACTGATGTATTGCTGTCACAGTAACCAGGCGATACGAGTGATGTATTGCTGTCACACTAACCAGGTGATACAACGAGTGATGTATTGCTGTCACACTAACCAGGCGATACAATGAGTGGTGTATTGCTGTCACACTAACCAGGCGATACAACGAGTGATGTATTGCTGTCACACTAACCAGGTGATACAACGAGTGATGTATTGCTGTCACACTAACCAGGCGATACAACAAGTGATGTATTGCTGTCACACTAACCAGGCGATACAACGACTGATGTATTGCTGTCACAGTAACCAGGCGATACGAGTGATGTATTGCTGTCACACTAACCAGGTGATACAACGAGTGATGTATTGCTGTCACACTAACCAGGCGATACAATGAGTGGTGTATTGCTGTCACACTAACCAGGCGATACAACGAGTGATGTATTGCTGTCACACTAACCAGGTGATACAACGAGTGATGTATTGCTGTCACACTAACCAGGCGATACAACAAGTGATGTATTGCTGTCACACTAACCAGGTGATACAACGAGTGGTGTATTGCTGTCACACTAACCAGGCGATACAACGAGTGGTGTATTGCTGTCACAGTAACCAGGTGATACAACGAGTGATGTACTGCTGTCACACTAACCAGGCGATACAACGAGTGATGTATTGCTGTCACACTAACCAGGCGATACAACGACTGATGTATTGCTGTCACAGTAACCAGGCGATACGAGTGATGTATTGCTGTCATACTAACCAGGCGATACAACGAGTGATGTATTGCTGTCACACTAACCAGGTGATACAACGACTGATGTATTGCTGTCACAGTAACCAGGCGATACGAGTGGTGTATTGCTGTCACACTAACCAGGTGATACAACGAGTGATGTATTGCTGTCACACTAACCAGGCGATACAATGAGTGATGTATTGCTTTCACACTAACCAGGTGATACAACGAGTGATGTATTGCTGTCACACTGACCAGGCGATACAACGAGTGATGTATTGTTGTCACATTAACCAGGCGATACAACGAGTGATGTATTGCTGTCACACTGACCAGGCGATACAACGAGTGATGTATTGCTGTCACACTAACCAGGCGATACAACGAGTGATGTATTGCTGTCACACTGACCAGGCGATACAACGAGTGATGTTTTGCTGTCACACTAACCAGGCGATACAACGAGTGATGTATTGCTGTCACACTAACCAGGTGATACAACGAGTGATGTTTTGCTGTCACACTAACCAGGCGATACAACGAGTGATGTATTGCTGTCACACTAACCTGGCGATACAACGAGTGATGTATTGCTGTCACACTAACCAGGCGATACAACGAGTTATGTCAGTGTACAGCACGCATGGGTTAATTTCAATTGTTAATTTGTTAATTCAGTTAACTCAATTAAGTTAATTGAATTTAATTAATTAACTTTTCCAGAAAGGCTAATTTAATTAATTAACTTTACCAAAACAGGTTAATTTAATTTAATTGACAAATTACCAGTTAACTCTCAATTAAGTATTCATTTAACAGTTGATTTTACTGGATAGTTCACAGTCATGTGACCCAGGTGTTTCTAGAAGGCCTGCAGTCACTATTCCAGTCACTAGCCTGAGAGAAACCAGGTTCAGGCCTGTGTGAATGGAAGGGAGAACATAACACAGAACATATACACTATACCAACTGTGGTGGGCTGGTCATTCAGGCACCTGTGAATTAGAGGGAAGGCCTAGACAATAGAATGTCCTCTGGTAGGGTGATAAGTTGATGGGTAATCTTGGCTTCTGCAAATCTCTGTTTAAAGTAAAAAAATGTGGAGCTGGCCACTTGCAGCCAAGTGGATCCACGGGGCCAATAACGTACATATAACAGCTAATGGGGCGATGTAGAGAAAGATGTAGAGAAAGATGTAGAGAAAGGTGTAGAGAAAGATGTAGAGAAAGGTGTAGAGAAAGGTGTAGAGAAAGATGTAGAGAAAGATGTAGAGAAAGGTGTAGAGAAAGGTGTAGAGAAAGGTGTAGAGAAAGGTGTAGAGAAAGGTGTAGAGAAAGGTGTAGAGAAAGATGTATAACAGCTAATGGGGAGATGTAGAGAAAGATGTAGAGAAAGGTGTAGAGAAAGGTGTAGAGAAAGATGTATAACAGCTAATGGGGAGATGTAGAGAAAGATGTAGAGAAAGGTGTAGAGAAAGGTGTAGAGAAAGATGTAGAGAAAGGTGTAGAGAAAGGTGTAGAGAAAGATGTAGAGAAAGATGTAGAGAAAGATGTAGAGAAAGGTGTAGAGAAAGATGTAGAGAAAGATGTAGAGAAAGATGTAGAGAAAGATGTAGAGAAAGGTGTAGAGAAAGGTGTAGAGAAAGGTGTAGAGAAAGGTGTAGAGAAAGGTGTAGAGAAAGGTGTAGAGAAAGGTGTAGAGAAAGATGTAGAGAAAGATGTAGAGAAAGGTGTAGAGAAAGATGTAGATAACAGCTAATGGGGCGATATAGAGAAAGGTAACACACACAATTGTAGCTACAGTTTGGGATATTTTTACAGTGCCAACTTAAATCAAGAACATGCCAGTTCTAGTGATGCATACAAAATAGCGTATACATATTTAAATGCTAATGTGTAAAGGGAAACCTAATGATTTTGTGTAAAACACAGCATAAATTTGGTGCATAGAAATGCTGTGTGCACTTTGTAGTTGCCCGGTTTGGTTAATTTGGTGGTTGAATACTGGAGGAAACCTACAAATCTTCAGCCACAACTTTACAATCCTTTCAGAAAAAAATTATTAATTGTTTAACAGGTATCTACAACTTTTAAAATGTGATTAAATGCCTCATTAATACATGTCTTGGCATGTAAATATTGGGCAAATCTCTTTCCAACATAATTACAAAACACATTTCTGTTACAAGTCTTGTGATTTTAAAACTGTTTTAAATATGTAAAAAATTTAGAATTTCTGAGTTAATTGTAATTTGATTAATTAACTTTTCAAGTTAACTGCCCCAAGCCTGGTGTTAAGTCCACTGAATGTGTTACATTGTGTGTTAAGTTCACTGAACATGTTACATTGTGTCTTAAATTAACTGAACGTGTTACATTGTTGTTAAGTTCTCTGTTAATTCCTTCAAGTTGTTAGATCTGTGTTGATGGCAGGCTTTAAACACACAGTGTACACGTAAACACACAGTGTACACGTAAACACACAGTGTACACGTAAACACACAGTGTACACGTAAACACACAGTGTACACGTAAACACACAGTGTACACGTAAACACACAGTGTACACGTAAACATGTTCCTCTTTCAGTATGGTTCTCTTTCTGGGCCATTTGGTCCAGTACTCGATGGTTCTGATGGTCTTCTACCCAAGACACCAGCAGAACTACGCAGAGAAAACAATGTCATGAAAGTGAACATCCTCGCTGGTGTCACAAAAGACGAAGGGTCGTACATAGCAGGTGGCTATCTCTGGTGTCATAAATGTGCCGGTTGCATTTGTAATTGTCATAAACATGTTTATGAATTTAAGTAACCTATAAAGTGTCTGTCTGTCTGTCTGTCTGTCTGTCTGTCTGTCTGTCTGTCTGTCTGTCTGTCTGTTGATACCTAAGCATGGCCGCATTTGTCGGCCGATGTTTTTATGATTGTTCAGAGATATGTTATCTACATCAAACGTCCACATAGAACTGAGAGTCACCATTGGTTGAAACAGTGCCGATTGAACCAAGTTTACATTACCATTTATTATTATCAACAGAAAACATCACAAAAGACATTCTTGGCTTGCGCATATCTGAAGGAATGTCTCCTGGAACCTTCCGTGACATCATCAACAAGATGATACGGGAGCGCCCCCTGGTGCTCAACATTGACGAGGTCGTTGGTGCTGTAGAATTTGAGTACACCTTCTGGGCAAAACCTGACAACACATCTGCCGTCAGACAGAACCTCATTGGTGTAAGTCAAAGGTCAGAAATGCCAGCTATTGCCAGTAGGTGGTGCCAGTCTGATCATTTCAATCATTCGGAAGATGAGTCTAATTCTGTCAACATTAAAAAAAATTTCTGATGTATGAAATTATACATAACAAGTATTACAGATGCCAAAACCTGGCTTTCAAGTAAGTTTAATTATCCTTAATTCATTGTATAGAAATTCTGGTTAGTTTACCTCACAAGAAAGTCATTTGATTGTGATGCTCCACATTAGTCTAGTTGCCCGTATTGCCCTTTTTAATCTGATATTAACTAAAGGCCACATTCTGGTATTAAATGTGCGATGTTCTTTAATGACAAATGATTTATTGAAGTGATGGTGTAGCCAAATATGTTATGTACCGAGTACAAACATACAACATAAAAAAGAGCCTTTAAATTTGCCGCATCACAGTAAGTGCCGAGTGATACAAGCATTAGATTTGTGCCAGCTGTGTGACGTCACTTGTGACGTCACGACGGGACCCAATCGCCAGCCTGGAGCATGTAGGACAGCCTGACTGATTGATAGCTGTGTAACTTCCCTTGTGGGACCCAGTCACCAGCCTGAAGCATGTGGGACGGCCTGACTGATTGATAGCTGTGTGACATCCCTTGCGGAACCCAGTCGCCAGCCTGGAGCTTGTGGGACATCACTTGTGGGACTCTGTCACCAGCCTTAGCCTGACTGATTGATAGCTGTGTAACTTCCCTTGTGGAACCCAGTCACCAGCCTGAAGCATGTGGGACGGCCTGACTGATTGATAGCTGTGTGATGTCACTTGTGGAACCCAGTCGCCAGCCTGGGGCATGTGGGACTTTTGCCTGACTGATTGACAGCTGTGTGACATCCCTTGTGGAACCCAGTCGCCAGCCTGGAGCTTGTGGGACAGCCTGACTGATTGACAGCTGTGTGACATCCCTTGTGGGACTCTGTCACCAGCCTTAGCCTGACTGATTGATAGCTGTGTGACGGTCACTTGTGGAACCCAGTCACCAGCCTGAAGCATGTGGGACAGCCTGACTGATTGATAGCTGTGTGATGTCATTTGTGGAACCCAGTCGCCAGCCTGAAGCATGTGGGACGGCCTGACTGATTGACAGCTGTGTGACGGGACGGCCTGACTGATTGACAGCTGTGTGACGTCCCTTGTGGAACCCAGTCGCCAGCCTGGAGCTTGTGGGACAGCCTGACTGATTGACAGCTGTGTGACATCCCTTGTGGGACTCTGTCACCAGCCTTAGCCTGACTGATTGATAGCTGTGTGACGGTCACTTGTGGAACCCAGTCACCAGCCTGAAGCATGTGGGACGACCTGACTGATTGATAGCTGTGTGATGTCACTTGTGGAACCCAGTCACCAACATGGAGCATGTGGGACAACCTGACTGATTGACAGCTGTGTGACTGTCACTTGTGGGACCCTTTTTCCAGTCTGGAGCATGTGGGATGGCCTGACTGATTGATAGCTATACAGCGGTCTGACTGTTATTGACAGCTGTGCATCGGCTCAAAAACAATGGCGGTTGACTCCTGTAGTTCTGCAATCGATGTCAGTTTTGACACAGAGAACGACCCATTTGACGATGACATGATTTGGAGACAGTTGGGATAACGTTCAAGAGACTGAAATTGTTGATGTTAGTCAGCCCAACGTGGCACCATACAGGCATGAACCGGCTATGAAGAGGGCCCGACACTGGCGGCGACCAGGCTGTTGACAAGTTGATTGCATAGACCCCGTTGTGGTGGTACTCGTGGGTGTCACTCCAGTAGAAACTGCTGTGGGTGCCACTGCAGTAGAAACTGCTGTGGGTGCCACTGCAGTAGAAACTGCTGTGGGTGTCACTCCAGTAGAAACTGTTGTGGGTGTCACTCCAGTAGAAACTGTTGTGGGTGTCACTCCAGTAGAAACTGTTGTGGGTGTCACTCCAGTAGAAACTGTTGTGGGTGTCACTCCAGTAGAAACTGTTGTGGGTGTCACTCCAGTAGTAACTTTTGTGGGTGTCACTCCAGTAGAAACTGTTGTGGGTGTCACTCCAGTAGAAACTGTTGTGGGTGTCACTCCAGTAGAAACTGTTGTGGGTGTCACTCCAGTAGAAACTGTTGTGGGTGTCACTCCAGTAGAAACTGTTGTGGGTGTCACTCCAGTAGAAACTGTTGTGGGTGTCACTCCAGTAGAAACTGTTGTGGGTGTCACTCCAGTAGAAACTGCTGTGGGTGTCACTCCAGTAGAAACTGTTGTGGGTGTCACTCCAGTAGAAACTGCTGTGGGTATCACTCCAGTAGAAACTGTTGTGGGTGTCACTCCAGTAGAAACTGCTGTGGGTGTCACTCCAGTAGAAACTGTTGTGGGTGTCACTCCAGTAGAAACTGCTGTGGGTGCCACTGCAGTAGAAACTGTTGTGGGTGTCACTCCAGTAGAAACTGTTGTGGGTGCCACTCCAGTAGAAACTGCTGTGATGTGCCACTCCAGTAGAAACTGCTGTGGGTGCCACTCCAGTAGAAACTGCTGTTGGTACCACCCTTGTAGAAACTGTCATGATGATCCACTCCAGTAGAAACTGCTGTGATGTGCCACTCCAGTAGAAACTGCTGTGGGTGCCACTCCAGTAGAAACTGCTGTTGGTGCCACCCTTGTAGAAACTCATGATGATCCACTCCAGTAGAAACTGCTGTGATGTGCTACCCCAGTGGAAACTGCTGTTGGTGCCACTCCAGTAGAAACTGCTGTTGGTGCCACCCTTGTAGAAACTGATATGATGATCCACTCCAGTAGAAACTGCTGTGATGTGCTACCCCAGTGGAAACTGCTGTTGGTGCCACTCCAGTAGAAACTGCTGTTGGTACCACCCCAGTAGAAATTGTCATGATGTGCCACTCCAGTAGAAACTGCCGTGATGTGCCACTCCAGTAGAAACTGTCGTGATGTGCCACTCCAGTAAAAACTGCCATGATGTGCCACTCCAGTAGAAACTGCTGTGAATGCTGGTCCAGTAGAAACTGCTGTGGGTGCCACTCCAGTAGAAACTGCCGTGATGTGCCACTCCAGTAGAAACTGCCATGTGATGCCACTCCAGTAGAAACTGCCATGATGTACCACTCCAGAAGAAACTGCCGTTGTGTGGCAGACTGACTGATCATACAACATTGTCTGCATTCCATTCTACAACCTCACTTGATTGGTTTTGTGTTGTACCTGTCAACTACACTGAGCTTTTATTTGTCACCATCTCTACTCTGTGTTGTACTTGTCAACTACACTGAGCTTTTATTTGTCACCATCTCTACTCTGTGTTGTACTTGTCAACTGCACTGAGCTTTTATTTGTCACCATCTCTACTCTGTGTTGTACTTGTCAACTACACTGAGCTTTTATTTGTCACCATCTGTACTCTGTGTTGTACTTGTCAACTACACTCAGCTTGTATTTGTCACCATCTGTACTCTGTGTTGTACTTGTCAACTACACTCAGCTTGTATTTGTCACCATCTGTACTCTGTGTTGTACTTGTCAACTACACTCAGCTTGTATTTGTCGCCAGCTGTACTCTGTGTTGTACTTGTCAACTACACTCAGCTTGTATTTGTCACCATCTGTACTCTGTGTTGTACTTGTTAACTACACTCAGCTTGTATTTGTCACCATCTGTACTCTGTGTTGTACTTGTCAACTACACTCAGCTTGTATTTGTCACCATCTGTACTCTGTGTTGTACTTGTCAACTACACTCAGCTTGTATTTGTCACCATCTGTACTCTGTGTTGTACTTGTTAACTACACTCAGCTTGTATTTGTCACCATCAGTACTCTGTGTTGTACTTGTCAACTACACTCAGCTTGTATTTGTCACCATCTGTACTCTGTGTTGTACTTGTTAACTACACTCAGCTTGTATTTGTCACCATCTGTACTCTGTGTTGTACTTGTCAACTACACTCAGCTTGTATTTGTCACCATCTCTACTCTGTGTTGTACTTGTCAACTACACTCAGCTTGTATTTGTTGCCAGCTGTACTCTGTGTTGTACTTGTCAACTACACTCAGCTTGTATTTGTTGCCAGCTGTACTCTGTGTTGTACTTGTCAACTACACTCAGCTTGTATTTGTCACCATCTGTACTCTTGTGTTGTACTTGTCAACTACACTCAGCTTGTATTTGTCACCATCTGTACTCTGTATTGTACTTGTCAACTACACTCAGCTTGTATTTGTTGCCAGCTGTACTCTGTGTTGTACTTGTCAACTATACTCAGCTTGTATTTGTTGCCAGCTGTACTCTGACCTGATGTACGGCTCCTGCGTAGATGCAATGCTCAAGGCCCACCTCAAGTTTGACGACAGTCTCTATATGTATGTGTTTGAGCATCGGTCGGAGTATGAAACACTTCCCTACTGGATGGGTGAGTCCAATCATTACACTCACTGTAACACAAACTCTTTGAATTACAAAATAAAAGATCATTACTGCAATATGTTAACTAACAACCACTTGTGGAGTTTCATTGTTCACAGTCAACAAAACTTTCCTTGTATACATAACAAAGTATGGGAATTTATAACACATATTTGCAACTTTTGAGAACTTTTGAAAACAAGAAGATTTTGAAGTGGCCTGAAATTATTTAATGATGAATTTTGTATATTGAAATGTTGTATCAGACCAAATATAGATAATATGTAGAATGCATTTATTGGTATTTATTAATATTTGTGAACAATAAAGAAAGAGTATACCTGATATTTATTTAATTATGAATCTGACCCAAGAAAAATAACTGAACATATAATAATGATTGTGAACTATAAATGCTAAAGACTACCCTTCTCTTTCCCCCATCCTGACTACCCCCCTCTGTCCCCCGTCCTGACTACCCCTCTCTGTCCCCCGTCCTGACTACCCTTCTCTTTCCCCCATCCTGACTACCCCTCTCTGTCCCCCTGTAGGCGTGCCACACGGCAAGGATGTCGACTACTTGTTTGGTCATCCCTTCTTCAACATGACCCTGGGAAACTTGACCGGTGTGGTTCCCGGGCAGTGGGAGTGGACAGAACTTGACCGTAACATCAGCGAGTTTGTGCAGAACATGTGGCTTAACTTCACACTGACCGGGTGAGTGGACATTAACTGTTAAATAAAAAATGTTCAATTAAATTAACCTCTTGGTAAAGTTAATTAATTAATTAAAATAAAATTAATTGAGTTAATTCAATTAACAATTTAAATTAACCCATGCCTGCTGTTAATTGTAGTCTTAGTAGTATGAAGTAGCGTCCCTCTCTGAAGTAGAGTCTGTATTCCGTAGTATCAGTAGTATAAAGTAGTGTCAGTAGTATTAGTAGTATAAACTATGAAGTAGTGTCAGTAGTATTAGTAGTATGAAGTAGAGTCAGTAGTTTTAGTAGTATGAACTATGAAGTGATATCAGTAGTATGAAGTAGTGTCAATAGTATTAGTAGTATGATGTAGAGTCAATAGATTTAGTAGAATGATGTAGAGTCAATAGATTTAGTAGTATGAAATATGAAGTGATATCAGTAGTATGAAGTAGTATTAGTAGTATGAAGTAGAGTCAGTAGTTTTAGTAGTATGAACTATGAAGTGATATCAGTAGTATGAAGTAGTGTCAGTAGTATTAGTAGTATGAAGTAGAGTCAGTAGTTTTAGTAGTATGAACTATGAAGTGATATCAGTAGTATGAAGTAGTGTCAGTAGTATATGTAGTATGAAGTAGAGTCAGTAGTAGTATGAACTGATAGTGATATCAGTATCCATGAACCTGGCTATCGAAGTCGGGGAAGGCCGCTTTTTATTATCCCTTGTGTCGGCTAATGACCGACCCGCTTTTGCATTAAACATTGCAATTTGCAGCATCGACATCCCACAGACAGGTCAGCGATCGTTGATGATCATGACATGTGGTAGCAAAACAGGGCCGGTCAACGAATGTAATTTTGCGTTAATAAACGGCAGTTTTAAATCATTCGCACATTTTACGCATTGCCAAAGGTAAAATATATTTACTTCCCACAATTCGTAGCGTTACTTGTGGTTCGTAGTTAGTAGACAGTCCACCAAGCACCTAGCAGACAGATTGGCAACCACGTCACGCGTAGCGGACAGATTGGCAACCATGACACAGCGGCCCTAGTTCAGCAAAATAAGAGAGACAGTCTTCCTTAGGGCATTTTTTTAAAAGCAAATTTAGAATATGGAGGCCTGAAGCAAGTGCTACAAAATTAACCTTGAATACCCCCCCCCTTAACAAACACTGAAGCAGGACAATTATGTGACCAATTGTGGCAAACGATGTACATTTTAATAATTATGTAACGCTTTAAGTTTTTTTTTTCAATTTAGAAAAGCGCAAAGTTTGTACACACGACCATTTCCAATGTTCATGTCAACAAGGTACTATTAGTAACCTTCGCTATTTGTTGCTGCGCGATAATTCGTAATATTTTCATTAATTTGTTATGCTGTCATGAACATGTGTATGGGCATTATTGGCCTATTTGGGAGAAAAACGCGATTAGATTTAGCAAGATTTAACAAGATTGCCATCCCAAACAACAAGTTCCAGATGGCAAAGTGGACAAGGAAGCCATTGGCTTATTGAGAGTCCAAAAATTTTCTCATCTATGTGTAGCCCACCCTTATCAAATATCTGTCAATTCTATTTTTAAACATATTCACACTACTAGCATTAACACAATCATTTGGCAGTTTCTTCCATTCATTTATCACCCTCTGTGAGAAAGAGTACTTTCTCATGTCCAACCTACACTGCTCCTTAACTAATGCTGCTTTGTGTCCTCTGGTTCTACTGCCTTCTTTAAGTTTGAAGAACATATTCCTATCAACATCCTCATAACCGTTCACTATTTTAAATACTTCTATTTGGTCTCCTCTTAGTCTCCTGGTCTCTAGTGTTGTCAAACCACATTGTAATAAGCGACTTTCGTAACTAAGGTCTCTCAATTCTGGAATCATTTTGATTTCTCTTCGTTGTATTCTTTCTAGCTTGTCTATGTCCTTTTTACGATACGGCCTCCATGCTTGAATACAATATTCCAAATGTGGTCTAACTATTGCTTTTATACAGGGGTACAATTAGCTGTTTCTCCTTATACATGATAGTTCTCCTAATTAGCCCTAGAATTTGATTTCCTTTTGAAGCAGCAATCCCACATTGCTCTGAAACTTTCATGTCAGCACTAAATGTTACTCCTAAATCCTTTTCTTGTGTGGTTCTACCTAGTACAGCATCCCCCATTTTATATTCTTCGTCCATGTTTCCATGCCCTATGTGTATACATTTGCACTTCCCAAAATTGAATAACATTTGCCATTTTTCTGACCATTTAATTTATCTAGATCATCCTGTAAACTTTGTTTATCTGTATCATTTGTAACAGATAAACAAACAGTATAGGGCCTAATACTGATCCCTGTGGTACCCCACTCAAAACCGATTTCCAGTTTGAAATCTCACCGTCTACTATTACTCTCTGTCTTCTCTGTGTAAGCCACGTTTCTATCCAGTTGATTACATCATTACCTATACCATGGGCTTTTAGTTTAAGTATCAATCTTTGGTGTGGCACTTTATCGAAAGCTTTCTGAAAATCTAAGTAGACAACATCCACTGGTGACCCGTCATCTACCCACTTTGTAATTTCTTCAAAAAAACACAAGAGATGGTTAGACATGACCTTGCTTTTAGGAACCCATGTTGAGATGTATTTATTAAATTATGTTTTACAAGGAATTCCACCATGTGGTCTCTAATTAATATTTCGAGTAATTTACATACAACTGATGTTAAACTCACTGGTCTGTAATTTTTTGGCTTGTTCCTCGATCCCTTCTTAAATAGTGGCGTAATGTTTGCTTCTTTCCATTCTGATGGAACTATTCCTTCTTCTAGTGACAAGTTAAAAAAAATTGCAAGTGGTGTACTAATTTGCTCAACAATTTCCTTAAGCAGTTTTGGTGGTATCCCATCAACTCCAGGTGATTAGGCAAAACAGCAACTTTCTATTGCTATATAAACTAAACTCCTGAAATTTTAATGTTTTTTTAATACCTAATGAAGGAATGCGCACAACTTGGTTATCATAAAACTTGTCCCACATTCTCATTTTGGGTGTTGAAATTCGTAAAATATCGTAAAAGTCAAAAGTTAAGATAGATTTTATGTATTATTCTTAAAGTATAGTAACTACATTCCTATAGAACCAAGAGGTTATGACAACATATGATAGCAAAATGGATCTTGAACTGTAACGCAACAATTAAACACAGGCTGCTGAAATCACTCTGGGAAATTAAAGCAATTATATTTTTTATTTTTGTGCACACATTTTCCTTCTGCTTATCATTCATTGATGCTACATCATAAAATGCAGGTTCAATTATATTATATATAAATTCCTGGTGTATCTGGGGTCTGTGATATGTAGTGACTCGGCCACAAGCTGAGCACGATAAGTGGTCCCTGCTTTGGGGTTCATGGTCCCTGATTTAGCCACACTTAACAAAACCCTGTATCAGTAGTATGAAGTAGAGTCAGTAGTTTTAGTAGTATGAACTATGAAGTGATATCAGTAGTATGAAGTAGTGTCAGTAGTATTAGTAGTTTTAGTACAGTGTAATATGTACTATGAAGTGATATCAGCAGCAGGAAGTAGTGTCAGTAGTATTAGTAGTTTTAGTAGTATGAACTATAAAGTGATATCAGCAGTATGAAGTAGTGTCAGTAGTATTAGTAATTTTAGTAGTATGAACAATGAAGTGATATCAGTAGTATGAAATAATGTCAGTAGTATTAGTAGTGTAAGTAGTATTAATAATATGAACTATGAAGTGAAATCAGCAGTATGAAGTAGTGTAAATAGTATTAGTAGTATGAACTATGAAGTTATATCAATATGAAGTAGTGTCAGTAGTAGTAGTAGCTTTAGTACTATGAACAATGAAGTGATATCAGTAGTATGAAGTAGTGTCAGTAGTACTAGGAGTTTTAGTAGTATGAACTATGAAGTGATATCAGTAGTATGAAGTAGTGTCAGTAGTATTAGTAGTTTTAGTAGTATGAACTATGAAGTTATATCAGTAGTATGAAGTAGTGTCAGTAGTATGATGTAAGAAGTAGTAAGAGGTAGTATTAGTAGTATTAGTAATATGAAGTAGTATCTGTTATATGAAGCAGGGCTGTGCTGGAGTACTTTTGTACTTAAGTAAAAAAAATTAGTACTTGTACTGATACTTAAGTACATTTGTGGAAAATCAAAAGTACTTGTACTGGTGCTGAAGTACATTCCAAAAGTACTTGTACTGGTGCTGAAGTACATTCCAAAAGTACTTGTACTGGTGCTGAAGTACATTCCAAAAGTACTTGTACTGGTGCTGAAGTACATTCCAAAAGTACTTGTGCTGGTGCTGAAGTACATTCCAAAAGTACTTGTACTGGTGCTGAAGTACATTCCAAAGTACTTGTACTGGTGCTGAAGTACATTCCAAAAGTACTTGTGCTGGTGCTGAAGTACATTCCAAAAGTACTTGTACTGGTGCTGAAGTACATTCCAAAAGTACTTGTGCTGGTGCTGAAGTACATTCCAAAAGTACTTGTACTGGTGCTGAAGTACATTCCAAAAGTACTTGTGCTGGTGCTGAAGTACATTCCAAAAAGTACTTGTGCTGAAGTACATTCCAAAAGTACTTGTACATGTGCTGAAGTACATTCCAAAAGTACTTGTACTGGTGCTGAAGTACATTCCAAAAGTACTTGTGCTGGTGCTGAAGTACATTCCAAAAGTACTTGTACTGGTGCTGAAGTACATTCCAAAAGTACTTGTGCTGGTGCTGAAGTACATTCCAAAAGTACTTGTACTGGTGCTGAAGTACATTCCAAAAGTACTTGTACTGGTGCTGAAGTACATTCCAAAAGTGTTGCTATATGTACTTTGTTCTAGTTCCAAATTTCCAATGGAGAATGAATGTTAGTGAACAGTATGTTGAAGACTCAAAATTTACAGTATACTCAATGAAAGATCAATGATAACACAACTGTCATAAACAGTAATAAACTGTCATAAACAGTGATAAATTGTCATAAACTTATATTAAACGGTACGCGAAATGAAATTTTTTTATTCCCAAACTGTATTGTCCATACTAAAAAAATAATTTACTGCTATTCAAATAATTTTTAAATTCCCTCGGTCACCCCGTAAAAGAGCTTATTTGATCATGCTTTGTGCACACAAAATGTACCAGTTTGTAGCGACGGGAAGGCCAATCTCACAACACAATGTAGGATTCATCTGATTCTTCATGTGATGACACTATTTCATATTTAAAAGATGTGGACAGTGATATTGGGGAGTGTTATGCAGACCCCGAGCCCCTAGCCGGCCCACAACCCTACATGCATGACCCAGAGGCAGAGACTGTGTTTGTGCGGGTCGAGGATAAACATGCTCTGTCCGACGGCGACGGTGCAGGCAGAAGCCGTCCCACACGTCTCGCAGTAATAATTTGTCTATTTAAATACTCATTTTATAAGCATGCTATAAACCATTTATGATAAATATAAGCCGGACTTTTTCTCACTGTGGACCACTGGCACGTTGAACTGGCAGCTGCGACACCACGGGTACTGCTGGTACTGGCTGTACTACTAGCGTCCGTATTTAGATGGTTGGAATTGCAATTTCCTTCAACACCAGGCTCTTGGCGTATCCGATGTCGAACTTTAAAAAATGCTTGCTGCATATGAAAACAGATTCTTTTAAATGCCAACGTGCACGGGCTCTGCGGAGGAATCGGGCCCATATGTGTCGATGATGTTTGTCACTTGTAAACTTGTGTAGGCTTACTGTTTCACTTGGCGTATTGCAGCACCCAAACACTACACAACGATTTACCATGTGTGCACTTGCTAAATATATGTAATAGTTCCAAACTATCCGAATTTTATAACGAAAAATATGATGCTGTGTTATCAATGGATGGATTAAAAGAATGTAAACAATGGCGCACAACACGGCTGCACGCGCAGTAGGCCCAGCAGTTTTCGCCTGTTCTGACGTCACGGGCTGTCTGACCTAGATTTTGCGGACTGCACTGTAGCGATGCCAGATGGCTATCATTAATCTGGCTGTGGTGACTAATTAACTTGATGGATGCTGCTAATATTTTGTTATATGAATTTGGTATACTATAAGCTGCTTGCTGGCCAGTTGAATGTCGTTATTGTAATTTCACTGCAGGAGGTCTTTAACATCAATTGGCTAGTCACTATAAATAATAAAACAAACCTTTAAGATTTCTAAATGGTTAATACATTCAACGGAGTTCAATAACTTGTTTCATTTTAAACTTTCCTCTCACAATCCTCCAGGATTGAAAAAAAATCATGATTAAAAAAAAAAAATTTAATCGGATTTTTTTGGAGGGATTTAAATCATGATTTAAATCAAACAACCCTGCTTCCTCACAAACAATAATATCCACACACAATTGTTCAACACAGTCCCTACTCCATAATGCAAATGGGTTTTAAAAGTTCACCAAAAGTACTTGTTCTTAAGTACTTTTGAAATGTTCTTGTACTGGACTGGCTTGTATTGAACTGAGTAGTTTCAGTAGAAGTTGTTAAGATAAAGGAACCATTTATTCACAGATTGTAGTTGAGATACTATATAATATTCCAGATTAATAAAAGTTTAGTTTTCATTTATTTGGTTATGTTACAAGATTAAAAAAAAATTTGTAAGTGTGGATAAATTCCCACAAAATGCCAAATTATATATCGTCTTGAGAAAAATCCCTAAAGAAATAAATGACATACATATAAGTATGACAGTGTCACTGATAACTTTGAGGAAAATTTTGGTTAACATAAACGAATTATGGCTGCTACACCACCACCACAGCCTAAAGTGGCAGTGTATTTTTTACACATACCCTTCAAATTGGAGCATCATAAGTGTTTTTATAAAAAATTTAATAAGGTAACGTTTCCTGATTGTTAATGATAACAGAAATGTTGATATATATGCATATCATGTTTGAAATGTGACAATTTTCATTGGCATTTTACATACTGTTAACAAAACATAACGACCATTTCTAATATTGACCTGTGAATATAGTATATATAATAGTTCATTTTTCTTGAATGAAACAAACACTGGGGTGTTCTTTATGAAAGGAATGTGTCCTGGTATGAGATGACTTGTTCCTTCCAGGGTGCCCACTTTTGACTGGGAGAGGAATGTGTCCTGGTACGAGATGGCTATTGTTCCTTCCAGGGTGCCCACTCCTGACTGGAAGATGTGTCCTGGTACGAAATGACTATTGTTCTTCCAGGGTGCCCACCTGGTACGAGATGACTATTGTTCCTTCCAGGGTGCCCACCTGGTACGAGATGACTATTGTTCCTTCCAGGGTGCCCACCTGGTACGAGATGACTATTGTTCCTTCCAGGGTGCCCACCTGGTACGAGATGGCTATTGTTCCTTCCAGGGTGCCCACCTGGTACGAGATGACTATTGTTCCTTCCAGGGTGCCCACCTGGTACGAGATGACTATTGTTCCTTCCAGGGTGCCCACCTGGTACGAGATGGCTATTGTTCCTTCCAGGGTGCCCACCTGGTACGAGATGACTATTGTTCCTTCCAGGGTGCCCACCTGGTACGAGATGACTATTGTTCCTTCCAGGGTGCCCACCTGGTACGAGATGACTATTGTTCCTTCCAGGGTGCCCACTCCTGACTGGAAGATGAATGTGTCCTGGTACGAAATGACTATTGTTCTTCCAGGGTGCCCACTCCTGATTGGGAGAGGAATGTGTCCTGGTACGAAATGACTATTGTTCCTTCCAGGGTGCCCACTCCTGACTGGGAGAGGAATGTGTCCTGGTACGAAATGACTATTGTTCTTCCAGGGTGCCTACTCCAGACTGGGAGAGGAATGTGTCCTGGTACGAAATGACTATTGTTCTTCCAGGGTGCCCACTCCTGACTGGGAGAGGAATGTGTCCTGGTACGAAATGACTATTGTTCTTCCAGGGTGCCCACTCCAGACTGGGAGAGGAATGTGTCCTGGTACGAAATGACGCCCTACAACCTGAGCTTCCTTCACATAGCCGAGTGGAGTTATATGGATGTGAACTACAGACAAAATCACTACGCATTCTGGCGGGACTACTTTCCCACAGTCGCCAGTCGCTACCCAGGTCTGTAGAAGCAATGATCCAAAGATCACCTTCCCCAAGACCAGTGGATTCCCTGCTCCCAAATATCACCTTCCCCAAGACCAGTGGATTCGCCTGATCACCTTCCCCAAACCAAGCCATTATTCAGCCAAATGTGTTAGTTGAGGATCCAAAAAGCAGGTTATTTTCGCTACAATTAATAATGACTGTTTTATTTCCATCCAGAGACTAACATTAAAAAAATTATTTAGTGGTTTGGTTTGTCCTCTGAAATGAAGGAAGCCCCTATGTTATTGTGGGGTGGAATGACGGAAGCCCCTATGTTATTGTGGGGTGGAATAACGGAAATCCCTATGTTATTGTGGGGTGGAATGACGGAAGCCCCTATGTTATTGTGGGGTGGAAGGAAGGAAGCCCCTATGTTATTGTGGAAGGAAGGAAGCCCCTATGTTATTGTGGGGTGGAAGGAAGGAAGCCCCTATGTTATTGTGGGGTGGAAGGAATGAAGCCCCTATGTTATTGTGGGGTGGACGGAAGGAAGCCGCTATGATATATTGTGGAGTGGAAGGATGGAAGCCCCTATGTTATTGTGGGGTGGACAGAAGGAAGCCCCTATGTTATTGTGGGGTGGACAGAAGGAAGCCCCTATGAGAAAGAAATTGTCTACAAAACTTGATCACAGCAGGCACATTAATTTTGTGCAATAGAGTTTGGTTTCTTCAAGTAACCTTTGGTGTTAAAATCCTTCTTCTTCTTTCGGTGGAACTAATCTTCATCAGAAGTCATGGTAGCAGTGTCTGTGCAGTCAGCACTATCTATCTGCACAAATCATCACATTATTTGTACTTGCTTGCAGTAAGCATTCATTGATGTGCTGTTTTGTTACAGTAACAACTACACCGATTCCAACGCCTCGACCTCGGATAGAGTACGAGACAGCAACGTGGTCACTATTGGGGGTGGCACTCATCACCCTCTTGATCATAGTCGCCCTGGCCATCACTCTGTGGCGACGCGGCAGGAGGTCATTTCTTTGAGCCTTCATTTCACAACATGAAATGAACAGACACTTGGCAGTGAAGTGACCAGACACTTGGTAGTGAAGTGAACAGACACTTGGCAGTGAAGTGAACAGACACTTGGCAGTGAAGTGAACAGACACTTGGCAGTGAAGTGAACAGACACTTGGCAGTGAAGTGAACAGACACTTGGCAGTGAAGTGAACAGACACTTGGCAGTGAAGTGAACAGACACTTGGCAGTGAAGTGAACAGACACTTGGTAGTGAAGTGAACAGACACTTGCCAGTGAAGTGACCATACGCTTGGCAGTGAAGTGAACAGACACTTGGCAGTGAAGTGACCAGACACTTGGCAGTGAAGTGAACAGACACTTGGCAGTGAAGTGAACAGACACTTGGCAGTGAAGTGACCAGACACTTGGCAGTGAAGTGAACAGACACTTGGTAGTGAAGTGACCAGACACTTGGCAGTGAAGTGACCAGACACTTGGCAGTGAAGTGACCAGACACTTGGCATTGAAGTGAACAGACAGTTGGCAGTGAAGTGAACAGACACTTGGCAGTGAAGTGAACAGACACTTGGCAGTGAAGTGAACAGACACTTGGCAGTGAAGTGAACAGACACTTGGCAGTGAAGTGACCAGACACTTGGCAGTGAAGTGAACAGACACTTGGCAGTGAAGTGAACAGACACTTGGCAGTGAAGTGAACAGACACTTGGCAGTGAAGTGAACAGACACTTGGCAGTGAAGTGAACAGACACTTGGCAGTGAAGTGAACAGACACTTGGCAGTGAAGTGAACAGACACTTGGCAGTGAAGTGAACAGACACTTGGCAGTGAAGTGACCAGACACTTGGCAGTGAAGTGAACAGACACTTGGCAGTGAAGTGAACAGACACTTGGCAGTGAAGTGAACAGACACTTGGCAGTGAAGTGAACAGACAGTTGGCAGTGAAGTGAACAGACACTTGGCAGTGAAGTGAACAGACAGTTGGCAGTGAAGTGAACAGACACTTGGCAGTGAAGTGAACAGACACTTGGTAGTGAAGTGAACAGACACCTGGCAGTGAAGTGAACAGACACTTGGCAGTGAAGTGAATAGACACTCGGCAGTGAAGTGATCAGGCACTTGGCAGTGAAGTGAACAGACACTTGGCAGTGAATGTACAGAAAGGAATCTTGCTGCATGGAAATCACAAGAAGTGTAGAAACAAGGTGGTCAGTTGCCCTGGTCTGAGGAGTTAATGCCTGGAGTAACCAGTTTGTCATCTTGGTCGAAGCAGATGTGGTTCGGTTCTGTTAGGAGACATGACCTGTCTCTGTGATTGAATGTGTTTATAGCAGGATCCTTAGCATAACAGGTGGGAGATATATTCAGAATCGATGGTCATTGGTAGATTTGTTGGTTTAGGGTTAATTGGATAACATATTGACTGATCTTCCTACATGAAAACTGAAGCAAGTTTTAATGGCAATATATTTCAGTTGAATGATGACCGAGACATGAGAAAGTAACAGCTACAGTCTCTACCAACTGATCATGTTAAAGAAGCGTAGGGCTTGCATCTAGTGTCATTTCATTGTTAACATTTGTATTCTGCAATTGTTTCAAATTCTTTCTTTTTTACTCATTTTTTTATTACAACAAATGATAAAAATGTGAGTGCAAACTAGTTGTTTCTGTTGAAGGAGTTTCTCTGACTGTTTTGCGTATGACATTATAATGTATATATTTTTAGTAGAATTTAGGAGGAATTGACACCTCAGAGTATAATTAAGATATAGCGTTACATTTTTTAGTTGTTTATGCCACGTGTCTGTAAGTAACATTTACTTGCAGGTCCTGTCAATTCCAGGGAGCAATCAGTGTTTCAACAGGTCAACCTGCCAGGGGTAGTAATGGAATAAGCAGCCCCTGGTAGCTAGGATGTGTTTGTTGGCTAAGTGGAGTGTCAGTTTGTGTTAGTGGAGTAGACTGCTTCTACAGTTCAAATTTTTTACTGAAACATTTTACGTGAATTTTTTATTTTTATTACAAATGATATAAATGTGTCATCTGCAATAATGATTTAACTGCAGACTTTAAATGTCTAATTAAATTACGATGTGCAACATTCCAAATGTGTCCTGTGCACTGACATTTTTAACATGTCGTATGACATGGATTCCTTGTGGAATCTTTTATGATCTCAGCCTTTCATGTGTCCTAGTTTGTCATAGTGTGTTGTTCTTGGAACAAACACCACATTCCTGTGAAGCTGTTGTGTATCACAGTGGACCATATATATACACAGTATACATGGACCATATATAGACAGTATACATGGATCATATATACACAGTATACATGGTCCTCATGGTCCTATTGTTTGTCAAGATTATTGTAGTATTTTTTTGATATACTGTGTCATATATTTGAGATGTTATTTAACTCAAGAAGAAACTTTGTTGGTGAACCAAATATATCATACATGTATCACCACATTAAGTTTATTGACAACCAGTTCTGCATTTCAACTGTTTGATGTGCATTAAACTAGAAATATATTGACTTGCTTTGTTGGTTTATTTCTTTTGTTTATTTTAATGAATACCTCAGTATGCAATGTGGTAAATAAATTGTTCCGGTTAGCCAGCACTCACACAATGGAACAAATATAATACATCATCTGCGGCGTATTTCCGGGGGGGGGTTTAGGCCATGGCCAGTAGTGTATCTAGGAGCTTACAAGGGGGGCAAGCTTAGTCACCCATTAGTTTACCATGCTACCATGTAGTGGCATAGCAGGTTACATATGAAAAAAAAAACATTTTAAACCAAATGGGTCCACGACCCAGTGGCCTCCCCCTAAACACCCCACTGGCCATGATACCACATTTGCTTTGGGGAAGGAATTTTGCTATGCTGAATTTTAATACTGCCCCTAAAGACATCCCTTCACATCTTATTGGCCTCTCTGAGACCCTAAAACACCACCATGAACATTGCTTGCATCACACAAAGCATGTCACAACCTTGAACAATCACCGAAAAGTGTCAAAGGACATAGCAAAAAAATTTGCATTTATGTATAATAACTTTTATGTGAACAGTCATACAAACAACATATTTACAAAACAGGAAACTGCCTGTATATGCCTAAATGGTAACATAATACATCCGGTGTGATCAAACTGTTGTTCTATTCTAATGAACACACACTGTTGTACACAACTGTGCATCCCTGGAGTGATATAACAAGATTGCCATCCAAGGCAAAGGCCCAGATGGCAAGTGGACAAGGAAGCCATTGGCTTATCGAGAGTCCAACATTTTTAATCTGTGTAATCCACCCTCCTAAGATATGTGTCAACCTTGTTTTTAATCATATTCACGCTGCTAGCAGTTACACAATCTGTAGATAATTTGTTCCATTCATTGATTGTCCTCTGTGAGAACGAGTACTTCCTGATATCCAATCTACACTGATCTTTTACTAATGGCCTCTAGTTCTATTATCTTTCTTGAGTGAGAAAAAAATATTCTATCAATATTTTCATACCCATTCAATATCTTAAAAACCTCAATTTGATCTCCTCTTAACCTCCTTGTCTCTAGAGTTGTTAAACCACATTCTTTCAGTCGTTCTTCATAACTAAGGTTTCTCAATTCTGGAATCATTTTAGTTGCTCTCCTCAGTATTCTTTTAAACGTATATATATATATATATATTATATATATATATATATCCTTCTTACAACATGGTCTCCAAGCTTGTATACAGTACTCTAAATGAGGCATTACTATTGCTTTATACAGAGGTATAATTAGCTTTTTACCTTGTCTGTTATATTTCTCATAATCAACCCAACTCATTTCCTTTGAAGCTGCAATACCACACTGCTCAGAAACTTTCATATCAGCACTTATTGTAACTCCTAAGTCCTTTTACAGCAGTAACTTGAACAGTAGTATCTCCCATTTTGTAGTTTACATCCAAATTCCCGTGTCATGTACGTAGGCATTTACATTTCCAAAAAGTGTGGGAGAAGTTATTCAGAGGTTCCGGATTAGCTAAACCCTGGAATCCAGGAATTTATTAAGTGACATTCATTCAAGACCCATATTTAGCTTTGAAAAACATCTTTTCTCGAGAGAGCATCTTGGTCGTCGTGAGCCCTGTCAACCAATGCATTGCTTCGTCTTGTACCGCTGACGCCCCCTGTTGCCAGATACGAGAGTCCATGCTCACCGAGGCGGAACCGGCGTGAGTTCTGTGATCATGTGGCGTTCTGTCGCGTGCTCAGAGCCGCTGTGACAATGGCTCGAGCAAATGACCACACACCTGTCTAGTAGACGCATCAAGCACGACAATGATTGCATGAACTGCGACGTGGAGCGGCGACTAACGAAGGTTTGTTCAATTCGAGACGTTCTTAACGCGTTCGCTGAATGGCGCCAGAGTCAGAGACGGTCCGAACCTGTTAACTAGAAACAGTAAAATAATTGTCAACACTTGTAATCATCTATACTGTCGTTATTTATTCGGTGTTATTAGTATAATATTATAATCAGATAATGGCAAAAACAGCACATTGTTATATAGTCACATACAGATATTATGTCTTCGTATGACATTTTGTACTCGTTTGCTTTGTCCGATGTTTCGCGCACTGAGAAATAATCGATTGCGACGGACTGTATTATGTGTAGACTGTAGATTGAGTCGATGCGTGTTATCGGCGAGCTGATGTCTCGGACACTGGCTTGTTATGACACGCATTGTGCTCAGTCTAACAATTATGACAACGTTTATCATAGCTATGACACAGGGTTCGTCACGAATAAGTCCAACTTGGGTTTATATGTAGCAGACGTTCAACAGAGTCAGAGGGTCACATTAGCAATTAAGCGATCTCCAAAGTTCTGCCGTGCTTAATTAACATTAACATCAACGCCCAGACCGGGCCAGGTACGTTTCGATTGTCGCGTGTCGATTGTCGACGGCTGTCGATGGAGCGGCTCTTGAAATATTAATCTCACTGATTGCCTGCAACTGACTACGGGACCGCATCGTCAGCTGTCTGCTGACAGCTGTCTGCTGACAGCATTGTACTCTAGTCGCGTTGTTATGAACGAATGCAACAGTCCAACAATTGGATGAGGTCAATATTATAGTATGCCAAATAGACAGGAACATAGTCATGCCATGAACCACTGGCATTTATTGATACATTTAGTCTACGTAAGTTAACATAAGTATTTTATTGCATGCTTACTAATACCAGTAACTTTTACATGCTTACTAATACCAGTAACTTTTGCATGCTTACTAATACCAGTAACCTTTGCATGGTTACTAATACCAGTAACTTTTGAATGCTTACTAATACCAATAACTTTTGCATGCTTACTAATACCAGTAACTTTTACATGCTTACTAATACCAGTAACTTTTGCATGCTTACTAATACCAGTAACTTTTACATGCTTACTAATACCAATAACTTTTGCATGCTTACTAATACCAGTAACTTTTATATGCTTACTAATACCAGTAACTTTTACATGCTTACTAATACCAATAACTTTTACATGCTTACTAATACCAGTAACTTTTATATGCTTACTAATACCAGTAACTTTTACATGCTTACTAATACCAGTAACTTTTGCATGCTTACTAATACCAGTAACCTTTGCATGGTTACTAATACCAGTAACTTTTACATGCTTACTAATACCAGTAACTTTTACATGCTTACTAATACCAATAACTTTTACATGCTTACTAATACCAGTAACTTTTACATGCTTACTAATACCAATAACTTTTGCATGCTTACTAATACCAGTAACTTTTGCATGCTTACTAATACCAGTAACCTTTGCATGGTTACTAATACCAGTAACTTTTGCATGCTTACTAATACCAATAACTTTTGTATGCTTACTAATACCAGTAACCTTTGCATGGTTACTAATACCAGTAACTTTTGTATGCTTACTAATACCAGTAACTTTTGCATGCTTACTAATACCAGTAACTTTTGCATGCTTACTAATACCAGTAACTTTTGCATGCTTACTAATACCAGTAACTTTTGCATGCTTACTAATACCAGTAACTTTTGCATGCTTACTAATACCAGTAACTTTTACATGCTTACTAATACCAGTAACTTTTGCATGCTTACTAATACTAGTAACTTACATAAAATCAATTCTCTCTTCAAGGATATGTTACATTGTTGTCTTCTTTACAACTGCAGGATGACCAGCAAACTAGGATGACCAGCAAACTAGGATGACCAGCAAACTAGGCAAACTTTTATTGTTTGTGAATAATTATATTGGCATATATGTTTCTGCCGGACTGTTAAATTAATGTTAAACAAAAGTAAACAGATACGTATCAGCTAAACTTTGGACTCTGTTTTATTTGTGTTTAATGTAGTGTTCATTGTTTCCAGAGTATTCCTAAAAATGGCGATAAAACAATGCAGTTGGGAGGGTTAGTGCAGCAAACAGGTGTTTAGGAAGTGTTGTGGAAATGTCATCAGACTTGACTGTCACCAGAGTGATTCTTCAGGACTCCAGACACTGAGAATGTCTTCTTGAAAGTTGATTTCATGTGACAGAAAGTGAACTTTGATGACGTCTGATGCATGCAGTGGACGTGACAATGTCTGGCCAGAGACCACTGTCCTACGCGACTGTCACCAGCTACACAACTGTCACCAGCCTTGTGCTTGTCAGCTGCCTTTGTCACACACTGGCTGAGTTCTCCTGTAACCAGCCAGACAAAAACACTGTGACTAGATGGCATGAGATGACATCTTATGCCATTATTGACTGGCGCATTGATCGAGTGTGCAGTACCTACACTGAGTGTTTTGGCTATCAACCCAATGGTGATGTAGAGCAACATGTCCAGCTATGTCCAGTGCAAGTACAAGTTGGTGACCAGCTATTCATCCGTCCAGCTCCCAGTGGGAGTCCGTACAGCACCAAGCCAGTCAACGTAACCCTAGATGAGTGGATCTACTGCCCCAACCGGGACTACCCGGCCAAGCAGCAGATTTTCTCCAGTGTTAACTCAAGCCAATTGATCCCTGTCTCTCCACACTTCCTGCGTCCTGGAGTCGTCTACATAGCAGAAGCACCGAATGGGGTCTTCTCAAACTGTCGCTATGGGTTACGTGTTGCTGTGACAGTGAAGCCACGTAACTGTGTCACAGAGGACCGCCTGGTGGACCGCCTGGTGGATACATTTGACAACTTGTCCGTGCTGTGTTCTGACCATGGAGTGTGCGGGGTGACACTGCTGCAGTCCACTTACAGGTGTCTGTGTGACAAGTCCTACAGAGGCAACTACTGTGGAGAGTACGACGCATGTATCGGGGATCCATGTCAGAACAAAGCGACATGTCATGATGTCAACGAAGGTGTGGTTGGTCAGAACTACACCTGCAACTGTGCAGATGGTTTTACAGGTAAGGTAATGCTTTATTATTAATTCTTCAATGAACCTTAATTACTTTAATGTTTCCCCCTGCATAGTAATGTCAGAATACCACAAGTAATTTGATAACTTGTCAGTAATGTTAAATACTAAGTCGAGGCTGACATAATGTGATTGCTGTCATTGTACAAAGACGTCCAGTTCCCTCACCTTCAGTGTACACTCTGAGTGCATTCTGCACATTGTACAAAGACCTCCAGCTCCCTCACCTTCAGTGTACACTCTGGGTGTATTCTGAGCATTGTACAAATATCTCCAGCTCCCTCACCTTCAGTGTACACTCTGATTATATTTTGTACTCCAGTTCCCTCACTTTCAGTGTACACTCTGAGTGTATTCTGCACATTGTACAAAGACCTCCAGCTCCCTCACCTTCAGTGTACACTCTGGGTGTATTCTGTGCATTGTACAAATATCTCCAGCTCCCTCACCTTCAGTGTACACTCTGAGTATATTTTGTACTCCAGTTCCCTCACTTTCAGTGTACACTCTGAGTGTATTCTGCACATTGTACAAAGACCTCCAGCTCCCTCACCTTCAGTGTACACTCTGGGTGTATTCTGAGCATTGTACAAATATCTCCAGCTCCCTCACCTTCAGTGTACACTCTGAGTGTATTCTGTACATTGTACAAAGACTCCAGCTCCCTCACCTTCAGTGTACACTCTGAGTGTATTCTGCACATTGTACAAAGACCTCCAACTCCCTCACCTTCAGTGTACACTCTGAGTGTATTCTGCACATTGTACAAAGACCTCAAGCTCCCTCACCTTCAGTGTACACTCTGAGTGTATTTTGCACATTGTATAAAGCCCTCCAGTTCCCCACCTTCAGTGTACACTCTGGGTGTATTCTGCACATTGTACAAAGCCCTCCAGTTCCCTCACCTTCAGTGTACACTCTGAGTGTATTCTGCACATTGTACAAAGCCCTCCAGTTCCCTCACCTTCAGTGTACACTCTGAGTGTATTCTGCACATTGTACAAAGACCTCCAACTCCCTCACCTTCAGTGTACACTCTGGGTGTATTCTGTGCATTGTACAAATATCTCCAGCTCCCTCACCTTCAGTGTACACTCTGAGTGTATTTTGTACTCCAGTTCCCTCACTTTCAGTGTACACTCTGAGTGTATTCTGCACATTGTACAAAGCCCTCCAGCTCCCTCACCTTCAGTGTACACTCTGAGTGTATTCTGCACATTGTACAAAGACCTCCAGCTCCCTCACCTTCAGTGTACACTCTGGGTGTATTCTGAGCATTGTACAAATATCTCCAGCTCCCTCACCTTCAGTGTACACTCTGGGTGTATTTTGTACTCCAGTTCCCTCACCTTCAGTGTACAGACTGAGTGTATTCTGCACATTGTACAAAGACCTCCAACTCCCTCACTTTCAGTGTACACTCTGGGTGTATTCTGTGCATTGTACAAAGATCTCCAGCTCCCTCACCTTCAGTGTACACTCTGAGTGTATTCTGTACATTGTACAAAGACTCCAGCTCCCTCACCTTCAGTGTACACTCTGAGTGTATTCTGCACATTGTACAAAGACCTCCAACTCCCTCACCTTCAGTGTACACTCTGAGTGTATTCTGCACATTGTACAAAGACCTCCAGCTCCCTCACCTTCAGTGTACACTCTGAGTGTATTTTGCACATTGTATAAAGCCCTCCAGTTCCCCACCTTCAGTGTACACTCTGGGTGTATTCTGCACATTGTACAAAGCCCTCCAGTTCCCTCACCTTCAGTGTACACTCTGAGTGTATTCTGCACATTGTACAAAGCCCTCCAGTTCCCCCACCTTCAGTGTACACTCTGAGTGTATTCTGCACATTGTACAAAGACCTCCAACTCCCTCACCTTCAGTGTACACTCTGGGTGTATTCTGTGCATTGTACAAATATCTCCAGCTCCCTCACCTTCAGTGTACACTCTGAGTGTATTCTGTACATTGTACAAAGATCTTCAGCTCCCTCACCTTCAGTGTACACTCTGAGTATATTCTGATATTCTGCAACTCATTTGGCTCAAGTTCTAGCAAAAGAGCTTTGATTATCCAAACTGAAACATTTAACTTAAGATATTCCCGACTACAGTGGAGTGATTTCCATCTTGTCATTACAAGGTCCATGTTTTTGCTGCAGGCAAGACTTGTGACAAGCTGGAAGGATTGTGTACAAACAACACGTGTGGGGAAGACGGCAGGTGTTTCCAGGTGACAGACACAACATACAGGTGTCACTGCTCGCCTGCCTTCACAGGTAAGTCAACACTGGCTGACACTACTGTAAACACTGGTTGACACTGTACTGTCAATACTAGTTGACACTGTACTGTAAGCATTGACTGACACTATACTGTAAGCAATGGCTGACACTGTACTGTAAGCATTGACTGACACTGTACTGTAAGCAATGGCTGACACTGTACTATAAGCATTGACTGACACTATACTGTAAGCAATGGCTGACACTGTACTGTAAACATTGACTGACACTATACTGTAAGCAATGGCTGACACTGTACTGTAAGCATTGACTGACACTATACTGTAAGCAATGGCTGACACTGTACTGTAAACAATGACTGACACTATACTGTAAGCAATGGCTGACACTACTGTAAGCATTGACTGACACTATACTGTAAGCAATGGCTGACACTGTACTGTAAACATTGACTGACACTATACTGTAAGCAATGGCTGACACTGTACTGTAAGCATTGACTGACACTATACTGTAAGCAATGGCTGACACTGTACTGTAAGCATTGACTGACACTATACTGTAAGCAATGGCTGACACTGTACTGTAAGCATTGACTGACACTATACTGTAAGCAATGGCTGACACTGTACTGTAAACATTGACTGACACTATACTGTAAGCAATGGCTGACACTGTACTGTAAGCATTGACTGACACTATACTGTAAGCAATGGCTGACACTGTACTGTAAGCATTGACTGACACTATACTGTAAGCAATGGCTGACACTGTACTGTAAGCATTGACTGACACTATACTATAAGCAATGGCTGACACTGTACTGTAAGCATTGACTGACACTATACTGTAAGCAATGGCTGACATTGTACTGTAAGCATTGACTGACACTATACTGTAAGCATTGACTGACACTATACTGTAAGCAATGGCTGACACTGTACTGTAAGCATTGACTGACACTATACTGTAAGCAATGGCTGACACTGTACTGTAAGCATTGACTGACACTATACTGTAAGCAATGGCTGACACTGTACTGTAAGCATTGACTGACACTATACTGTAAGCACTGGCTGAAACTATACTGTAAGCACTGGCTGACACTGTATACTGGCAACACTGGCTGACACTATACTGTAAGCACTGCCTGACACAGTACTGGCTGACACTATACTGTAAGCACTGGCTGACACTATACTGTATGCACTGGCTCACACTATACTGTAAGCACTGGCTGACACAGTACTGGCTGACACTATACTGTAAGCACTGCCTGACACAGTACTGGCTGACACTATACTGTAAGTACTGGCTCACACTATACTGTAAGCACTGGCTCACACTATACTGTAAGCACTGGCTCACACTATACTGTAAGCACTGGCTGAAACTATACTGTAAGCACTGGCTGACACAGTACTGGCTGACACAGTACTGGCTGACACTATACTGTATGCACTGGCTCACACTATACCGTAAGCACTGGCTCACACTATACTGTAAGCACTGGCTCACACTATATTGTAAGCACTGCCTCACACTATACTGTAAGCACTGGCTCACACTATACTGTAAGCACTGGCTCACACTATACTGTAAGCACTGGCTCACACTATACTGGCGACACTGGCTCACACTTTGTTGTCAACCAGGCCCTTAGCCAGAAATTAAATTTTGCCAGTCTTGAACATTCTAAGACGTGTAACCTAAATGCGTGAAAGGCTTCCGTGGAAGCCGTTCACATCAATGACAGCCATTATTGGCCCACCCAATTTTTTTCACTGGCCAATGCTGGTTGATATAATGGCAGCCATTATTGATAATAATAATAGAAGAAGAACCAACACATGAAGGTTCATGAAAATGTAACTTGAAACTTTATTTAAAATATATAAACGTATAATGTTTGAAGCATCTTAAGACTAAGTACATGCATGCAAATATGTCTAATATGAACAAATACGATTACAATTACATTAAAAATCAAATGCTTGACACTAAAAGTAAAGCAATATAACAAATAAAAATAGAAGCTATAGCACTCAGTAATACAATTGGTTAGTGAAATCAAAGGCATTTTTTGGGCCTTTGCATCTATAAGAGTACTTAAAAACTAACCATTTGCAACTATAATAAAAAATATCACACAAGTGGTTTATTAAATATACCTTGTTGAACACCGAAAATCTGTTTTGCATGGGTAGTGCCATATTTGCTCAGAATCCTATGTCAAGAGTGCCGACTAGATTTCCCACAACTCCCACTTTAAACGCCTGATCGTAGACATCGACAATAAGTTTGGACATGCTGTTTGCATCTAAAATTAACTTATTTGGCAAGATAGTCCTTTCATTCCTTGTGTACTAACCTCCTTGCGTTCCAATTTGACAGTTGTCTTAATCAAGTGTTTGTTGTCAAAGCCTTCAGGTGAGGTACATGCTGGAATATTGTCTGTATCGCTTCAGGCTTTACCGACAACTCTCTATACTATGCAGAATGATGCTTACATCCGAATGCTGCATAGTACAGCATTGTAATAATTTTTGCTGCATGTAACTCCAATATAAAGCAAATAAAAATGTAACTGCACACCTCAACCACGTTAAAAATATACGTGATACGCACATCCTATGTTACAGCTGCGTTGAGGGTTAAGGGGCTGCTCGCTGCGGATTGGTAAAAATTGCAAAAACTTACGAATATGTCAGCCTCCATGAAAAATGATATAACCCGTGATATATGTGATATTCCTGATTATAGTTGCAAATGGTGAGTTTTTAGGCAAACTTGTAGGGGCAAAGGCCCAAAACAATGCCTTTGGTTTCACTTTAAAGTAGGGCCTTATACATTGAAACATTACTTCTTTGATAAAACAGCAATCATCCAGATTCAGTATTGCCTAGGCTATGGTTATATTAGACAAAAAACAATATGAATTTACTAGACTGAACACAGCCTAATCGTTCGTGGTTTGCCTGCCGTTTGAGTTTTATTTCAACTGCTGCCGATAGTAGGGCCTACTCGCCGATTATGTGAATTAGAGCCCGAATCAGACTAAATTTCAAATTCAACTGCGATCGCGGTGGGCAACAAGTAGCGTCTCGGTTACTAACGACTACTGCAGCGTGCCAGCGGTGGGCAACAAGTAGCGTCTCGGTTACTAACGACTACTGCAGCGTGCCAGCGGTGGGCAACAAGTAGCGTCTCGGTTACTAACGACTACTGCAGCGTGCCAGCGGTGGGCAACAAGTAGCGTCTCGGTTACTAACGACTACTGCAGCGTGCCAGCGGTGGGCAACAAGTAGCGTCTCGGTTACTAACGACTACTGCAGCGTGCCAGCGGTGGGCAACAAGTAGCGTCTCGGTTACTAACGACTACTGCAGCGTGCCAGCGGTGGGCAACAAGTAGCGTCTCGGTTACTAACGACTACTGCAGCGTGCCAGCAGTGGGCAACAAGTAGCGTCTCGGTTACTAACGACTACTGCAGCGTGCCAGCGGTGGGCAACAAGTAGCGTCTCGGTTATTAACGACTACTGCAGCGTGCCAGCGGTGGGCAACAAGCAGCGTCTCGGTTACTAACGACTACTGCAGCGTGCCAGCGGTGGGCAACAAGCAGCGTCTCGGTTACTAACGACTACTGCAGCGTGCCAGCGGTGGGCAACAAGTAGCGTCTCGGTTACTAACGACTACTGCAGCGTGCCAGCGGTGGGCAACAAGCAGCGTCTCGGTTACTAACGACTACTGCAGCGTGCCAGCGGTGGGCAACAAGTAGCGTCTCGGTTACTAACGACTACTGCAGCGTGCCAGCGGTGGGCAACAAGTAGCGTCTCGGTTACTAACGACTACTGCAGCGTGCCAGCGGTGGGCAACAAGTAGCGTCTCGGTTACTAACGACTACTGCAGCGTGCAAGCGGTGGGCAACAAGTAGCGTCTCGGTTACTAACGACTACTGCAGCGTGCCAGCGGTGGGCAACAAGTAGCGTCTCGGTTACTAACGACAGGCACATCAACATTATGGATCTCCACCAACGTAACAAAGGATGCTGACTCGAACTGTTCAGGGACAATCGCAGGAACGCTGCTTTTATTCACATTTGCGAAAAAGGCATCGATTGTCGTGAACATTGACGTTGACATATCTCATCTTTTCACTCACTCTTGTTTGGCAGGTGCCATTCTGCACTCGCGCCATACGCAGCCTTGACATCCGGCTCACGGGAGTGCTTCTTCAAAAGAGAAAGGCCATAGAAACACCTTTCCCAACCAATAACATTACACAGTTACGATAAATAGAGATCAGCCCCAGTGTCATTATTTTCCAATGATGCCAAAAATTTCAGCATTGGCTGACACAGATTGTGATACTGGCTGACACTGATCGTGATACTGGCTGACACTGATTGTGATACTGGCTGACACTGATTGTGATACTGGCTGACACTGATTGTGATAGTGGCTGGCACTGATTGTGATAGTGGCTGGCACTGATTGTGATACTGGCTGGCACTGATTGTGATACTGGCTGGCACTAATTGTGATACTGGCTGACACTGATTGTGATACTGGCTGGCACTGATTGTGATACTGGCTGGCACTGATTGTGATACTGGCTGGCACTGATTGTGATACTGGCTGACACTGATTGTGATAGTGGCTGGCACTGATTGTGATAGTGGCTGGCACTGATTGTGATACTGGCTGACACTGATTGTGATACTGGCTGACACTGATTGTGATAGTGGCTGGCACTGATTGTGATACTGGCTGACACTGATTGTGATACTGGCTGGCACTGATTGTGATACTGGCTGGCACTGATTGTGATACTGGCTGGCACTGATTGTGATACTGGCTGGCACTGATTGTGATACTGGCTGGCACTGATTGTGATACTGGCTGGCTCTGATTGTGATACTGGCTGGCACTGATTGTGATACTGGCTGACACTGATTGTGATACTGGCTGGCACTGATTGTGATAGTGGCTGGCACTGATTGTGATAGTGGCTGGCACTGATTGTGATACTGGCTGGCACTGATTGTGATACTGGCTGGCACTGATTGTGATACTGGCTGACACTGATTGTGATACTGGCTGGCACTGATTGTGATAGTGGCTGGCACTGATTGTGATAGTGGCTGGCACTGATTGTGATACTGGCTGGCACTGATTGTGATAGTGGCTGGCACTGATTGTGATAGTGGCTGGCACTGATTGTGATACTGGCTGACACTGATTGTGATAGTGGCTGACACTGATTGTGATAGTGGCTGGCTGTACTGTCGCTAGTTGTGCTAGCATAGTATATTTGATGTTTCCCACAGGCCACCACTGTGAGGTGTTGATTGAGCCCTGCTCCTACGCACCTTGCAAGCATAACTCCACCTGTCTGACATCTGGCATCAACTTCACCTGTCTCTGCTCAGCAGGATTCACAGGTGAACTTATCTTATTAGTGTGGAAATAGTCACTTCCTGAGTGTATTCTTTAAATTCATTTATACATTATTCCTCACCAGAACCTGGACATGTCTTTTGTATTTGCCTAATTTCTTGTTTTTTACTCTTGTATAATAACATTGTTAGATGTGGGACCAACTGGGGCACTAACACACTAAAATTTAGTGTGTTAGTGCCCCAGTTGTTAGTTAGTGCCCTTAGTCAACATTGCTAGTTGTAGGACCAACTGGGGCACTAGCCACACTAAAGAACCAACCAGGGGAGAAAATGTATTAGATATAGTTTTATCATCACAAAAAGAATTAGTGGACAATGTAAAAATACACGAACCATTGGTTAACAGTGACCACAATCAAATACATTTTGACATCAATGTAAAATAGGAGGAACTTCCACAAAGGTAACTATAAAGATATGAGAAAATACTTAGCATAGCTAGATTGGAATAACATTTAACAAGATTTAACAAGATTTGCCATCCAAGCCAAAGGCCCAGATGGCAAGTGGACAAGGAAGCCATTGGCTTATCGAGAGTCCAACAATGTTCATCTACTTATAACCCGCCCTCCTGAGATATGTGTCAACCTTGTTTTTAAACATATTCACGCTGCTAGCAGTTACACAATCTGTAGACAATTTGTTCCATTCATTTATTGTCCTCTGTGAGAACGAGTGCTTCCTGATGTCCAATCTACATTGATCCTTTACTAATTTTACCTCATGTCCTCTAGTTCTGCTATCCTTCTTGAGTGAGAAAAACATATTTCTATTAATATTTTCATACCCATTCAATATCTTAAAAACTTCAATCTGATCTCCTCTTAACCTCCTTGTCTCTAGAGTTGTTAAACCACATTCTTTCAGGCGTTCTTCATAACTAAGGTCTCTAAGTTCTGGAATCATTTTAGTTGCTCTCCTTTGTATGCGTTCAAGCGTATCTATATCCTTCTTACGATATGGTCTCCATGCTTGTATACAGTATTCTAAATGAGGTCTAACTATTGCTTTATAAAGAGGTATAATTAACTTTTTTCCCTTGTATGTTATGTTTCTTCTAATCAATCCAAGAATTTGATTACCCTTTGAAGCTGCAATACCACACTGCTCTGAAACTTTCATATCAGCGCTTATTGTAACACCTAAGTCCTTTTCTTTTACAGTAGTACCCAGAGCAGTATCTCCCATTTTATAGTTTACATTCAAGTTCCCATGTCCTGTATGTAGGCATTTACATTTCCCAAAATTGAACAGCATCTGCCATTTCTCAGACCATTTCACTAATCTGTCTAGATCGTTTTGTAAATGTTGTTTATCACCATCAGTATTAACCTTTCTAAACAGTTTTGTGTCATCCGCAAATTTCAGTATGTTACTTGTTATACTGTCATCCAAGTCATTGATATAAATTAAGAATAATATAGGTCCTAATACTGATCCTTGAGGTACCCCACTCAAAACCGATTTCCAATTTGAAACTTCTCCATCTACTACAACTCGTTGTCTTCTGTCAGTCAGCCATTGTTCTATCCAGTCAGGTATGCTATCCCCGATACCATGGGCTTTTAATTTAAGTAGTAATCTTTGATGTGGCACTTTGTCAAAAGCTTGAACATGCTGATGAATAAGACTGCAATTGAATGTTGGAATATTCTAAAATATGAAATTGAGAGTATCATCGATAAATTTGTTCCCTTGAAAAAACAAGGAAAACGGTCTAGAAAGAAACACTTGTCAAAGGACGCTATTAGAAAAATAGTGTTTAAGCAAACTATGTGGAGGGTTTATAGGCGTACCAGAAAGGACGAAGACTATGCAAATTACAAAGAGGCACTTAACCTAGCTACAACTGAAATTAGAAAATGTAAAAGAACCTTTGAAACAAAATTGGCAGGTAATATAAAAAATGACAGCAAGAGTTTCTATGCTTATGTAAGGAGTAAACAGAAAGTTCGAGATAAGGTCGGACCACTGGAAAACAACAGGGGAAACCTAATTTCAGACGGGTTTCAAAGGGCAGAGGTCCTGAATGAGTATTTCAGCTCAGTTTTTACCACAGAAGATATATAACCACACTAAATGTATAATCAATATTGTTAATTGTAGGACCAACTGGGGCACTAACCACACTAAATGTATAATAACATTGTTAGTTGTAGGATCAACTGGGGCACTAACACCCTAAATGTATAATCAACATTGTTAGTTGTAGGATCAACTGGGGCACTAACACACTAAATGTATAATCAACATTGTTAGTTGTAGGACCAATTTGGGCACTAACACATTAAATGTATAATCAACATTGTTAGTTGTAGGACCAACTGGGGCACTAACACACTAAATGTATAATCAACATTGTTAGTTGTAGGACCAACTTGGGCACTAACACATTAAATGTATAATCAACATTGTTAGTTGTAGGACCAACTGGGGCACTAACACACTAAATGTATAATCAACATTGTTAGTTGTAGGACCAACTGGGGCACTAACACACTAAATGTTTAATCAACATTGTTAGTTGTAGGACCAACTGGGGCACTAACACATTAAATGTATAATCAACATTGTTAGTTGTAGGACCAACTGGGGCACTAACACACTAAATGTATAATCAACATTGTTAGTTGTAGGACCAACTGGGGCACTAACACATTAAATGTATAATCAACATTGTTAGTTGTAGGACCAACTGGGGCACTAACACATTAAATGTATAATCAACATTGTTAGTTGTAGGACCAACTGGGGCACTAACACACTAAATGTATAATCAACATTGTTAGTTGTAGGACCAACTGGGGCACTAACCACATTAAATGTGAGAACATCTAATGTTTTAACTTACAAGGATGTTATGTGACATGATAACCGAATAAGGGACAAATAAGTAATCATAATCAAGGCACAAATAAACAGTAATATGTATTCCTTTGTCACTCTATCAGGTGAACTTTGTGAGACGAGCATCAACGCATGTGCTCTGAGGCCGTGTGCAGAGGGAGCCACCTGTGTGAGTGGAGTTGCTGGCTTCACGTGTGTCTGCGTCCAAGGATACAAGGGCTCTGTATGCAACATCACCATCAACTACTGCGAGTCAAATCCCTGCCTGAATGGTGGTCAGTCTCAGTTCTAAGTCCAATCCCTGCCTGAATGGTGGTCAGTCTCAGTTCTAAGTCCAATCCCTGCCTGAATGGTGGTCAGTCTAAGTCCAACCCCTGACTGAATGGTGGTCAGTCTAAGTCCAACCCCTGTCTGAATGGTGGTCAGTCTAAGTCCAACCCCTGCCTGAATGGTGGTCAGTCTAAGTCCAACCCCTGCCTGAATTGTGGTCAGTCTAAGTCCAACCCTTGCCTGAATGGTGGTCAGTCTAAGTCCAACCCCTGCCTGAATGGTGGTCAGTCTAAGTCCAACCCCTGCCTGAATGGTGGTCAGTCTAACTTAGACAAACAATTTCCTGTTGAATTACACCTCTAATTATAAACTACAATTTTAACCATAATCAATTAGACTGCTTTTCAAATAATATAATAATAATGTATTTACCAAAATACAAGTGGTGTCAATACTGGAAAACAATTGAGAAATGATAATGATGGCTTGTTTTTCACAAGTAGTCATAATAACAACTGGTTGCATTAGTGTTTATACGTCTATGTCACTTCAGTTTGTATTGTGCCAGAGGATGAACCATCTCATGTACTAGAAAGCTTGTACATTGGTTGATGGTCCCACTTGTTGGCTGACAGGGGCGTGTGAACCACACATTGGGGGCTACAAGTGTAACTGCACGAAGGGTTTCTATGGCGATGCATGTCAACTGTTGGTTGGGAGTTGTGCTGAAGTGCCACACCTGTGTGAGCATGGAGGTGAGTCGTGTTCCCTGAACATCACCATTCTTTCTTCATTTTTATCATTATCATAAATCTCTGTCATATATTTCAAACCTGATGGGTAATGTATAAAGTCTTATGTGATAACATAATGAAATGATTACTTTGAGAAGAGTTCTGAGTGTAGTAATTCCAACCGTCACAACATTTGTATTCCTATATGTTGACATGTATTCCTATATGTTGACATGTATTCCTATATGTTGACATGTATTCCTATATGTTGACATGCCTCTGTAGGAGAATAATAAGTTGATATTGTTGTCTGTTTTAAAATATGTATTACCAAGACTTAGATTATCACTGTTTGCTAATGCACAGCCTTTGGTAATTATTTGTTCAGCTAACTGCTTGGCCATTCTTAGGTCTGTGCGTTCAGAGTCCAGATGGGACTGACCGGTGTCAGTGTTCTCCCGGCTGGACAGGGGTCGCCTGTCAACTGCTAGACAACCTGTGCATCTATGATCCATGTCCCAATGGAACGATCTGTATTGACCTGAGCACTGCGGACAGACCAGCGAGGTACAAGTGCACTTGTCCTGGCGGCTTCACAGGTCAGTATCGATGTTGCCCAAAGTCATTTACCCTGGCTAAATTTCAAGTGGAAAACCAAGCAACTGTACAGATAGTCACGGAAAATTACTGATGATGTACACAAGTGTAGCTTAAGGTAGCTGGGGCGTCTAACGTGTCAGTTGATTTTTGATTTTTTCCTCATAGCATGCTAGGAAATATTGGACTGAACGTCAACACCACACATAATCACCAGGCACTAACATTGTATTTCGCCAATCCATCCTTTAAAAAAACAGTCCTTTTGGAAATACCCCTGACTTCTTAGAAACACTGATGATGTTTCCATAGTAACGACCGCGTGTGGCTTCGATCTTCAGCTTTATTCTTTCACCGTTAACACGGAACATATTGTCTGGTTACTATGATTCCAGTACACATCAGTACTATATCTACCTAATTAAATCATGTCCTTAGACCAGCAAATATCAGCATTAATGTAGTTTATTGTGCCCTTGAAACTATGACAGAAGCGGCCTTGTAGATTTGACCTGGTGACCACGTGGATAACGGGCCAATCAAAATGATTGTAAACACGCCCTGCCTCGTGTTTGCCAGATGGCTGGCATAGCCTGGTTTTGTAGACAACAACACATTACAAATACAGATTCAAGGGCCATTGTGGCGGCAAATTAAGGGGACATGTCAATATTAGAAATGACTGCTATATTTTGTCAGTAATTCCTAAAACACCAGTAAAAAACGTCACATTTCAAGCATGATATGCATATCTATTGACATGTTTGTTATCACTAACAACCAAGAAATGATGCTTAATTTACTTTATGCGCCGCTGTCACATAAATTCATTTATGCAAAATAACAACACAAGTCCAGCGTAGATTGAAATAGGCCAAAGAATGACATTTATTAATTAAGGAGCATGAAATTAGGCAAGCATACACCATCAAAATAAGATACATCCAATAATCTCAGCAAGCATGCCGGCCCCCAAAAGGTGTTTACACATAATTAGTAAATCATGCCTATCAGCTACCCACTACCAGTACTATCTGTACCACTACTGACTTATATACAATTCACATGGTATCGGTGGGGGTCACTCCGCCGTGAATTAACCATACACATACATGTACAAACAGAAAGGCTGGGGTACTCGATCTCCCAGCCAAACATGGTAAATGAAAATAGTGGGCTAACCACCCAACATTCTTGAACAATTCATAATGAACATTATGGAAACACAACACACAATGTATAAAGGTGTTACATATCTAGACATTAGTCAACCAATAACTACTAAAACATCAGACCGAGAGGTAGGGCCAAACAGCCACACAAATGTACTCGTAAAAAGTACCCGCACTAAAAACCCTGTGTACACTACTGAAAACTTAGTGGAGGGAAAAGCGTTAATGCAGAACCTCGTGTACCAAACTATAACAGGGAAAAGCGTCAAAAAAATTCAAAAACTTTGTGAACTACCTCTCTGTCTACAGTGTTTCACAGTGTATCCCTACATAATGCACCACTTGATTTATTAGATAAAACTGGGTAACAACTGTTAACACAATATTAGGGAGGGAGGGTGGGATTTTTCAAACGCATCGCAATAAACCGAACAACAAAACTGATCTTGCAATAAAATCAACAAATTCAGCGATAACGAATAATCAGTAACAATAGAAATTCGGAAATATTTGCAGCGCAAAGGTCTCACAACGACACAAGCTAACTTGGAAATCGAGTGAGGCTGGCTCTAGGTCACGTGGTTGGTATATCCATACGCGTGAGCGAGTAATTAGGCCAATACTCTCTCTACCATAAAAGGTCTAACCTCAAATCGCCTTCATTGCCTTGTCATCTCGCATAAATCCTTTTTTAACTACAACACGTATGGATGCATCTTAAATATAGGCAAATTTAATAGAATTTGAATTACGATTGGTGAAGGGTTTGTGTCAAAAATACACTGCAACTTTAGGATGTCATTCAACTTTTTGCGAACTTATTCATGGTGGTGTGGCACACGTAATTCGTAATTTATTTCTTTGGGGATTTTCTCAAAACGATATAATTTTGTGGCAATTTTTTCACGTTTACAAAAATGTTTTAAAATCTTGTAGCATAATCAAATAAATGAAAAAGTAAAGATTTTATTAATCTGGAATATTATATAATATTTAAGTCATAATCTGTGAAGAAATGGTTAACATATCTTAAAAACTTCTACTGAAACTACTCAATTCAAGAGAAGCACATAATAGCCATCCCAGCTACCTTAATGTTGATCACCAGTCCAAATCATCACTGTACAAAGGTAATCTTTGTGACTGTCTAGTTTATACATTATCCTTTACTACACTCTGATGTCTAGACTCTGACCGTGCGACTCTGTGCTGTCTTGACTCTGACTGTGTGACTCTGTGCTGTCTAGATTCTTACTGTGTGACTCTGTGCTGTCTAGACTCTGACTGTGTGACTCTTTGCTGTCTATACTCTGACTGTGACTCTGTGCTGTCTAGACTCTGACTGTGTGACTCTGTGCTGTCTATACTCTGACTGTGTGACTCTGTGCTGTCTAGAGTCAGACTGTGTGACTCTGTGCTGTGTAGAATCTGACTGTGTGATTCTGTGCTGTCTATACTCTGACTGTGTGACTCTGTGCTGTCTAGATTCTGACTGTGTGACTCTGTGCTGTCTAGACTCTGACTGTGTGACTCTGTGCTGTCTAGACTCTGACTGTGTGACTCTGTGCTGTCTAGACTCTGACAGTGTGACTCTGTGCTGTCTAGACTCTGACTGTGTGACTCTGTGCTGTCTAGAATCTGACTGTGTGACTCTGTGCTGTTTAGACTCTGACTGTGTGACTATGTGCTGTCTTGAATATGGCGTTGTGACTCTGTGCTGTCTAGATTCTGACTGTGTGACTCTAAGCTGTCTTGAATCTGACTGTGTGACTCTGTGCTGTCTAGACTCTGACTGTGTGACTGTGCTGTTTTGAATCTGACTGTGTGACTCTGTGCTGTCTATACTCTGAATGTGTGACTCTGTGCTGTCTAGACTCAGACTGTGTGACTCTGTGCTGTCTAGACTCTGACTGTGTGACTCAGTGCTGTCTAGACTCTGACTGTGTGACTCTGTGCTGTCCTGAATCTGACTATGTGACTCTGTACTGTCTAGACTCTGACTATATGACTCTGTGCTGTCTAGACTCTGACTATGTGACTCTGTGCTGTCTAGACTGACGATGTGACTCTGTGCTGTCTAGACTCTGACTGTGTGACTCTGTGTTGTCTAGACTCTGACTATGTGACTCTGTGCTGTCCAGGCTACGGCTGCAGGGAGGAGATAGATGAGTGTGCCTCTGAACCCTGTCAGAACGGAGCCACCTGCTCTGACCTGCCTGAAGCCTACAACTGTTCCTGCTCCCTCGGTATGTTCCTGCCCCCTCAGTATGTGCCTGCCCCCCCTCAGTATGTTCCTGTCCCCTCGGTATGTGCCACTCTCATTACATACACGTATATCAATTACATATATATTATGAACAGAAGTCCATATTTGTGCCTTATTCTCAGCCAATAAAGTGCAAAGAGAAACTTGCTGGGAGAAAACATGTAAGATCCCTACTAAACATCAATTATATGTGTGCTAAATATGCTTAAAAGTAAGTACAGGCTGTATTATATAATTGTTTTTGTGATATAGCTTGTGAAGGAAGCCTTGCCATTGTCCATTTTGAAAGAGATGATACTTAGGCTGTGTGTTTGACTTCAATGGACAGTGACATCACTGTGGCTGCCCCCTGTCAACAACATCACTGTGGCTGCCCCCTGTCAACAACATCACTGTGGCTGCCCCCTGTCAACAACATTTAACACTGTGGCTGCCCCCTGTCAACAACATCACTGTGGCTGCCCCCTGTCAACAACATTTAACACTGTGGCTGCCCCCTGTCAACAACATCACTGTGGATGCCCCCTGCCAACAACATCACTGTGGCTGCCCCCTGTCAACAACATTTAACACCGTGGCTGCCCCCTGTCAACAACATCACTGTGGCTGCCCCCTGTCAACAACATCACTGTGGCTGCCCCCTGTCTACAACATCACTGTGGCTGCCCCCTGTCAACAACATCACTGTGGCTGCCCCCTGTCAACAACATCACTGTGGCTGCCCCCTGTCAACAACATCACTGTGGCTGCCCCCTGTCAACAACATTTAACACTGTGGCTGCCCCCTGTCAACAACATTTAACACTGTGGCTGCCCCCTGTCAACAACATTTAACACTGTGGATGTCAACCCCAATGTTGACTCCGTGGGTGAATCTCTCTCTCTCTTGCTAGGCTTCCAAGGCAGTCAGTGTGAAATAGACGTGGATGCCTGTGAAATGTTTGGGAATGACACTGTGTGTCTCAATGGTGCCACCTGCCTCGACTCTGAAGTTGAACTTGAGTTCTCATGTCTGTGTGTGGCTGGCTTCACTGGTGAGTGTTTTCTCTCGGCCTCATTCACTGTAAGATTCTGTTACTGTTTTATCAATACAAAAACATAATATGGTTGTTTTTTTTCAAAAGTACATTTTTTCAGGTTATGTAAGACTTGACGAGGAAGTGAGGACTTGATGTAGCAAAGAGGTCTTGATGTAGTAGAGAGGACTTGATGTAGCAGAGAGAACTTGATGGAGCAGAGAGAACTTGATGTAGCAGAGAGGGCTTGATGTAGCAGAGAAAACTTGATGTAGCAGAGAGGTATTGATGTAGCAAAGAGGTCTTGACATAGCAGAGATAACTTGATGTAGCAGAGAGGGCTTGGTGTAGCAGAGATAACTTAATGTAGCAGAGAGGGCTTGATGTAGCAGAGATAACTTGATGTAGCAGAGAGGAATTGATGTAGCAGAGAGGTCTTGATGTAGCAGAGAGGACTTGGTGTAGCAGAAGGAACTTGGTGTAGCAGAAAGGACTTGATGTAGCAGAAAGGACTTGGTGTAGCAGAGAGAATTTGATGTAGCAGAGAGGACTTGATGTAGCAGAGATAACTTGATTTAACAGAGAGGGCTTGATGTAGCAGAGAGGTATTGATGTAGCAGAGAGAATTTGACATAGCAGAGATAACTTGATGTAGCAGAGAGGGCTTGATGTAGCAGAGAGGACTTGATGTAGCAGAGAGGGCTTGATGTAGCAGAGAGGGCTTGATGTAGCAGAGAGGGCTTGATGTAGCAGAGATGGCTTGATGTAGCAGAGAGGGCATGATGCAGCAGAGAGGGCTCATTGTAGTAGGGAGGACTTTATATAGCAGAATAGCGTAATATTGTCTGAAATGTCATTGAGTGAATGCACTGAAGATACAGCTGATGATATAGTAGTTGTACTCTTAGTACAAGTGTCACATATAATGTCACTAGGAGTGTTATGACTTGACAGGTGACAACTGCAGTGTTGACATCAATGAGTGTGTATCGGGGCCATGTCAACACAATGGGACGTGTGTTGACACAGTTGACGGCTACCATTGTGTCTGCAGTGGAGGACATTCTGGCCCCAACTGTGACGTCCCCCCGTGTCTCAGTGAGGTACGTGTGCTGGTCCAGTTGGTGTCATGTATTACAAGAGTCAAGTTGTCACTCATTAGTTCACAAGTTGGCAAAACAAGAATAAAACACACAATTAAAGATACACAAGTGTGTACAGTGCACGCACCCACACACGCACACATGCACGCATGCACACATGCATGCACGCACACATGCACGCATGCACGCATGCACACTATATATATATGATTGTTGCAAAGGTTTTTTATTTGTAGGTTTCTTTGTTGTGCGAAAAGTTTAATATATTTTGGCACTGTATTGCTATAAGGACCGTAGGCCAATAGGGAGCGTAAGTCATGTGACCTAGTTTTAGCTCTGGAACGAGGTTCTGCATTAGTTAAGTCATGTGACCTAGTTTTAGCTCTGGAACGAGGTTCTGCATTAGTTAAGTCATGTGACCTAGTTTTAGCTCTGGAACGAGGTTCTGCATTAGTTAAGTCATGTGACCTAGTTTTAGCTCTGGAACGAGGTTCTGCGTTAGTTAAGTCATGTGACCTAGTTTTAGCTCTGGAACGAGGTTCTGCGTTAGTTAAGTCATGTGACCTAGTTTTAGCTCTGGAACGAGGATCTGCATTAGTTAAGTCATGTGACCTAGTTTTAGCTCTGGAACGAGGTTCTGCATTAGTTAAGTCATGTGACCTAGTTTTAGCTCTGGAACGAGGTTCTGCATTAGTTAAGTCATGTGACCTAGTTTTAGCTCTGGAATGAGGTTCTGCGTTAGTTAAGTCATGTGACCTAGTTTTAGCTCTGGAACGAGGTTCTGCGTTAGTTAAGTCATGTGACCTAGTTTTAGCTCTGGAACGAGGTTCTGCGTTAGTTAAGTCATGTGACCTAGTTTTAGCTCTGGATCGAGGTTCTGCGTTAGTTAAGTCATGTGACCTAGTTTTAGCTCTGGAACGAGGTTCTGCGTTAGTTAAGCTGACTGGCCACCACTAGAACGACATGCCTTAGTTATGTTATTGTTTACAACTAGTTTATCAGTTTATTACAACTTTATTGATTGTATTATGATGTTATAGCTTCAGTTCTATGACGTCAAGTACATATCAAACTCAACCATGCTACAAAAAGGAGCCAGGTGGCTTTTCAAAATGGGCACATTTAAAAATTTATCTCCAAAGTTCGATCCGGAATGGTATTGTCGAAACTGTGGCGTTGTCTGTTGCCGTATTTCAACTATATATGTCAACGAAGGACACATCGTACAAAGTAACTTTAAATTGTTAGTCAAATATATTTAATAACATGATTAGCATTAATGGAAATAGTGTTATACCTACATCGTTATAGTAACGGCTAAATTTACTAACATAACTAGGTAAACAAATAATAGTAAGAAAACGCCTTCATAGTTGTTGTACTTGAGCATGAGTAGTGTTACTGTTAAACTGTTATTTATTTGGATAGTTTATGGTGATAAAAGATAAACTTAATGCTATTTGTATTAGCTCTATTTTATTTCCACAGTGTTTTAGTCCAACATATTTATATTCCCTGATGACTTTTGACAGTTGTAAATGATTGTTTATGTCCCCTGTAAATGATTGTTTATGTCCCCTGTAAATGATTGTTTATGTCCCCTGTAAATGATTGTTTATGTCCCCTGTAAATGATTGTTTATGTCCCCTGTAAATGATTGTTTATGTCCCCTGTAAATGATTGTTTCATACTTATTTTGATAATGCATATGACATTGCTGCAATGACATGAGAGTGTCTTAAATTATGTGTGCCCCGTGAGCATGTACTGAAGACATGCATCTTGTATGCAGGACGTTTTTGTAAAATGAAATTTATTTGTGTATGAAGGGTCATTAGTAAGATACATTCACACAAGGTGAAACATGTTAATATTATATGTATTGAATATCAAGTATCATGCAAGACAGAGTGATATTGACAGACTTGTAGTAAATCATACAAATGAAATTATCTATAAAAAAAAGCATCATTACTTGACATTCTGTAAATAATTAAGATGTTATTCTTTATGTTGAGCCATTTGTTTAGCTTTGTATGTCTAATACTTAACAAATGTATTTTGATTGCGTAGTATGACAGTCTGCTATTTCTCTAAGAATAGGTGGCAGAACAGTGACTAGTGAACAACACATAATAAGGACAAGTAGTGCAAGATTTCTTACCATTCATTTGATCAATCAACGTGTACTCAAACTCTGGCAATCTTTATGCACATGTATTCCTCTTCCTCGATTTTGGGAATGTGGGAATGATGTTGATCAGGAGTGTGGGAATGATGTTGATCAGGAGTGTGGGAATGATGTTGATCAGGAGTGTGGGAATGATGTTGATCAGGAGTGTGGGAATGATGTTGATCAGGAGTGTGGGAATGATGTTGATCAGGAGTGTGGGAATGATTTTGATCAGGAGTGTGGGAATGGTGTTGATCAGGAGTGTGGGACTGGTGTTGATCAGGAGTGTGGGACTGGTGTTGATCAGGAGTTTGGGAATGATGTTGATCAGGAGTGTGGGACTGATGTTGATCAGGGGTGTGGGAATGATGTTGATCAGGAGTGTGGGACTGGTGTTGATCAGGAGTGTGGGAATGATGTTGATCAGGAGTGTGGGACTGATGTTGATCAGGAGTGTGGGAATGATGTTGATCAGGAGTGTGGGAATGATGTTGATCAGGAGTGTGGGAATGATGTTGATCAGGAGTGTGGGAATGATGTTGATCAGAAGTGTGGGAATGATGTTGATCAGGAGTGTGGGACTGGTGTTGATCAGGAGTGTGGGAATGATGTTGATCAGAAGTGTGGGAATGATGTTGATCAGGAGTATGGGAATGATGTTGATCAGGAGTGTGGGACTGATGTTGATCTGGAGTGTGGGACTGGTGTTGATCAGGAGTGTGGGAATGATGTTGATCAGGAGTGTGGGAATAATGTTGACCAGGAGTGTGGGAATGATGTTGTTTGGAGTGTGGGACTGATGTTGTCAGGAGTGTGGTAATGATGTTGTCAGGAGTGTGGGAATGGAGGTAGCTGTGAGGTCATCCCTGGAGGGACCCGCTGTGTCTGCACTCCAGCATGGACAGGGAACAACTGTATGACGGCCCTTGATGTTTGTCTCAGCAATCCTTGCTTCAGCAGTGCCACCTGTGAAATTGGGACAGGAATGTACAGGTTTGTTATGTTTTAGCGTCATCCAACTTTCTGGAAATCCATCTGCCACATTATTTTAATATATGTATCACAACTTTGTGCCTAGAATTCTTCTAAAAATAATTTTTTTTCCGAAACTTGTTCTCAAAATTATCATTTATTAAGGAAAATGTTGTCTCCTGTTGTGTGTATCCATGTGATACAGAACATATTAGATTACGAAAATTACATTTAAATTGCATTTAATCACACAAGATTATTAATTTTGAAGAAATTGCTGCATCCATGAAAAGACTAGCATTGTGAGATAGATACACTTACATTACTCAAAAGATCTAGAAAATCCATTTTGTTGGTTCCACAAGTAATCTGTCTGAACATGCAGAAACCTAATCATAACACATACCATTGGGTGATATCAGAAACCTAATCATAACACATACCATTGGGTGATATCAGAAACCTAATCATAACACATACCATTGGGTGATATCAGAAACCTAATCATAACACATACCATTGGGTGATATCAGAAACCTAATCATAACACATACCATTGGGTGATATCAGAGACCTAATCATAACACATACCATTGGGTGATATCAGAAACTTAATCATAACACATACCATTGGGTGATATCAGAAACTTAATCATAACACATACCATTGGGTGATATCAGAAACCTAATCATAACACATACCATTGGGTGATATCAGAAACTTAATCATAACATACCATTGGGTGATATCAGAAACCTAATCATAACACATACCATTGGGTGATATCAGAAACCTAATCATAACACATACCATTGGGTGATATCAGAAACCTAATCATAACACATACCATTGGGTGATATCAGAAACCTAATCATAACACATACCATTGGGTGATATCAGAAACCTAATCATAACACATACCATTGGGTGATATCAGAAACCTAATCATAACACATACCATTGGGTGATATCAGAAACCTAATCATAACACATACCATTGGGTGATATCAGAAACCTAATCATAACACATACCATTGGGTGATATCAGAAACCTAATCATAACACATACCATTGGGTGATATCAGAAACCTAATCATAACACATACCATTGGGTGATATCAGAAACCTAATCATAACACATACCATTGGGTGATATCAGAAACCTAATCATAACACATACCATTGGGTGATATCAGAAACCTAATCATAACACATACCATTGGGTGATATCAGAAACCTAATCATAACACATACCATTGGGTGATATCAGAAACCTAATCATAACACATACCATTGGGTGATATCAGAAACCTAATCATAACACATACCATTGGGTGATATCAGAAACCTAAACATAACACATACCATTGGGTGATATCAGAAACCTAATCATAACACATACCATTGGGTGATGTCAGAAACCTAATCATAACACATACCATTGGGTGATGTCAGAAACCTAATCATAACACATACCATTGGGTGATGTCAGAAACCTAATCATAACACATACCATTGGGTGATATCAGAAACCTAATCATAACACATACCATTGGGTGATATCAGAAACCTAATCATAACACATACCATTGGGTGATATCAGAAACCTAATCATAACACATACCATTGGGTGATATCAGAAACCTAATCATAACACATACCATTGGGTGATATCAGAAACCTAATCATAACACATACCATTGGGTGATATCAGAAACCTAATCATAACACATACCATTGGGTGACACATGCCGCATTGTTTTTTGTAGTGCCCTAGTGACACATATTTGTATATAATACGGACATTTTTATCTGAGGAAATTAAAGTGCTGTACGATTAATATTTTATCCGGAATTGCAGCAGAGAATTGTATTGCTCTGCAATTTTTATAATTTTGCCACTTCGATAGTACGTCATTTATCCGCTAGGGTGGTATGTTATTTGTCTGCTAGTGTAAACATATAGTCCTCCCCTAATCTAGTGTAAACATATAGTCCTCCCCTAATCTAAAAAAAAGACTAATTCCCCTACCTTCACAAGGTACCTTGGTTGGGTGGGCTAAAAAGAGACGAACAATAGCCGAGACTGTTGCTGCTAAAACAATTGCGAAAACTGACAACGTGCCCGAAAGTAAGTGCCGAGACTGGTGACATTGCAGACATCGTCAGCGTTGTGGTTGATTTTTTTGGTATCCAGTAATACCGAGGATAACACATTAAAACACACCAAAGTATACTTATTTCCAATGTGCACAACCCGAGCATTGCCGTTGACAAGACACAGCCTGGTATGTGTTATGATTAGGTTTCTGATATCACCCAATGGTATGTGTTATGATTAGGTTTCTGATATCACCCAATGGTAAGTGTTATGATTAGGTTTCTGATATCACCCAATTTTGTTAAGTCATTTCAAACAGTAGTGGCATGACCACGAAACGTGGGACAGAATCAGTGCCTTGTTTTGTTACATTACAGATTTTAAAATAAACTAGTGATCTCTGTACATGTTGTTGACTACGCCTCATATTTCGTGTAGAACAAATTATCAAGCAAGCAAAATAAAATATACTGAATGTAAAAAAAAACTGCAATTATGATTACTGGCCCAATATTAAATTAACTGTAATGTTCACAATTACCACGTTATGCAAAGTGACCATATTGTGCAAATTAATTGCACTTTTATTAAATTAATATGGGGCACATAAAATAAAAAAGCACACAGTTATGCCTCTGATGTGCCCAAAGGGCACATGTATGTCTTTTTCCAGATCGATCCCTGCTTCTGTACTGCTGAAATACTGAACTGAACTATTGCAGTACTGTACTAGTGAACTACTGTGCTACTAAACTACTACTAAACTACCACTAAACTACTGTAGTTTAGTAGTAGTTTAGTAGCACAGTAGTTCACTAGGCTGTACTACTGTGGTCCTCTAGTACTGTACTACTGTAGTCCTGTGCTACTGTAGTCCTGTGCTACCGTAGTCCTGTGCTACAGTAGTCCCGTGCTACTGTAGTCCTGTACTACCGTAGTCCTGTGCTACCGTAGTCCTGTGCTACTGTAGTCCTGTGCTACAGTAGTCCCGTGCTACTGTAGTCCTGTACTACCGTAGTCCTGTGCTACCATAGTCCTGTGCTACAGTAGTCCCGTGCTACTGTAGTCCTGTACTACCGTAGTCCTGTACTACAGTAGTCCCGTGCTACTGTAGTCCTGTACTACCGTAGTCCTGTGCTACCGTAGTCCTGTGCTACTGTAGTCCTGTACTACAGTAGTCCCGTGCTACTGTAGTCCTGTACTACTGTAGTCCTGTGCTACTGTAGTCCCGTACTACTGTAGTCCTGTACTAATGTAGTCCTGTACTAATGTAGTCCCGTGCTACTGTAGTCCTGTACTAATGTAGTCCTGTACTAATGTAGTCCCGTGCTACTGTAGTCCTGTACTAATGTAGTCTTGTACTACTGTAGTCCTGTACTAATGTAGTCCTGTGCTACTGTAGTCCTGTGCTACTGTAGTCCTATAGTCCTGTACTACAGTAATCCTGTACTACGGTGCAACTGTTTTGTGAATTCATATATGGAACAACAATTGTTTTGTTTTATTTTATATTAACACAATCATCTTAGCTGTATGTCTGTGTTGAGCACACAAAGCCATACAAATACAAAGCCAAACAAATACAAAAGCCTTACAGATACATAACCATATAAATACAAAGCCATACAACTGTGTGATTGTATATTGTAGATGTGTGTGCAGTGCTGGCTTCACTGGCCTGTCCTGTGAGACCAATATTGATGACTGTATCTCCAACCCTTGTGGACATGGCACTTGTCTCGATGACCTCAACTCATTCAGCTGTCACTGTCCCAGTGATGGGCGACTCTATGATGACCTCTGTCAACCAGTTGACCCATGTCTGTCCTCGCCGTGTCACAGCAATGGCACTTGTGTTGGTGACACGTCACATGGTACATTTTTGTGTCAATGTGGATATGCCTATGAAGGTGACCTCTGTCAACAAGAGGTCAATGAGTGCACATTGAGAAACGTGACATGTTTAAATGGCGGTGTTTGTGTTGACCTGCTTGGTAACTTCATGTGTGCTTGTCCACCGGGACACGCTGGACGGTTCTGTGGCAATGACACAGTGGACGGATGTGTCAATGGCAATCTGTGTCAAAACAATGCCACTTGTGTTGACAGTGTTGATGGCTACACGTGTCACTGCACCCCGGGCCACACCGGGCCGCGCTGCAACGACACAGTGGCCTCCTGTCTCGACAGCCCATGTGTGGGCAACACAACCTGCCTCGACAGGTACAACCCTGCGAGTGGGGCAAACTTCACCTGTAGTTGCCCCCCAGGGTACACAGGGGTATTCTGTGACAATGACGTTGATGAGTGTCAGTCTATACCTTGTCACAATGCCGCTAGTTGTGTCAATGGACTGAGTCACTTCCAGTGTCAGTGTCAAGCAGGGTTTACTGGAGTGACATGTGACAGTGACATCAATGAGTGTCTGAGTGTCCCCTGTGTCAATGGGGGGTCCTGCATCGATGGGAAGTCATCGTTTACCTGTCTCTGCTCCAAGGACTACAAAGGCCCTACCTGTCAGGTGAGTTAGTCTTCCACATGTCATTTAATCATAATTATTCTAACAGGACTCTAACAGTGTTCTGACGGGACTTTAACAGTTTTCTGACGGGACTTTAACAATGTTCTGACGGGACTCTTAACAGTGTTCTGATGGGACTCTTAACAGTGTTCTGACAGTACTCTTAACAGTGTTCTGACGGGACTCTTAACAGTGTTCTGACAGGACTCTACCAGTGTTCTAACATGACTCTAACAGTGTTCTGACGGGACTCTTAACAGTGTTCTGATGGGACTCTTAACAGTGTTCTGACAGTACTCTTAACAGTGTTCTGACGGGACTCTTAACAGTGTTCTGACAGGACTCTACCAGTGTTCTAACAGGACTCTAACAGTGTTCTGACAGGACTCTAACAGTGCTCTGGCAGGACTCTTAAAAGTGTTCTGACAGGACTCTTAACAGTGCTCTGACAGGACTATAACAGTGTTCTGGCAGGACTCTTAACATTGTTCTGACAGGACTCTTAACAGTGTTCTGACAGGACTCTTAACAGTGTTCTGACAGGACTCTACCAGTGTTCTGGCAGGACTCTTAACATTGTTCTGACAGGACTCTTAACATTGTTCTGACAGGACTCTTAACATTGTTCTGACAGGACTCTTAACAGTGTTCTGGCAGGACTCTTAACAGTGTTCTGACAGGATTCTTAACAGTGCTCTGGCAGGACTCTTAACAGTGTTCTGACAGGACTCTTAACAGTGTTCTGGCAGGACTCTAACAGAGTTCTGACAGGACTCTTAACAGAGTTCTGGCAGGACTCTTAACAGTGTTCTGACAGGACTCTAACAGTGTTCTGGCAGGACTCTTAACAGTGTTCTGACAGGACTCTAACAGTGTTCTGACAGGACTCTTAACAGTGTTCTGGCAGGACTCTAACAATGTTCTGACAGGACTCTAACAGTGTTCTGACAGGACTCTAACAGAGTTCTGGCAGGACTCTAACAGAGTTCTGGCAGGACTCTAACAGTGTTCTGACAGGACTCTTAACAGTGTTCTGGCAGGACTCTAACAGAGTTCTGGCAGGACTCTAACAGAGTTCTGGCAGGACTCTAACAGAGTTCTGGCAGGACTCTAACAGTGTTCCGACAGGACTCTTAACAGTGTTCTGACAGGACTCTAACAGTGTTCTGACAGGACTCTAACAGAGTTCTGGCAGGACTCTAACAGAGTTCTGACAGGACTTTAACAGTGTTCTGGCAGGACTCTTAACAGTGTTCTGAATGGACTCTAACACTGTTCTGACGGGACTCTAACAGTGTTCTGACGGGACTCTAACAGTGTTCTGACGGGACTCTAACAGTGTTCTGACGGGACTCTAACAGTGTTCTGACGGGACTCTAACAGTGTTCTGGCAGGACTCTAACAGTGCTCTGGCAGGACTCTTAACAGTGCTCTGACAGGACTATAACTGTGTTCTGGCAGGACTCTAACAGTGTTCTGACAGGACTCTTAACATTGTTCTGACAGGACTCTAACAGTGTTCTGGCAGGACTCTAACAGTGTTCTGACAGGACTCTTAACATTGTTCTGACAGGACTCTTAACATTGTTCTGACAGGACTCTAACAGTGTTCTGACAGGACTCTAACAGAGTTCTGGCAGGACTCTAACAGAGTTCTGGCAGGACTCTAACAGAGTTCTGGCACGACTCTAACAGAGTTCTGGCAGGACTCTAACAGTGTTCTGACAGGACTCTAACAGTGTTCTGGCAGGACTCTAACAGAGTTCTGGCAGGACTCTTAACAGTGTTCTGACGGGACTCTTAACAGTGTTCTGACAGTACTCTTAACAGTGTTCTGACGGGACTCTTAACAGTGTTCTGACAGTACTCTTAACAGTGTTCTGATGGGACTCTAACAGTGTTCTGGCAGGACTCTAACAGTGTTCTGACAGGACTCTAACAGTGCTCTGGCAGGATTCTTAAAAGTGTTCTGACAGGACTCTTAACAGAGTTCTGGCAGGACTCTAACAGTGTTCTGGCAGGACTCTTAACATTGTTCTGACAGGACTCTAACAGTGTTCTGACAGAACTCTAACAGTGTTCTGGCAGGACTCTAACAGTGTTCTGGCAGGACTCTAACAGTGTTCTGACAGGACTCTAACAGTGTTCTGGCAGGACTCTAACAGTGTTCTGACAGGACTCTAACAGTGTTCTGGCAGGACTCTTAACAGTGTTCTGACAGGACTCTAACAGTGTTCTGACAGGACTCTTAACAGTGTTCTGGCAGGACTCTAACAGTGTTCTGACAGGACACTAACAGAGTTCTGGCAGGACTCTAACAGTGTTCTGACAGGACTCTACCAGTGTTCTGGCAGGACTCTTAACATTGTTCTGGCAGGACTCTAACAGTGTTCTGGCAGGACTCTTAACAGTGTTCTGGCAGGACTCTTAACATTGTTCTGACAGGACTCTAACAGTGTTCTGACAGGACTCTTAACAGTGTTCTGGCAGGACTCTAACAGTGTTCTGGCAGGACTCTAACAGTGTTCTGGCAGGACTCTTAACATTGTTCTGGCAGGACTCTAACAGTGTTCTGGCAGGACTCTAACAGTGTTCTGGCAGGACTCTTAACATTGTTCTGACAGGAATCTAACAGTGTTCTTGCAGGACTCTTAACATTGTTCTGACAGGACTCTAACAGTGTTCTGACAGGACTCTAACAGAGTTCTGGCAGGACTCTAACAGTGTTCTGACAGGACTCTAACAGTGTTCTGGCAGGACTCTTAACATTGTTCTGACAGGACTCTAACATTGTTCTGACAGGACTCTAACAGTGTTCTGACAGAACTCTAACAGTGTTCTGGCAGGACTCTTAACAGTGTTCTGGCAGGACTCTAACAGTGTTCTGGCAGGACTCTTAACATTGTTCTGACAGGAATCTAACAGTGTTCTTGCAGGACTCTTAACATTATTCTAACAGGACTCTAACAGTGTTCTGACGGGACTTTAACAGTTTTCTGACGGGACTTTAACAATGTTCTGACGGGACTCTTAACAGTGTTCTGATGGGACTCTTAACAGTGTTCTGACAGTACTCTTAACAGTGTTCTGACGGGACTCTTAACAGTGTTCTGACAGGACTCTACCAGTGTTCTAACAGGACTCTAACAGTGTTCTGACGGGACTCTTAACAGTGTTCTGATGGGACTCTTAACAGTGTTCTGACAGTACTCTTAACAGTGTTCTGACGGGACTCTTAACAGTGTTCTGACAGGACTCTACCAGTGTTCTAACAGGACTCTAACAGTGTTCTGACAGGACTCTAACAGTGCTCTGGCAGGACTCTTAAAAGTGTTCTGACAGGACTCTTAACAGTGCTCTGACAGGACTATAACAGTGTTCTGGCAGGACTCTTAACATTGTTCTGACAGGACTCTTAACAGTGTTCTGACAGGACTCTTAACAGTGTTCTGACAGGACTCTACCAGTGTTCTGGCAGGACTCTTAACATTGTTCTGACAGGACTCTTAACATTGTTCTGACAGGACTCTTAACAGTGTTCTGGCAGGACTCTTAACAGTGTTCTGACAGGATTCTTAACAGTGCTCTGGCAGGACTCTTAACAGTGTTCTGACAGGACTCTTAACAGTGTTCTGGCAGGACTCTAACAGAGTTCTGACAGGACTCTTAACAGAGTTCTGGCAGGACTCTTAACAGTGTTCTGACAGGACTCTTAACAGTGTTCTGACAGGACTCTGAACAGTGTTCTGACAGGACTCTTAACAGAGTTCTGGCAGGACTCTAACAGTGTTCTGGCAGGACTCTTAACATTGTTCTGACAGGACTCTAACAGTGTTCTGACAGAACTCTAACAGTGTTCTGGCAGGACTCTAACAGTGTTCTGGCAGGACTCTAACAGTGTTCTGACAGGACTCTAACAGTGTTCTGGCAGGACTCTTAACAGTGTTCTGACAGGACTCTAACAGTGTTCTGACAGGACTCTTAACAGTGTTCTGGCAGGACTCTAACAATGTTCTGACAGGACTCTAACAGTGTTCTGACAGGACTCTAACAGAGTTCTGGCAGGACTCTAACAGAGTTCTGGCAGGACTCTAACAGTGTTCTGACAGGACTCTTAACAGTGTTCTGGCAGGACTCTAACAGAGTTCTGGCAGGACTCTAACAGAGTTCTGGCAGGACTCTAACAGAGTTCTGGCAGGACTCTAACAGTGTTCCGACAGGACTCTTAACAGTGTTCTGACAGGACTCTAACAGTGTTCTGACAGGACTCTAACAGAGTTCTGGCAGGACTCTAACAGAGTTCTGACAGGACTTTAACAGTGTTCTGGCAGGACTCTTAACAGTGTTCTGATTGGACTCTAACACTGTTCTGACGGGACTCTAACAGTGTTCTGACGGGACTCTAACAGTGTTCTGACGGGACTCTAACAGTGTTCTGACTGGACTCTAACAGTGTTCTGACGGGACTCCAACAGTGTTCTGGCAGGACTCTAACAGTGCTCTGGCAGGACTCTTAACAGTGCTCTGACAGGACTATAACTGTGTTCTGGCAGGACTCTAACAGTGTTCTGACAGGACTCTTAACATTGTTCTGACAGGACTCTAACAGTGTTCTGGCAGGACTCTAACAGTGTTCTGACAGGACTCTTAACATTGTTCTGACAGGACTCTTAACATTGTTCTGACAGGACTCTAACAGTGTTCTGACAGGACTCTAACAGAGTTCTGGCAGGACTCTAACAGAGTTCTGGCAGGACTCTAACAGAGTTCTGGCACGACTCTAACAGAGTTCTGGCAGGACTCTAACAGTGTTCTGACAGGACTCTAACAGTGTTCTGGCAGGACTCTAACAGAGTTCTGGCAGGACTCTTAACAGTGTTCTGACGGGACTCTTAACAGTGTTCTGACGGTACTCTTAACAGTGTTCTGACGGGACTCTTAACAGTGTTCTGACAGTACTCTTAACAGTGTTCTGATGGGACTCTAACAGTGTTCTGGCAGGACTCTAACAGTGTTCTGACAGGACTCTAACAGTGCTCTGGCAGGATTCTTAAAAGTGTTCTGACAGGACTCTTAACAGAGTTCTGGCAGGACTCTAACAGTGTTCTGGCAGGACTCTTAACATTGTTCTGACAGGACTCTAACAGTGTTCTGACAGAACTCTAACAGTGTTCTGGCAGGAATCTAACAGTGTTCTGGCAGGACTCTAACAGTGTTCTGACAGGACTCTAACAGTGTTCTGGCAGGACTCTAACAGTGTTCTGACAGGACTCTAACAGTGTTCTGGCAGGACTCTTAACAGTGTTCTGACAGGACTCTAACAGTGTTCTGACAGGACTCTTAACAGTGTTCTGGCAGGACTCTAACAGTGTTCTGACAGGACTCTACCAGTGTTCTGGCAGGACTCTTAACATTGTTCTGGCAGGACTCTAACAGTGTTCTGGCAGGACTCTTAACAGTGTTCTGGCAGGACTCTTAACATTGTTCTGACAGGACTCTAACAGTGTTCTGACAGGACTCTTAACAGTGTTCTGGCAGGACTCTAACAGTGTTCTGGCAGGACTCTAACAGTGTTCTGGCAGGACTCTTAACATTGTTCTGGCAGGACTCTAACAGTGTTCTGGCAGGACTCTAACAGTGTTCTGGCAGGACTCTTAACATTGTTCTGACAGGAATCTAACAGTGTTCTTGCAGGACTCTTAACATTGTTCTGACAGGACTCTAACAGTGTTCTGACAGGACTCTAACAGAGTTCTGGCAGGACTCTAACAGTGTTCTGACAGGACTCTAACAGTGTTCTGGCAGGACTCTTAACATTGTTCTGACAGGACTCTAACATTGTTCTGACAGGACTCTAACAGTGTTCTGACAGAACTCTAACAGTGTTCTGGCAGGACTCTTAACAGTGTTCTGGCAGGACTCTAACAGTGTTCTGGCAGGACTCTTAACATTGTTCTGACAGGACTCTAACAGTGTTCTGACAGGACTCTAACAGTGTTCTGACAGGACTCTAACAGAGTTCTGGCAGGACTCTAACAGTGTTCTGACAGGACTCTAAAGTGTTCTGGCAGGACTCTAGTGTTCTGGCAGGACTCTAACAGTGTTCTGGCAGGACTCTTAACAGTGCTCTGACAGGACTATAACAATGTTCTAACAGGACTCTAACAGTGCTCCGGCAGGACTCTTAAAAGTGTTCTGACAGGACTATAACAGTGTTCTAACAGGACTCTAACAGGACTCTTAACAGTGTTCTGGCAGGACTCTTAACAGTGTTCTGGCAGGACTCTTAACAGTGCTCTGACAGGACTATAACAATGTTCTAACAGGACTCTAACAGTGCTCCGGCAGGACTCTTAAAAGTGTTTTGACAGGACTATAACAGTGTTCTAACAGGACTCTAACAGGACTCTTAACAGTGTTCTGGCAGGACTCTTAACAGTGTTCTAACTGGACTATAACAATGCTCTAACAGGGCTCTAAGAGTGCTCTAACATGACTCTAACAGGCTCTTGTCAGCAACAAAATGCATTGGATATTAGCATCATGTGACCATGATGATGATCACATGACATCAGCTCCATGTCCGCTGCAGGAGGGAGGCCCGACTTAAAGGACTATCTGTGTCAATACACATCATTGTTAGTCTGTGTCGCAGGTAAAGAGAGGACCGTGTGACTCTGGACCTTGTCAGAATGGAGGCTACTGCCGTGAGACAGGAGGAAGCTACGAATGTTTCTGTCCTAACGGATTCACAGGCAAGTTCATCTATGTTTCTGTCCTCATGGGTTCACTTGCAAGTTCATGATTGTTTCTGACCTAATGTGTTCACATGCAAGCTATGTTGCATGTTTTTAAAATGACTATATTTGTTCAAATCATCAAAAGAATTGACTTCCGTCGTTAGGATCAAAATAGTGGTTATCCAAAATGGTAAACACTGTGTGGGTCAATGCTGATCATGGGCGTGACTTCCATCCTCTCGCCAATCACATGACAAAGTTACAAATTTCACCAAGGAAGAGAATTGTGATTTTTCAGCATTTCAGTTTTTACTTCAGTTAATGCTTGAACAGCCATTAACTAATTTAATAGTTTGTTTGATGATTTCACAAAAACTACCTACAAAAGTTGCACAAATGAGCTAACATGTTGCAGTGGATATTAGGTAGGTTTGGTTTTTCGCAAAATTAATTTGAAATTACACTAGCAAAAAAATCTAACTTATTAAGCACCTTTAATCAAATGCCATATGTTGCAGGTTCACATTGTGAGAAGATATGCTATATGTTGTGTCCTGTGGAGGTTCACATTGTGAGGAGACATGCTATATGTTATGTCCTGTCGAAGTTCACATTGTGAGAAGACATGCTATATGTTGTGTCCTGTGGAGGTTCACATTGTGAGGAGACATGCTATATGTTATGTCCTGTCGAAGTTCACATTGTGAGAAGACATGCTATGTGTTGTGTCCTGTGGAGGTTCACATTGTGAGGAGACATGCTATATGTTGTGTCCTGTGGAGGTTCACATTGTGAGAAAACATGCTATATGTTGTGTTCTGCGGAGGTTCACATTGTGAGGAGACGTGCCATATGTTGTTTCCTGTGGAGGTTCACATTGTGAGAAGACATGCTATGTGTTGTGTCCTGTGGAGGTTCACATTGTGAGAAGACATGCTATATGTTGTGTCCTGTGGAGGTTCACATTGTGAGAAGACATGCTATATGTTGTGTCCTGTGGAGGTTCACATTGTGAGAAGACATGCTATGTGTTGTGTCCTGTGGAGGTTCACATTGTGAGAAGACATGCTATGTGTTGTGTCCTGTGGAGGTTCACATTGTGAGAAGACATGCTATGTATTATGTCCTGTGGAGGTTCACATTGTGAGGAGACGTGCCATATGTTGTGTCCTGTGGAGGTTCACATTGTGAGAAGACATGCTATGTGTTGTGTCCTGTGGAGGTTCACATTGTGAGGAGACATGCTATATGTTGTGTCCTGTGGAGGTTCACATTGTGAGGAGACATGCTATGTGTTGTGTCCTGTGGAGGTTCACATTGTGAGGAGACATGCTATATGTTGTGTCCTGTGGAGGTTCACATTGTGAGAAGACATGCTATGTGTTGTGTCCTGTGGAGGTTCACATTGTGAGGAGACATGCTATGTGTTGTGTCCTGTGGAGGTTCACATTGTGAGAAGACATGCTATGTGTTGTGTCCTGTGGAGGTTCACATTGTGAGAAGACATGCTATATGTTGTGTCCTGTGGAGGTTCACATTGTGAGGAGACATGCTATATGTTGTGTCCTGTGGAGGTTCACATTGTGAGAAGACATGCTATGTGTTGTGTCCTGTGGAGGTTCACATTGTGAGGAGACATGCTATGTGTTGTGTCCTGTGGAGGTTCACATTTGTAAATTATTAGAAAGGTTAATTAAAGACCACATGGTGGACTTCCTTTTAAAGCATAAATTGTTAAATTCATCTCAACATGGATTCTTTAGCGTGGTCATGCTTTAACAAATATGTTATATTTTTTGGAAGAAATGACTAAGTGGATAGATGAGAGATCACCAGTAGATATTATCTACTTAGATTTTCAGAAAGCTTTTGACAAAGTGCCACATCAAAGATTACTACTTAAATTAAAAGCCCATTGTATCGGGGATAGCATAATTGACTGGATAGAACTATGGCTGACTGACAGAAAATAGCGTGTTGTAGTAGATGGAGAAGTTTCAAACTGGAAATCAGTTTTGAGTGGGGTACCACAAGGATCAGTATTACGACCTTTATTATTCTTAATATATATCAGTGACTTGAACTAAAATATAACAAGTAACGTAGTGAAATTTGCAGATGACACAAAGTGTTTAGAAAGTAACACTGATGGTGATAAACAACATTTACAAAATTATCTAGACTGATTAGTGAAATGGTCTGAGAAATGGCAAATTCTTGGGTTGATTAGGAGAAACATAACATACAAGGAAAAAGCTAATTATACCTCTGCATAAAGCATTAGTTAGACCTCATTTAGAGTACTGTACACAAGCTTGGAGACCATATCGTAAGAAAGATATAGGTATGCTGGAATGCATACAGAGGAGAGCAACTAAAATTATTCCAGAACTGAGAGACCATAGTTATGAAGAATGCCTGAAAGAATGTGGTTTAACAACTCTAGAGACAAGGAGGTTAAGAGGAGATCAGATTGAAGTTTTTAAGATATTGAATGGGTATGTAAATTTTGATAGAAATATTTTTTTTCACTCAAGAAGGATAACAAAACTAGAGGACATGAGGTAAAATTAGTAAAGGATCAGTGTAGATTGGATATCAGGAAGTAATCATTCTCAGAGGACAATAAATGAATGGAACAAATTGTTTACGGATTGTATAACTGCTAGCAGCGTGAATATGTTTAAAAGCAAGGTTGACACATATCTCAGGAGGGCGGGTTACATGTAGATGAACATTATTGGACATGCTATATGTTGTGTCCTGTGGAGGTTCACATTGTGAGGAGACATGCTATATGTTGTGTCCTGTGGAAGTTCACATTGTGAGGAGACATGCTATATGTTGTGTCCTGTGCAGGTTCACATTGTGAGGAAACATGCTATATGTTGTGTCCTGTGGAAGTTCACATTGTGAGGAGACATGCTATATGTTGTGTCCTGTGCAGGTTCACATTGTGAGGAAACATGCTATATGTTGTGTCCTGTGGAGGTTCACATTGTGAGGAGACATGCTATGTGTTGTGTCCTGTGGAGGTTCACATTGTGAGGAGACATGCTATATGTTGTGTCCTGTGGAGGTTCACATTGTGAGAAGACATGCTATATGTTGTGTCCTGTGGAGGTTCACATTGTGAGGAGACATGCTATATGTTGTGTCCTGTGGAGGTTCACATTGTGAGGAGACATGCTATGTGTTGTGTCCTGTGGAGGTTCACATTGTGAGGAGACATGCTATATGTTGTGTCCTGTGGAGGTTCACATTGTGAGAAGACATGCTATATGTTGTGTCCTGTGGAGGTTCACATTGTGAGAAGACATGCTATATGTTGTGTCCTGTGCAGGTTCACATTGTGAGGAAACATGCTATATGTTGTGTCCTGTGGAAGTTCACATTGTGAGGAGACATGCTATATGTTGTGTCCTGTGGAGGTTCACATTGTGAGGAAACATGCTATATGTTGTGTCCTGTGGAGGTTCACATTGTGAGGAGACATGCTATGTGTTGTGTCCTGTGGAGGTTCACATTGTGAGGAGACATGCTATATGTTGTGTCCTGTGGAGGTTCACATTGTGAGAAGACATGCTATATGTTGTGTCCTGTGTAGGTTCACATTGTGAGGAAACATGCTATATGTTGTGTCCTGTGGAAGTTCACATTGTGAGGAGACATGCTAAATGTTGTGTCCTGTGCAGGTTCACATTGTGAGGAAACATGCTATATGTTGTGTCCTGTGGAGGTTCACATTGTGAGGAGACATGCTATATGTTGTGTCCTGTGGAAGTTCACATTGTGAGGAGACATGCCATATGTTGTGTCCTGTGCAGGTTCACATTGTGAGGAAACATGCTATATGTTGTGTCCTGTGGAAGTTCACATTGTGAGGAGACATGCCATATGTTGTGTCCTGTGCAGGTTCACGCTGTGAGGAGACGTGCTATACATTGTGTCCTGTGCAGGTTCACGCTGTGAGGAGAACTATGACGAGTGCCTGAGTAGACCGTGTCTCCATGATGGTAGATGTACTGACCTCGTGGCTGGCTTCAACTGCTCCTGTCTGCCCGGATCCATAGGTACACTCACATATTTATCAATATAAAGACCTTATTTTTACACACCACTGTGTTTACAAAGGAAATACTTACAATTTATTATTATTTACCAAAATTGACGCACATACATTTTTCTTAGATAAAATTGTTTTCAACAGAAAAATCTGTATTTATATATTTATGTATATTTATTTATAATTGATGATTTTTTAAGCGAACAAGTTGCTGCTATGACAATCATTAATAAACAACAAACTGACATGTACATAACTAATGCTTAATTGGTAATTAATGCTTAATTAGTGTTCATCCTAAGTGTGCAGGTTAGCAGTGTTAAGATGATTTAGTGTGGTCTTGAAATGTTTTCTGGTTGTACTCGGTGTCAGTGTGAATTTTGTGAATGTCAACATTTCTGGTGGTGACGTAACACACTATGCAAAATAACAACACAAGTCCAGTGTAGATTGAAATAGGCCAAGGAATTACATTTAGATTTATTAATTAAGTAGCATGAAATCAGGCAAGCATACATCATCAAAATAAGATACATCAAATAATCTCAGCAAGCATGCCGGCCCCCAGAAGTGTTTATACATAATTAGTATCTCATGCCTATCAGCTACCGACTACCAGTACTATCTGTACCACTACTGTCTTCAATACAATTCACATGATATCGGTGGGGGTCACTCCGCCACTAACACATCAGACCGAGAGGTAAGGCCAAGGGCCACACTATATGTACTACTAACAAGTACTCGCACTAAAAACCCTGTGTACACTACCGAAAAACTCAGTGCCTGATTAGGGAAAAGCGTTAATGCACACGTTGTGTACCGAGCTACAGGGAAAAGCGTATTCAAACTCTTTGTGAAATACCTCTAAGTCTTCAATGTTTATGGTACCAGGGAGGAGGGTGGGAGCAAAAATATCTGACAAGATTGAACACGATAAACTGAACAATAAAGTGATCTTGCAATATCATCAACAAATTCAACAATAACGATTAACCAGTAACAGCAGAAATTCAGAATTATTTCCAAGCGCAAAGGTCTCACAACGACACAAGATAGCTTGGAAATCGAGTGAGGCCGGATCTAGGTACTGCGGCTGCTTATATAGCCCAGTGTATCTCTACGCATGTCTCAACATTTCTGGTGGTGACGTAACACACTTGTTGACATTCACATTCAGTGGTGTGTTGCCATGGTGACCAGGCCTGTTTTCCCACCCTCTTGGTTCAGATGTGTAGCTTTGTCCATCTGTGTTTCCACTAGGTGTGTTGTGCGAGACAGACATAGATGAGTGCGCATCCAGTCCGTGTCTCAACGATGCTACCTGTGTTGATAGCAGTGACACGTACATTTGTGAATGTGCACCAGGATTTAACGGTAGGGTCTTTGTTAAATGTTTTAAAATAATTTACTGATATTTTGGCATTGTGCATGGAGTGAGAAAAGTTGCAAATGCAAGAAGTGACATTGGCTTGAGAACATGAACACCGCTGTCTTATGAACACCGCTGTCTTATGAACACCGCTGTCTTATGAACACCGCTGTCTTATGAACACCGCTGTCTTATGAACACCGCATCGCATCAAGCGCAACAGACACAAGGTGAAACATAGGCAACGACACGAAGGACTCGCACAGCCCCAAACAACAATCTCTGCAGCGATTGTGAAAGGCAACATCTGTAGAGATTGTGAACAACCTCTGTAGAGATTGTGAACAACCTTTATAGATATTGTGAACATCCTCTGTAGAGATTGTGAACAACCTTTATATATATTGTGAACAACCTCCTGATATTGTGAACACCATATATAGATTGTGAACAACTTCCAGAGATTGTGAACAACCTCCAGAGATTGCAAACAACCTTCATATATTGTGAGCAACCTCTGTAGAGATTGTGAACAACTTCCAGAGATTGCAAACAACCTCCATATATTGTGAGCAACCTCTGTAGAAATTGTGAACAACCTCTAGAGATTGTGAACAACATCCAATGATTGTGAATCTATGTAGAGATTGCTCACAATCTCCAGATGTTGTGAACAACATCCAGAGATTGTGAAGAACTTCTGTAGAGATTGCGAAAAACTTCTGTAGAGATTGTGAACAACCTCTGGATATTGAGCACAACATCTGGCGATTGTGAAAAAATTATGTAGAAATTGTGAACAACCTCCAGATATTGTGAACAACCTCTGGAGACAATGAACAACCTGTGTAAAAATTGTGAACAACCTCTGTTGAAATTGTGAACAGCTACTGGAGATTATGAACAACCTCTGTAGACATTGTGAACAATGTCCAGAGATTGTGAACTGGGTTACAATGTATGTGGTCTGGCCATTGGTTTCTGCCTTTGAACTAACACAACAGATCATTGTTTCAAAAATATGAATTCTTAATGAAATTAAAAGGTAAGCCACTCAACTCATCCCAGACTGCACTTTGTGTGATGATGTTTAGTGTTGGATGTATGGATACTATGTGTCATGATGTCTGTGTGTGCAGGGTCTGTCTGTGGACTTGACATAGACGAGTGTGTGTCAACGCCGTGTCACAACGGGGGCCTGTGTCGGAACAATTTCGCTTCCTTCATCTGCGACTGTCCTAAACCATACCAGGGAGTCAACTGTGCCCTGTTACCCTGCGAGGTCAACCCGTGTGGTCCAGGGGGTAGCAACTGCACCAATGACCTTTTGTACCTGCCCCTGGGGTTCAGATGTCAGTGTGTGGAGGGTTACACAGGTCAGTGGTTCCGTCCTTCCTTCTTTTCATCAGCACGGAAGTCTTGGTGGGAGAATCTTGGTGCAGCAGTCGTTTGAATTTGATGCTGCAGTGAATTGTCAGAAAATTGTGGAATATTGATTAGAATAAGTTTTACTATTACATATAATATATATTATGCATAAACTTATTGTAGACATATATTACGAAACAGTTTTTGTTAACATTTAGTCACAGGATGTTTTTAGCATAAGTTAGTCCCACATTCCAGCAGGGAAGTCAGTGAGCGAAAATAGGGTTTGTTTACTATTCGAAAATTAAGGTAGCTTGGTGAATTGCCAGAAAGAGCGGAATATTTATTAGAATAAGTATTACACATATATTATACATAAACTTGTTATAGACATATATTAAGAAACCGTTTTTGTTAACATTTAGTCGGAGGCAGTATTAATTATGAAGTAGCTATTCCCGGACTCGAATTCAGCAAGTGATAAAGGGTTTTTTCTACAGGTCTTGAATTAAACTGGTGTATCAAACTATTATTGAATATATAAGATATAAAGTGATAAATTTACATAAATTACATACATCAGGTAATCTCTGACATAGTTGTATAGTAAACGTTTTCGGTAAAAAAGAATTAACAGCAGGATTTTATCATAAGTTGGTATACACTGAGTCTTGTTTTGTTTACAGTGTTCTGAGTATTCGCAGGTGGCAGGCTTTTTTTTTGGCTCATACGAGCTTAGTAGATGGAACATAGTTAGCAAGTATATTATTGTCATAATTAAACTAAAACCTAAATAATACAGCCTAAAGTGTTCTTTTGAACACAGAAAAGTCCGGGTTTGAGAAATCCTGGGCTAAGGTTCAGGTGAATAGTTTTAGTTTTGAGTGTAGGGGATGTGTGAAGATGAAGGGACTAGAGATGGTGACGGAACAGCTGAGGCAGGTCGTTGAGGGAGATGGGAGGAAAGGAGAAGGGAGCGAAGGTGATGGGAGCAAAGGAGACGGGAGGGAAGGTGAAGTTAGTGAGGGATATGGGAGGGAAGGCAACAGGAGTGCAAGATTGACAGGAGGGAAAAGTGACATGTTGATGGGAGAGAGGGAGATGGACAACATGCTGTCAAGTGACAGGGATCCAATACAAGGGCTACTCTGATAGAGGGGGTAAGGAGGAGAGTGAGGGGGTTTGTGGGGGACTCGATAGTTAGGAAGACTGACAGAGCGCTAAGCAAAGGGGACGACATGGTGGTTTGCTTTAAAGGGCTAAAAATTTAGGCTATAACAGAAAGGGTGGAAAAAATTGTGGGTCAGGGCAAGGGAGGATATGTTTTAGTATACGTAGAGACTAATAATGTAGAAAGGGAGAGCACAACTACCGTAGTTAGGAAATACAGGTAGTTAGTCAGAACACTTCTGTCAGGGATTTTACCAGTAATGGGAAGCAGGGGTCAGGGATATCGAAATTGCCGGAGGGTGGCAATTAACACACTAGTTCACAATTATGTAGGGAAGAGGAAATTGGATTTGTGGGGATGTTTTGTTGGGAGGGCTGATATGTATATGAGGGATGGGCTTCAACTAAGCGGAAAGGATGCAACAGTGTTTGCAAATGAACTCTCTGCAGCAGTTGACAGTGGCATGGATAACATAAAAAATATGTTATATGTAGATATGTTCTTTATGTTGCAGGTTACAGATGTCAGGAAAACATTGATGACTGTCTGCAGCCAGATGGACAAATGCCGTGCAGTGGACACGGGCTGTGCATTGACGCCCTCAACTCATACTCGTGTCTCTGTGAGCCGGGGTGGAAGGGGGCTCAGTGTGATCACCCCATCGATGAGTGCCCCTTCCACCAGTGTCAGAACAATGCCACGTGTGTGAACACCAATGAGGGCTATGACTGCCTCTGTGCCCCCGGGTACACAGGGGCGTTCTGTGGGGCGCTGGTGGACGAATGTACACTTCTGGGGGCATGTCTCAATGGGGCGCGATGTGTCGACCTCTTCAATGACTACAGGTGATCACAGAGTTCATTGAGTGATCAAATGGTTCATAGGGTGATCGCAGGGTTCATAGGGTGATCACAGGGTTCATTGGGTGATCACAGGGTCCATAGGATGATCAGATGGTTCATAGGGTGATCACAGGGTCCATATGGGATCACAGGGTCCATATGTGATCACGGGTCCATAGGTGATCACAGGGTCCATAAGTGATCACAGGGTCCATAGGGTGATCACAGGGTTCATAGAACTGAGAGACCTTAGTTATGAAGAACGCCTAAAAGAATGTGGTTTAATAACCATAGAGACAAGGAGGTTAAGAGGAGGTGAGATTGAAGGTTTTAAGATATTGAATGAGTATGAAAATATTGATAGAAATATGTTTTTTTCACTCAAGAAGGATAGCAGAACTAGAAGACGAGGTAAAATTAGTAAAGGATTAATGTAGATTGGATATCAGGAAGTACTCGTTCTCACAGAGGACAATAAATGAATGGAACAAGTTATCTACCAATTGTGTAACTGATAGCAGTGTGAATATGTTTAAAAAAACAAGGTTGACACATATCTCATGAGGGCAGATTACACATACATGAAAAATGTTGGAACCTCGATAAGCCAATGGCTTCCTTGTCCACTTGCCATCTGGGCATTTGCCTTGGATGGCAATCTTGTTAAATAGGGTTTTCACTGGGTTCATAGGGTGTTCACAGGGTACATTGGGTGACACAGGGTCCATATGTGGATCACAGGGTGATCACAGGTTCATAGGGTGATCACAAGGTTTATAGGGTAATCACAGGATCCATAGGGTGATCACAGGGTTTACATGGTGATCACAGGTTTCATAGGGTGATCACAGGGTTCATAAGGTGTCAGTTTGATGATTTCTCCAATCTCCCTGAAACAGCCACATTAATGGAGTGACGTAAAGGTGTCATGGCATTGTTGGCAGTTATAGATGCTGGCCCCTTTAAGACTCGGTGATTACGTCTGGGAATGTAAATATGGCATAGAAACAAAAACTGAAAAACTGCCAGAGTTTAACAAGACTTAACAAGATTTGCCATCCAAGCCAACGGCCCAGATGGCAAGTGAACAAGGAAGACAGTGGCTTATCGAGAGTCCAACGAGTAACCCGCCCTCCTGAGATGTGTCAACCCTGTTTTTAAACATATTCTCGCTGCTAGCAGTTATATAATCCATGGACAATTTGTTCCATTCATTTGTTGTCCTCTGTGAGAACGAGTACTTCCTGATACCCAATCTACACTGATCCTTTACTAATTTTACCTCATGTTCTCTAGTTCTATTATCTTTCTTGAGTGAGAAAAACATATTTCTATCAATATTTTCATACCCATTCAATATCTTAAAAACTTCAATCTGATCTCCTCTTAACCTCCTTGTCTCTAGAGTTGTTAAACCACATTCTTTCAGGCGTTCTTCATAACTAAGGTCTCTCAGTTCTGGTATAATTTTAGTTGCTCTCTTCTGTAAGCATTCAAGCGTATCTATATACTTCTTGTGATATGGTCTCCACGCTTGTATACAGTATTCTAAATGAGGTCTAACTATTGCTTTATGCAGAGGTATAATTAGCTTTTTTTTTTTAATGTTATTTTTCTCCTAATCAACCCAAGAATTTGATTACCCTTTGAAGCTGCAATACCACACTGCTCTGAAAAGTGCTTATTGTAACCCATTTTCTTTTACAGTAGTACCCAGAACAGTAATTCCCATTTTATTGTTTACATCCAAGTTCCCATGTCCTGTATGTAGGCATTTACATTTCACAAAATTGAACACAATAATAAAGCAGCTGGAAAATCTAAACCAGAACAAAGCTACAGGCCCAGATGAACTCCCAGCCAGAGTCCTTAAAGAAACTGCAAAGCAGATAGCTCCCATCATCACCCAAATTTTCCAACAATCATACAACACAGGTAAACTTCCTAATGACTGGCTACAAGCATTAGTAACTCCTATACACAAAAAGAGCCATAAATCTGACCCAGCTAACTACAGACCCATATCACTAACCTGCATCCTCTGTAAAGTAATGGAACATATCATCCTAAGCAACATGTGGAAACACCTGCACAAGCATAACATCATTCTCCACTTCCAACACGGATTCCAGTTGGGACTGTCTTGTGAATCTCAACTCATTGAGACAGTCCACGACTGGATGACTGCTATGGACAACAAAACCCAAATTGACGCAATCCTACTTGACTGCCAAAGCCTTCGACAAACTGCCTCACCTACGTCTTCTATCAAAATTGACCTACGGAATCACTGAAAACACTCAAAATTGGATCAAATCTTTTCTATCCAACCGCAAACAGAGAGTCTCGGTTAACGGTGCCCTGTCGGACATCACAGATGTCACATCTGGTGTCCCACAGGGTTCAGTTCTAGGACCTGTCCTCTTCTTACTCTACATAAATGACATAAATGGGAACATCAAATCTTCTATACGCCTTTTTGCAGATGATAGTATTATATATCGTAAAATTTCTTCCAAAACCGACCACGAAATTCTCCAAACTGACCTAAGCCAACTCCAAACATGGTCAGATAAATGGCAAATGGAATTTAATGTATCTAAATGCGTCCACCTTCCAATAACAAACAAAACTAAACCCAGCACACACAAGTACTCGCTTTCTGGCCAGCCATTATCCACTGTATCCAGCCACTCATACCTCGGAGTAAAATTGAATTCCAAATTAACCTGGACAAATCACGTCACTGACATAACTTCAAAATCTTCGAAATGGTTAGGCATGATTAAACGAACTCTTGGCCCATGTAAACCCGAAGTTAAACAAACAGCCTACAACATGCTAATCCGAAAACTTGAGTACTCTTCACCCATATGGAATCCCCACACCTTTTCACAAGTTAAAAGCCTTGAAAGAGTGCAACACTCTGCTGCCAGATTTGTTAAAAATGATTACAGACGGAACACAAATCCAGCAGATCTAATTACTGCCCTTGGATGGCCAACCCTCGAACGAAGGCGCATTATCAAACAAGCCACAACCTTCAACAAAATTCTAAACATTATTGAGATCACCCCCCCCCCCTCCAGGCCTACTAACTCGCTCTCGAACCCGTGGACAATACGTAGCCCCCAAGTGTCATATAAATGCAATGGTCTTTTCATTTTATCCCAGAGCCATTCGCATATGGAATATGATTCCATCAAAAATTGCCAACATAAAAAACCCAAAATCATTTCAAGAAGCTATTATGGAACTCCCTTTCACCACACCTCCTCACCTAAACTGCCTTTAAAACACAGTGCTCAGCGTAAACTTATCCATGGTGTGGGTATGGAGACTGTCTATGTGTGCATGTGGCAATGCAGCGACAGTATCCATACACATAACCAACCTATTAAAAATTTTCGTTAAACATCCTATATATAAAATAAATAAAACTATCAGATAAAAACCATTTCAGCAACATTAATGATACTACCGGTAGTCTTTTAATCGAATGTACCACCCACAGCGCATGCGCACAGTCCACCACAAACTCCTGCGTTAGCCCAAGTTTGGGCTGTTTGGAGTAAACCACTTGAGACTTGAGACGAACATTTGCCATTTCTCAGACCATTTCACTAATCTGTCTAGATCGTTTTGTAAATGTTGTTTATCACCATCAGTGTTAACCTTTCTAAACACTTTTGTGTCATCTGCAAATTTCAGTACGTTACTTGTTATATTGTCGTCCAAGTCATTAATATATATTAAGAATAATAAAGGTCCTAATAGTGATCCTTGTGGTACCCCACTAAAAACTGATTTCCAGTTTGAAACTTCTCCATCTACTACAACACGCTGTCTTCTGTCAGTCAGCCATAGTTCTATCCAGCCAATTATGCCATCCCCGATACCATGGGCTTTTAATTTAAGTAGTAATCTTTGATGTAGCACTTTGTCAAAAGCTTTCTGAAAATCTAAGTAGAAAATATCTACTGGCGATCCCTCGTCTATCCACTTTGTGATTTCTTCCAAAAAACGTAACATTTGTTAAGCATGACCTCGCTTTTAGGAATCCATGTTGAGATGAATTTTATATTTTTTGCCTAACAAGGAATCCACTATATGGTCTCTCATTAACCGTTATAATATTTTACAAATCACTGACGTTAAGCTAACTTGTCTGTAATTCTCTGACTTATTTCTCGAACCCTTTTTAAATAAAGGTATGATGTTTGCTTCTTTCCATTCAAAAGGAACAACTCCCTCTTTTAATGACAAGTTGAACACTTGCAAATGGTATACTGATTTGTTCTACTGTTTCCATTAGTAGTTTTGGAGGAATTCCACCATTTCTGGAGTTACAATTAACGGGCCTAAATTGTCAGATTTAGCCTCCTGAAATTTAGCATCTGGAACTTGTAATGAACTAATATCCTCTCTGGTAAACACTGAAATGAAGTAACCATTTAGGTCTTCCGCCATTAAAAACCCCTTTGATATTATATTTCTAGCACTGTCTTCTAGCGGTCCGACCTTGTCTAGTACGTTTTGTTTACTCATGACATATGCATAAAAACTCATGCTGTAATTTTTTATGCTACAGGTTTATCTGTGTGAACTCTGTTGACAAGTGTATCTGTATGAACTCTGTTGACAGGTGCATCTGTGTGATCTCTGTTGACAAATGTATCTATGTGAACTCAGTTCACATGTGTATCTGTGTGAACTCTGTTGACAAGTGTATCTGTGTGAACTCTGTTGACAAGTGTATCTGTGTGAACTTTGTTGACAGATGTATCTGCTCACCTGGCTGGACAGGAAGGAACTGTAGCAGTGAGGTTAATGAGTGCATGACCTCTGAACTCAACCAATGCCTCAATGGCGCCACCTGTATTGATGGGTTTCTCAAGATCACATGTCTCTGTGCACCGTTCTACACGGGCACATTTTGTGAGACGCTGTTTGACCCATGCGACCGAACTTACAAACCGTGTGAGAATGGCGCCACCTGCCGGAGTACAGAGGATGGAGGATACAATTGTAGTTGCACTGCAGGTGAGATAAATGTCTTGTTATGAAGGCCTCCATTGTAAGGTAGACTTAGATAAATGTCTTGTTATGAAGGCCTCCATTGTAAGGTAGACTTAGATAAATGTCTGGTTATGAAGGCCTCCATTGTAAGGTAGACTTAGATAAATGTCTTTTTATGAAGGCCTCCATTGTAAGGTAGACTTAGATAAATGTCTTGTTATGAAGGCCTCCATTGTAAGGTAGACTTAGATAAATGTCTTGTTATGAAGGCCTCCATTGTAAGGTAGACTTAGATAAATGTCTTGTTATGAAGGCCTCCATTGTAAGGTAGACTTAGATAAATGTCTTGTTATGAAGGCCTCCATTGTAAGGTAGACTTAGATAAATGTCTCTCCACTTTTTGTAAGTTATGAAGCCCTCCATCATGAGGTATAGATAGATAAATTTCTCTCTCCTGTTTGTGGGTCATGAAGGCCTCCATTGTAAGGTAGACATAGATAAATGTCTCTCTCCTGTTTGTGGGTCATGAAGGCCTCCATCGTGAGGTATAGGTAGATAAATGTCTCTCTCCTGTTTGTGGGTCATGAAGGCCTCCATTGTAAGGTAGACATAGATAAATGTCTCTCCCCTGTTTGTGCGCATGCGTCGGGGTGGTACGAGTCCGTTACATCGCTCCACACATTTCACTCAACACAACATGTTCACCAACACAACAAATGACCACAATTGGTACAACAACTCAACATAACCCACTGATCACGCAGAAACAGACAAACCAAACGACAACAAACGCAACTAATCAAAACAACGCCCTTTACCGCAACACATGAACCAAAATTTCAAAGATGGCGGACTACCACTGCCGGCGCCGTCCGGGTGAGTTCTTTTCATTTTATCGCTAAGCATTTCATTAGTAAGCTTACTTTTCTTCAAGTCGCCACTGTTTGCATTTGGATCTAACTTTCAGAAAACCATGCTACAAAATGTATTCCAATTCAGATGTCCCTTTAGGAAATATTCCCCTCACCTAGTCCCGCATTCCACGCGGATTAATCTTGGGCTAACGCAGATAATCACCGTCACTCTCCTAATAGCAACGATCATTGGAACATGTCAACGAGTATCTCGATCAAATCTCAAAATTAAACCAAAATATTATGCCCTAACTTTGAATCCCCGAATTAAATTCCCACCCAAAATCAAATTCAAATCAGACATTGTTACACATCTGTACCTCAGCAGACTGATAGCACTCTCAGGCGACATCCACCCAAACCCTGGCCCATACGGGCGCCCAATTCCAAATATTACCACTTCTCCATCTAGAAATGAGCAATCCATTTCTACCAACACCCAGTCTGACAGTTCCACGCTTACTACCCCAACACTCCACACATCACAAAATGCAGGCTTAATTTTCACCCCAAACCCCCAAAACACTTCAACCCCTGAACGCCACAAGAAAACCCAAGGAAACACACTTAAAGGAATTTTGATAAACACCAACAGCGTTAAGAGCATAGAAAAAGCAACCCAACTAAAGGCAACTATTCAATATAATAATCCAGACATCATATTTCTAGTTGAAACTAAATTAGATGCAAACTATGCTACATACTCTTTCCTACCACCCAACTATGAGGCCATCAGAAAGGATAGGAATGTCCATGGCGGTGGAGTCCTTATAGCCTTCCGTGACAACATTGTAGCTGAACCCCTCCAAAATTTAAACTCAAATTGTGAAATAATTTGGACAAAAATTCACTTTGCACGAAACAAATGCATATACTTTGCATCTTATTATCGACTCCCAAATGACCACCTCCAATCCCTTGAAGCTCTCCACGACTCCCTAACTAAACTATATAGATCACAAAAAACTCCCCCTAACGTAGTCATAGCTGGAGATTTTAACCTCCCTGATATCAACTGGACAAATCACCATACCACTAATAACAGCACCGCCAGCAAGCATAACAAACTACTAGAAATAACTAACGACTTTGGGCTGCAGAACATGGTAAACGACCCCACACGCATCGCTTCTGGCAACATTCTTGACCTCATACTCACCTCAAATCCCTCCATTATCATCAACACCCACACCACTCCTGGTATGAGCGATCACGAATCCGTGACCTTCAATGTCAACTTAAACCCAGTTCGCAACAAGAAACCCCCCCACCAAGTTTATAGTTACAAATCAGCAGACTGGGACCAACTCAAAGACGACATAGACAAACTAAATCTTGAGTACTTCGACATCGACCCCAACTCACAGGATATAGACATAAACTGGACCTTTTTCCGCGAACGTCTGACTACCTTGATTAACAAAAACATACCTAGACGATACACAAAAGCTAAAACCCACCTCCCCTGGATAACACGTGAACTAATTAGAATGCAGAGAAGACGAAACAAAAGCCACAAAAAGGCAAAGCAAACTGGACTAAACAGTGACTGGGAAAAATTTAAGGAACTCCGAAAGCAAGCGACTAAAGCATTAGCAAAATCCTACAAAGACTATGTTAACAACCACATTGGAGACAGCCTGAAAACTAATCCAAAACGATTCTGGTCATTTATTAAGGCAAATAAACGAGAAAACATTGGCATCCCCATACTTCGAGTAAACGACCAACCAATAATTAATGATCGAGATAAAGCAAATGCCCTAAACAACCAATTTAGCTCTGTATTTACCCAAGAAAAGCACCCCAAATAGCCCCCTCTACTTACCCCAACATCCCCCTTCTCGAAATTGGCATAGATGGCGTAATAAAGCAGCTGGAAAATCTAAACCAGAATAAAGCTACAGGCCCAGATGAACTCCCAGCAAGAGTCCTTAAAGAAACTGCAAAGCAGATAGCTCCCATCATCACCCAAATTTTCCAACAATCATACAACACAGGTAAACTTCCTAATGACTGGCTACAAGCATTAGTAACTCCTATACACAAAAAGAGCCATAAATCTGACCCAGCTAACTACAGACCCATATCACTAACCTGCATCCTCTGTAAAGTAATGGAACATATCATCCTAAGCAACATGTGGAAACACCTGCACAAGCATAACATCATTCTCCACTTCCAACACGGATTCCAGTTGGGACTGTCTTGTGAATCTCAACTCATTGAGACAGTCCACGACTGGATGACTGCTATGGACAACAAAACCCAAATTGACGCAATCCTACTTGACTGCCAAAGCCTTCGACAAACTGCCTCACCTACGTCTTCTATCAAAATTGACCTACGGAATCACTGAAAACACTCAAAATTGGATCAAATCTTTTCTATCCAACCGCAAACAGAGAGTCTCGGTTAACGGTGCCCTATCGGACATCACAGATGTCACATCTGGTGTCCCACAGGGTTCAGTTCTAGGACCTGTCCTCTTCTTACTCTACATAAATGACATAAATGGGAACATCAAATCTTCTATACGCCTTTTTGCAGATGATAGTATTATATATCGTAAAATTTCTTCCAAAACCGACCATGAAATTCTCCAAACTGACCTTAGCCAACTCCAAACATGGTCAGACAAATGGCAAATGGAATTTAATGTATCTAAATGCGTCCACCTTCCAATAACAAACAAAACTAAACCCAGCACACACAAGTACTCGCTTTCTGGCCAGCCATTATCCACCGTATCCAGCCACTCATACCTCGGAATAAAATTGGATTCCAAATTAACCTGGACAAATCACGTCACTGACATAACTTCAAAATCTTCGAAATGTTTAGGCATGATTAAACAAACTCTTGGCCCATGTAAACCCGAAGTTAAGCAAACAGCGTACAACATGCTAATCCGGCCAAAACTTGAGTACTCTTCACCCATATGGAATCCCCACACCTTTTCACAAGTTAAAAGCCTTGAAAGAGTGCAACACTCTGCTGCCAGATTTGTTAAAAATGATTACAGACGGAACACAAATCCAGCAGATCTAATTACTGGCCTTGGATGGCCAACCCTCGAACGAAGGCGCATTATCAAACAAGCCACTACCTTCTACAAAATTCTAAATAACATTATTGAGATCACCCCCCCCTCCGGGCCTACTAAATCGCTCTCGAACCCGTGGACAATACATAGCCCCCAAGTGTCGTATAAATGCAATGGTCTTTTCATTTTATCCCAGAGCCATTCGCATATGGAATATGATTCCATCAAAAATTACCAACATAAAAAACCCAAAATCATTTCAAGAAGCTATTATGGAACTCCCTTTCACCACACCTCCTCACCTAAACTGCCTTTAAAACACAGTGCTCAGCGTAAACTTATCCATGGTGTGGGTATGGAGACTGTCTATGTGTGCATGTGGCAAGGCAGCGACAGTATCCATACACACAACCAACCTATTAAAAATTTTCGTTAAACATCCTATACATAAAATAAATAAAACTATCAGATAAAAACCATTTCAGCAACATTAATGATACTAGTCTTTTAATCGAACGTACCACCCACAGCGCATGCGCACAGTCCACCACAAACTCCTGCGTTAGCCCAAGTTTGGGCTGTTTGGATTAAACCACTTGAGACTTGAGGGTCATGAAGGCGTCTGTTGTGAAGTAGACATAGATAAATGTCTCTCCCCTGTTTGTGGGTCATGAAGGCCTCCATTGTAAGGTAGACATAGATAAATGTCTCTCCCCTGTTTGTGGGTCATGAAGGCGTCTGTTGTGAAGTAGACATAGATAAATGTCTCTCCCCTGTTTGTGGGTTATGAAGGCCCCAAATGTGAGGTAGACATAGATAAATGTCTCCCCTGTTTGTAGGTTATGAAGGCGTCCGTTGTGAAGTAGACATAGATGAAAGTCTATCCCCTGTTTGTAGGCAGGGTTGACTGAATTCCTTTAATTTTATACTTGAGTAAAAGTAATTCACCTAAAAACTACTAAAGTAAAAGTAATATTACTTTGTAAAAAAAGTACCTGTATAAAAAGTAAAACTACTTTTCAAAAGTACTTGAAGTAAAAGTACAATACTTAGAAATAACAACAACATCATGAGTAATATTATATAAATTACACAGCCTGCAGCAGCAGCAGCAGCAGCAGCAGCAGCAGCAGCAGCAGCAGCAGCAGCAGCCGCCGCCGCCGCCGCCGCAGCCGCCGCCGCCGCCGAAACTGGTCAGAGGTAATAAAACCTAGCACTGCTCATAGTAAAATGGACAAAGATATTTGATGTCTAGCTGATGAAGCCATCTGGCTTGTGAACCCCTACCTTCTCATGTCTTCCCAGACATGTCTTATCAGCTCACACAAACATTAAAACAACATGCTTTAGCAGCTAGCTGTGTTGGTTACCTGGTACCAGCTGGGGCTAGAATTGATCAGAAGACAGACCAGTGCAACAGAGGAATGCTGTTGCTAATTGCAATTAAAAGTGCCTGGTCAGGGCCCCTGTCCCTGTCCATGATATTATTTATTATGGGTCAGCTTTGTTATGTTCTTATGTTTGTATATTTCGTATACTATATCACAGCGAGTGTAATGTAACAGAACGTTTATTATGCGAACGTGCTGATCCTCAGGAAGTTGATCTTACAAAAATGGCAAAACATATAGGGGTTGTCATCGGGTATAACGTACCCGATATTGTATCAAGCTAGTATACAATACGAATACATAACAAGCTTGAACAAGCCATTGGCATTGCTGGAAAAGGATGCTGCTAAATGGCAGAGTATAAATTCTTTAGTCTTTAGTTCTGTAGAGTAACCATTATTATGAATGTATTAAACATCTCAATATGAATTTTATTCGTGAAAGTAAAATGCTGTTTAATGCTGACGTATGCCGGTAAAGCCGTTGGCGTTGCTGACAATGGGCAAAAATCGGTTCTCGATCCACGATGCGCGTTCGCTCATGAATATCAGAATTGTGTCAGTGTATGGGGATAATTAATACATTGTCGAAATTGCAACTTTTAATATTTATAATACGTATTGGAAACTTACTGATTAATAGTTTATATGGTGCAATGGAGACATTTGCATCGTGGTTTGAGATGGCATTCAAGTGTTGTGTGCTCAAAGTGACATTTCATGTCAATGGCCTTGACCTGACCTATGCCAGTATTTGGCATACTTCATTCACTAACATAGATATAAAACAGTAGTTGCGTCGATTTCCCAAAGAGAGGTTTGTATGCAAATATGATCGCGAACTGGCCTGGATTAGATATTAATAGCATTTGGCTTGGCGACTATGAACAGTTTATGAAATTTCGTTGAAGGTGGAGTGCCACCGGCAGCAGCAGTTTCGGCAAAAAATTTTAATGAAGATATATTGCGAAGTAAATAAAAGTAACGGAGTAAAAAGTCGCGTTACTTAAAAAAACCTAAACTTCATTACAAGTAAAAGTATTTAGTCAAAATTCTACTTCGTTACATGCCAATTACTTGAAATAACTACTCAAGTATTGTAACAAAGTACTTTTACTTCGTTACATGCCAACCCTGTTTGTAGGTTATGAAGGCTCCCATTGTGAGGTAGACACAGATGAATATCTCCTCTGTTTGTACGTTATGAAGGCTCCCATTGTGAGGTAGACACAGATGAATATCTCCTCTGTTTGTACGTTATGAAGGCTCCCATTGTGAGGTAGACACAGATGAATATCTCCTCTGTTTGTACGTTATGAAGGCTCCCATTGTGAGGTAGACACAGATGAATATCTCCTCTGTTTGTAAGTTACGAAAGCCTCCATTGTGTGGTAGACATAGATGAATGTCTCTTCCCTGTTTGTAGGTTATGAAGGCCCCCATTGTGAGGTAGACATTGATGAGTGTCTCTCCAGCCCCTGTCAACATGCAGCGAGGTGCAAAGATTTGCCTGCGGCTGCCTACAGGTGTCACTGTCTGCCCGGCTACGCGGGTGTTGACTGTGAGGTCGATGTAGACAACTGCGCTGGCGATGTTTGTCAGAACAATGCCACCTGCCTTGACCTTGTCAATGGGTGAGGACACTCCTCATAAACAGTCTTTAAAATATTACCTCTGAGGTTATTTTTTTACAAAATATTTCTTTTCTAAACTAAACGAGCACTATTTTCTTTTATATATTGAGTTTTTCATTTTAAAGTTTGCAATGTGTAAGTAAACAGAACAGTCTAATTCATAATGCTATTAAAAATAATTGAACGAATTCAAGGATGTTGTAGATCTTTAAGATTTGTGTAAAAGTGGTGGTGTTAAAGAGCATTTCATGAGTTGTCCTTGTTCCTTGCACTTCACAGGTATCTGTGCAACTGTACTGCAGGTTTTGCTGGAGTAAATTGTTCCGATGACATTGATGAATGCCTCAGCTCCCCCTGTGCCGGTGGCGCCACCTGTGTCAATGGTGTGTCTTCATTCAGCTGTTTGTGTCCCGCTGGCTATAAAGGTACGTTGTCGTCTCCAGGTGGCTGTCATTCCAACTGTCTCAAAGCTTTCCCTGTATTGTAATGTGTGGTTATTACTTGACTGATGACTGCAATTGAACCGATCCTCGTGTGAGGTTCATGGATTCTGATGCAAACTCTGGGGAAACCATTTGATGGTACAAACAAAAATACTATGCAAAATTGTCAGTGTGTTCTGACACGCTCACATCACGAGCCAGAAACTGTGCATCTCCCACAGATCATCTTCATCTGGCTAGTCATGTGATGCGTCATAATGAAACAGCAAAGTTTCACTTTGGAAGCTCTGTGGCCCTTGGCAAAGAAGTCGCCCAAATACAACTTTTAGAGAGATTATTGAGAGGGACAGTATGCTCAGTGTGGCTAATCTGGTCAGTGCCATTACAAACTATGACCACAGGAAGAAACTCATCTTGTTAATATGGTCAGTGCCATTACAAACTATGACCACAGGAAGAAACTCATCTTGTTAATCTGGTCAGTGCCATTACAAACTATGACCACAGGAAGAAACTCATCTTGTTAATATGGTCAGTGCCATTACAAACTATGACCACAAGAAGAAACTCATCTTGTTAATATGTTCAGTGCCATTACAAACTATGACCACAGGAAGAAACTCATCTTGTTAATCTGGTCAGTGCCATTACAAACTGTGACCACAGGAAGAAACTCATCTTGTTAATCTGGTCAGTGCCATTACAAACTATGACCACAGGAAGAAACTCATCTTGTTAATATGGTCAGTGCCATTACAAACTATGACCACAGGAAGAAACTCATCTTGTTAATCTGGTCAGTGCCATTACAAACTATGACCACAGGAAGAAACTCATCTTGTTAATATGGTCAGTGCCATTACAAACTATGACCACAGGAAGAAACTCATCTTGTTAATATGGTCAGTGCCATTACAAACTGTGACAACAGGAAGAAACTCATCTTGTTAATATGGTCAGTGCCATTACAAACTATGACCACAGGAAGAAACTCATCTTGTTAATCTGGTCAGTGCCATTACAAACTATGACCACAGGAAGAAACTCATCTTGTTAATATGGTCAGTGCCATTACAAACTGTGACCACAAGAAGAAACTCATCTTGTTAATATGGTCAGTGCCATTACAAACTATGACCACAGGAAGAAACTCATCTTGTTAATCTGGTCAGTGCCATTACAAACTATGACCACAGGAAGAAACTCATCTTGTTAATATGGTCAGTGCCATTACAAACTATGACCACAGGAACAAACTCATCTTGTTAATATGGTCAGTGCCATTACAAACTATGACCACAGGAACAAACTCATCTTGTTAATCTGGTCAGTGCCATTACACACTATGACCACAGGAAGAAACTCATCTTGTTAATCTGGTCAGTGCCATTACAAACTGTGACCACAGGAACAAACTCATCTTGTTAATCTGGTCAGTGCCATTACAAACTGTGACCACAGGAACAAACTCATCTTGTTAATCTGGTCAGTGCCATTACAAACTATGACCACAGGAACAAACTCATCTTGTTAATCTGGTCAGTGCCATTACAAACTATGACCACAGGAACAAACTCATCTTGTTAATCTGGTCTGTGCCATTACAAACTATGACCACAGGAACAAACTCATCTTGTTAACCTGGTCAGTGCCATTACAAACTATGACCACAGGAACAAACTCATCTTGTTAATCTGGTCTGTGCCATTACAAACTATGACCACAAGAAGAAACTCATCTTGTTATTGCATTAAGTGGATGATAACTTAGTTGGTACTTAATTGATTCTGGCCAGGATTATAATGGCATGGTTGGCTTCTTAAAACATCACATTTTATTATTATTTATTTCTTGGTTAAACTTGCATGTGTGTTGGTGTTTACTTGCAGGTGTTCTGTGTCCTCACTGTTTGTCAATCGTGTAGGTGTTCCGCGTCCTCAGTGTTTGTCAGTCTTGTAGGTGTTCTGCGTCCTCAATGTTTGTCAATCTTGTAGTTGTTCTGCGTCCTCAGTGTTTGTCAATATTATAGGTGTTCTGTGTCCTCAGTGTTTGTCAATCTTGTAGGTGTTCTGTGTCCTCAGTGTTTGTCAATCTTGTAAGTGTTCTGTGTCCTTAGTGTGTGTCAATCGTGTAGGTTGTCCGCATCCTCAGTGTTTGTCAGTCTTGTAGGTGTTCTGCGTCCTCAGTGTTTGTCAGTCTTGTAGGTGTTCTGCGTCCTCAATGTTTGTCAATCTTGTAGTTGTTCTGCGTCCTCAGTGTTTGTCAATCTTGTAGTTGTTCTGTGTCCTCAGATTTTGTCAATATTATAGATGTTCTGTGTCCTCAGTGTTTGTCAATCTTGTAGGTGTTCTGTGTCCTCAGTGTTTGTCAATCTTGTAGGTGTTCTGTGTCCTCAGTGTTTGTCAATCTTGTAGGTGTTCTGTGTCCTCAGTGTTTGTCAATCTTGTAGGTGTTCTGCTTCCTCAGTGTTGGTCAATCTTGTAGGTGTTTTTTTCATTAGGGTTTGTCAATCTTGTAGGTGTTCTGTGTCCTCAGTGTTGGTCAATCTTGTAGGTGTTCTGCTTCCTCAGTGTTTGTCAATCTTGTAGGTGTTCTGTGTCCTCAGTGTTGGTCAATCTTGTAGGTGTTCTGTGTCCTCAGTGTTGGTCAATCTTGTAGGTGTTCTGTGTCCTCAGTGTTGGTCAATCTTGTAGGTGTTCTGCTTCCTCAGTGTTTGTCAATCTTGTAGGTGTTCTGTGTCCTCAGTGTTGGTCAATCTTGTAGGTGTTCTGTGTCCTCAGTGTTGGTCAATCTTGTAGGTGTTCTGTGTCCTCAGTGTTTGTCAATCTTGTAGGTGTTCTGTGTCCTCAGTGTTTGTCAATCTTGTAGGTGTTCTGCATCCTCAGTGTTGGTCAATCTTGTAGGTGTTTTTTTCATTAGGGTTTGTCAATCTTGTAGGTGTTCTGTGTCCTCAGTGTTTGTCAATCTTGTAGGTGTTCTGTGTCCTCAGTGTTTGTCAATCTTGTAGATGTTCTGCTTCCTCAGTGTTGGTCTATCTTGTAGGTGTTTTTTTCATTAGGGTTTGTCAATCTTGTAGGTGTTCTGTGTCCTCAGTGTTGGTCAATCTTGTAGGTGTTCTGTGTCCTCAGTGTTGGTCAATCTTGTAGGTGTGCTGTGTGAGACAGAGCTAGATGAGTGTCGGTCTCAGCCATGTCAGAACAATGCTATCTGCAGGGATGACATCGCCAGCTACATCTGCTACTGTCGCCATGGATACACGGGTGTGAACTGCCACATTGACATTGACGAGTGCCTGTCCAGTCCATGTAGACAGGGAAGGTAAGACATGTAGACAGGGAAGGTAAGACATGTAGACAGGGAAGGTAAGACATGTAGACAGGGAAGTTAAGACATGCAGACAGGGAAGGTAAGACATGTAGACAGGGAAGGTAAGACATGTAGACAGGGAAGGTAAGACATGTAGACAGGGAAGTTAAGACATGCAGACAGGGAAGGTAAGACATGTAGACAGGGAAGGTAAGACATGCAGACAGGGAAGGTAAGACATGTAGACAGGGAAGGTAAGACATGTAGACAGGGAAGGTCAGCAGGACATAAGGACTGATGTAGAGCAACATTAACTTCATATAACAAACTGTGTTTGTAGTTAGACCAGAGTGGGTGTGACATCTCATATATTATGAAGGGTTCAGAGGGGTTGTTGAGATCACTGACGGGGGAACTGAAGGGGTGGGATGGGGGAGGGTTAGGGCCACTCACCCTGGATAAGAAATACCACATTCCTTTGTCGAATCATTCAACACCTACAGTTTAGGTGATACTGTCTACGCTGTCCTACATGGTGCACCTTGATGAAGTGTCTCTCCCACAGCTATTGTTTACACTGTTCTACACAGTGCACCTTGATGACGTGTCTCTCCCACAGTGCACCTTGATGACGTGTCTCTCCCACAGTGCACCTTGATGACATGTCTCTCCCACAGCTATTGTTTACACTGTTCTACACAGTGCACCTTGATGAAGTGTCTCTCCCACAGATCACCTTGATGACATGTCTCTCCCACAGCTACTGTTTACACTGTTCTACACAGTGCACCTTGATGAAGTGTCTCTCCCACAGTGCACCTTGATGAAGTGTCTCTCCCACAGTGCACCTTGATGAAGTGTCTCTCCCACAGTGTACCTTGATGAAGTGTCTCTCCCACAGTGCACCTTGATGAAGTGTCTCTCCCACAGTGCACCTTGATGAAGTGTCTCTCCCACAGTGCACCTTGATGACTTGTCTCTCCAACAGCTACTGTTTACACTGTTCTACACAGTGCACCTTGATGAAGTGTCTCTCCCACAGTGTACCTTGATGAAGTGTCTCTCCCACAGTGCACCTTGATGAAGTGTCTCTCCCACAGTGCACCTTGATGACTTGTCTCTCCCACAGCTACTGTTTACACTGTTCTACACAGTGCACCTTGATGAAGTGTCTCTCCCACAGTGTACCTTGATGAAGTGTTTCTCCCACAGTGCACCTTGATGAAGTGTCTCTCCCACAGTGCACCTTGATGACTTGTCTCTCCCACAGCTATTGTTTACACTGTTCTACACAGTGCACCTTGATGACGTGTCTCTCCCACAGTGTACCTTGATGACATGCTCTCCAACAGCTACTGTTTATACTGTTCTACACTGTGCACCTTGATGAAGTGTCTCTCCCACAGTGCACCTTGATGACTTGTCTCTCCCACAGCTATTGTTTACACTGTTCTACACAGTGCAACTTGATGAAGTGTCTCTCCCACAGTGCACCTTGATGACATGCTCTCCAACAGCTACTGTTTACACTGTTCTACACTGTGCACCTTGATGAAGTGTCTCTCCCACAGTGCACCTTGATGACTTGTCTCTCCCACAGCTATTGTTTACACTGTTCTACACAGTGCACCTTGATGACGTGTCTCTCCCACAGTGCACCTTGATGAAGTGTCTCTCCCACAGTGCACCTTGATGACGTGTCTCTCCCACAGTGCACCTTGATGACATGTCTCTCCCACAGCTATTGTTTACACTGTTCTACACAGTGCACCTTGATGACGTGTCTCTCCCACAGTGTGCCTTGATGACATGTCTCTCCCACAGTGCACCTTGATGACATGTCTCTCCCACAGTGCACCTTGATGACATGTCTCTCCCACAGCTATTGTTTACACTGTTCTACACAGTGCAACTTGATCAAGTGTCTCTCCCACAGTGCACCTTGATGACGTGTCTCTCCCACAGCTATTGTTTACACTGTTCTACACAGTGCAACTTGATGAAGTGTCTCTCCCACAGTGCACCTTGATGACATGCTCTCCAACAGCTACTGTTTACACTGTTCTACACTGTGCACCTTGATGACGTGTCTCTCCCACAGTGCACCTTGATGACATGTCTCTCCCACAGTGCACCTTGATGACGTGTCTCTCCCACAGTGCACCTTGATGACATGTCTCTCCCACAGTGCACCTTGATGACGTGTCTCTCCCACAGTGCACCTTGATGACATGTCTCTCCCACAGTGCACCTTGATGACGTGTCTCTCCCACAGTGCACCTTGATGACATGTCTTTCCCACAGCTATTGTTTACACTGTTCTACACAGTGCAACTTGATGAAGTGTCTCTCCCACAGTGCACCTTGATGACGTGTCTCTCCCACAGTGCACCTTGATGACATGTCTCTCCCACAGCTATTGTTTACACTGTTCTACACAGTGCAACTTGATGAAGTGTCTCTCCCACAGTGCACCTTGATGACGTGTCTCTCCCACAGTTGTTCACAGGATGTCAACTCCTACACCTGTAGCTGCCACCCGGGATGGACTGGGGTCCAGTGCTCCGTCAACATCAATGAATGTCAGTCCTCACCCTGCCCACTAGGTGTCGCCTGTGAGGATGTCGTCGATGGCTACCTGTGTCAGTGTCCAGAAGGCTTCACAGGTGCCGTGATTTGTTTTAGAAACAAATTGTTAATTTTTTTGCAAGTCTGTAAAGTGTCACTGACAGATACCTGTCATCAAATCTTTTTGTCTTGAGACTTCTATGCCAGCCAGTGTTTAAAGCCTTTGACACATGTTATATTTCAAACTGCCTACAGTTGCACCTTGTTATTGCGTGCCCCGTTATTACACGGATTCAGATATTAGACAGTCGGTTGTGGACCCTGATTTTCTGCCGCCAGGGGAAAATGCCAAATTAGCCTGCTTAAACCTACTTAGAATTGCTTTGACAATTCTCAAGAAACATTAGGTGAACAAGTGTCAACGTGTTGTTTGTTTTAAGCTGCCACTGACATCAGTCGCTGTCACTGCCTTCGCTTCTTTCAGCGGTTTGTAAATTGCAGTCGAGATTCTCAGATACATCTTGCGTAAGAATCATATAAACAGTCTTAAATGCAATTTAGTATGCAATACCAATTTAACAATGGGGTGAAATGGCATGCTTCCATTGCATCGTAAATCTAATCGTTTTCACGATGTGAAACCAATATGCCAAATGCCTAACCCAAGGCACTACCAGTGCACGAAAATACGAATTCAGCATATGAAATGATGAATCAATGTTAGGTGGTTCATCATAAATTTATGCTTCAGTCGAAATCGGTTGAAAGACGACGTGAAACAATTATTCATTCTACTTATTGTCATTTTCTTTGTTTAACCATCTTATATGCTTAATGTGTCAAATCATATACATTTTCGGCTGCTCAGATCCAAGTTATTATTTTCGATTCGTAGGCTTATTGGTCCAGTACATCATCATCGTAGCAGATCTATTTCATAATGGTATACACGCATGTATTTTATTCGGTTCAAGATTCAACAGGGTGTGACATTATATAATAATGCATGTTGTTGACTAGTTTAATAAGCTCTATAAACTGCGTAATAGACAGTGCTGCAATCACACAGTGGCTTTGACAGCAAGTCAGCATTCTTAGACTTGGTGCAGCGAGTGGCGATCACTGTTGCTTAGTAGCTCCCTGGTGGCAGATATGGGAACACCTAACGCGTCTCGCGTACAGCGCGGTCCAAAATTGTGGACCCCGACCACCGCATTATAACAAGGCTCAACTGTAGGTAAGAATGCTGTTTTCTTAGTTTCACTTTTTTAATATAAAGTAGTTTGTGACTCTGCATATAGCAGTCTGTCTCTCTATCTGTTCCCTCCTATCTCTCAGTTTTACCTGTATGGGGCTGAAATTTGTTATGCTTGCCCGGGGGGGTCCATGATAGTTCATGCATTAAAAAATATTAGAAAGTTTCCCGGGAGTGGGGTATTACATCCATAGAACCAATGATGGTAGACATAAATTCTCAAAAACTCAGAACAACTGTTATTTATAATTGTTAGCATCGCTATGCATGTTTCTGCCATTGTTGCATGATTTACGTCAAACGTCCACTGAAGCCTTTGTGAAACAGCCAGTTTTTTTATGGCATGAAGGTGTCATTACCATTAGTGTTGGGCTACCAAAGCTAGACTGGGTAGTGCAAGGAGTCATTACCATTGGCGTTGGGCTACCAAAGCTAGACTGGGTAGTGCAAGGAGTCATTACCATTGGCGTTGGGCTACCAAAGCTAGACTGGGTAGTGCAAGGAGTCATTACCATTGGCGTTGGGCTACCAAAGCTAGACTGGGTAGTGCAAAGAGTCATTACCATTGGCGTTGGGCTACCAAAGCTAGACTGGGTAGTGCAAGGAGTCATTACCATTGGCGTTGGGCTACCAAAGCTAGACTGGGTAGTGCAAGGAGTCATTACCATTGGCGTTGGGCTACCAAAGCTAGACTGGGTAGTGCAAAGAGTCATTACCATTGGCGTTGGGCTACCAAAGCTAGACTGGGTAGTGCAAGGAGTCATTACCATTGGCGTTGGGCTACCAAAGCTAGACTGGGTAGTGCAAGGAGTCATTACCATTGGCGTTGGGCTATCAAAGCTAGACTGGGTAGTGCAAAGAGTCATTACCATTGGCGTTGGGCTACCAAAGCTAGACTGGGTAGTGCAAGGAGTCATTACCATTGGCGTTGGGCTACCAAAGCTAGACTGGGTAGTACAAGGAGTCATTACCATTGGCGTTGGGCTACCAAAGCTAGACTGGGTAGTCCAAGAAGCCATTAGCTGTTGCAGTGGTTGCCTTTTTGTCCCTTGCAACGCTGGGCAACTTGGCTAGTTGCTTGATGTAATGGTCCAATACTCAGTAGAATAACTTGGCTAGTTGCTTGATGTAATGGTCCAATACTCAGTAGAATAACTTGGCTAGTTGCTTGATGTAATGGTCCAAGACTCAGTAGAATAACTTGGCTAGTTGCTTGATGTAATGGTCCAATACTCAGTAGAATAATTAAATGGTAACCTTAGCCTGTCATATATAGCCAGCATCTTCAAAAATTCAGCACAGCTGCCTCATAATGCGTTCTCTTGCTTGACAAAACATATTATAAAATTTTTTAAAGTGAATGTTTCTATAACTTATTGTAATATGTGGCTATTACTTGACTGATGACTTCTATTGAACCAATCCTCATATAAGGTTAATTCATTTAATCTGAAGCAAACTCTGGGGAAACCAGTTGATGGTACAAACAAGAATACTATGCAAAATTGTCAATGTGTTCCACTAACAATACCTATAATGTTGCTTTATAAATATGTTTTATTTCTATTCAAGTGCTATTTTGGAAGTTGCTGGGTTAATTTAAAGTGATTTTTTTTATAAAGAACAGAATTGGAAAATAAACAATATTGAGATAGTTTTTTTGATTGGATAGTGTAAATTTATCTGGTATAATATTATAACACTCAATGACACACACTTGTAAGCAGACAAAGTTTATATAGAACATGTTATTAATAATGTAAGTGAATAGCATTCATTTTGGGGAGTGGATGTTGTAAACATGACTGTTCCACAGGAGCACATTGTGAAAGTGACATCGACATCTGCCAAGGAGGCAACCCTAGCCTCTGTCTCAATGGAGGAACATGCCACGATGATCTTGGATTGAATTTCACCTGCAGGTAATGAATGTTCCCTGACTGAACTTCATAATGCCTACTCCCTGTTGAACTTGAAACACATCAAAACCTGGTCATGATCCATGATACAGGGGACATCCAGTCTTAACAATCTGGGTGTGTTCATGATCCACAATACAGGGGACATCCAGTCTTGACAGTCAGGGTGTGTTCATGATCCACAATACAGGGGACATCCAGTCTTGACAATCTGGGTTTGTTCATGATCCACAATACAGGGGACATCCAGTCTTAACAGTCTGGGTGTGTTCATGATCCACAATACAGGGGACATCCAGTCTTAACAGTCTGGGTGTGTTCATGATCCACAGTACAGGGGACATCCAGTCTTAACAGTCTGGGTGTGTTCATGATCCACAATACAGGGGACATCCAGTCTTAACAATCTGGGTGTGTTCATGATCCACAATACAGGGGACATCCAGTCTTAACAATCTGGGTGTGTTCATGATCCACAATACAGGGGACATCCAGTCTTGACAGTCAGTGTGTGTTCATGATCCACAATACAGGGGACATCCAGTTTTAACAATCTGGGTGTGTTCATGATCCACAATACAGGGGACATCCAGTCTTAACAGTCTGGGTGTGTTCATGATCCACAATACAGGGGACATCCAGTCTTAACAATCTGGGTGTGTTCATGATCCACAATACAGGGAACATCCAGTCTTAACAATCTGGGTGTGTTCATGATCCACAATACAGGGGACATCCAGTCTTAACAATCTGGGTGTGTTCATGATCCACAATACAGGGAACATCCAGTCTTGACAGTCTGGGTGTGTTCATGATCCACAATACAGGGAACATCCAGTCTTGACAGTCTGGGTGTATTCATGATCCACAATACAGGGAACATCCAGTCTTAACAATCTGGGTGTGTTCATGATCCACAATACAGGGGACATCCAGTCTTAACAATCTGGGTGTGTTCATGATCCACAATACAGGGGACATCCAGTCTTAACAGTCAGGGTGTGTTCATGATCCACAATACAGGGGACATCCAGTCTTAACAATCTGGGTGTGTTCATGATCCACAATACAGGGGACATCCAGTCTTAACAGTCTGGGTGTGTTCATGATCCACAATACAGGGGACATCCAGTCTTAACAGTCTTGGTGTGTTCATGATCCACAATACAGGGAACATCCAGTCTTAACAGTCTGGGTGTGTTCATGATCCACAATACAAGGGACATCCAGTCTTAACAATCTGGGTGTGTTCATGATCCACAATACAGGGAACATCCAGTCTTAACAATCTGGGTGTGTTCATGATCCACAATACAGGGGACATCCAGTCTTAACAATCTGGGTGTGTTCATGATCCACAATACAGGGGACATCCAGTCTTAACAATCTGGGTGTGTTCATGATCCACAATACAGGGGACATCCAGTCTTAACAATCTGGGTGTGTTCATGATCCACAATACAGGGGACATCCAGTTTTAACAATCTGGGTGTGTTCATGATCCACAATACAGGGGACATCCAGTCTTAACAGTCTGGGTGTGATCATGATCCACAATACAGGGGACATCCAGTCTTAACAATCTGGGTGTGTTCATGATCCACAATACAGGGACATCCAGTCTTAACAATCTGGGTGTGTTCATGATCCACAATACAGGGGACATCCAGTCTTAACAATCTGGGTGTGTTCATGATCCACATTACAGGGGACATCCAGTCTTAACAGTCAGGGTGTGTTCATGATCCACAATACAGGGGACATCCAGTCTTAACAATCTGGGTGTGTTCATGATCCACAATACAGGGAACATCCAGTCTTGACAGTCTGGGTGTGTTCATGATCCACAATACAGGGAACATCCAGTCTTGACAGTCTGGGTATATTCATGATCCACAATACAGGGGACATCCAGTCTTAACAGTCTGGTTGTGATCATGATCCACAATACAGGGGACATACAGTCTTAACAGTCTGGGTGTGTTCATGATCCACAATACAGGGGAAATCCAGTCGTCTTAACAGTCTGGATATGTTCATGATTCACAATACAGGGGACATCCAGTCTTAACATTCTGGATGTGTTCATGATCCACAATACAGGGGACATCCAGTCTTAACAGTCTGGATGTGTTCATGATCCACAATACAGGGGACATCCAGTCTCAACAGTCTGGGTGCGTTCATGATCCACAATACAGGGGACATCCAGTCTTAACAGTTTGGGTGCGTTCATGATCCACAATACAGGGGACATCCAGTCTTAACAGTCTGGGTGTGTTCATGATCCACAATACAGGGGACATCCAGTCTTAACAGTCTGGATGGGTTCATGATCCACAATACAGGGGACATCCAGTCTTAACAGTCTGGGTGTGTTCATGATCCACAATACAGGGGACATCCAGTCTTAACAGTTTGGGTGTGTTCATGATCCACAATACAGGGGACATTCAGTCTTAACAGTCTGGGTGTGTTAATGATCCACAATACAGGGGACATCTAGTCTTAACAGTTTGGGTGTGTTCATGATCCACAATACAGGGGACATCCAGTCTTAACAGTTTGGGTTTGTTCATGATCCACAATACAGGGGACATCCAGTCTTAACAGTCTGGATGGGTTCATGATCCACAATACAAGGGACATTCTGTCTTAACAGTCTGGGTGTGTTAATGATCCACAATACAAGGGACATCCAGTCTTGACAGTCTGGGTGTGATCATGATCCAAAATACAAGGGACATCCAGTCTTAACAGTCTGGTTGTGTTCATGATCCACAATACAGGGGACATCCAGTCTTAAAAGTCTGGATGTGTTCATGATCCACAATACAGGGGACATCCAGTCTTAACAGTCTGGGTGTGTTCATGGTCCACAATACAAGGGACATCCAGTCTTAACAGTCTGGGTGTGCTCATGATCCACAATACAGGGGACATCCAGTCTTAACAGTCTTGATGTGTTCATGATCCACAATACAGGGAACATCCAGTCTTAACAGTCTGGGTGTGTTCATGATCCACAATACAGGGGACATCCAGTCTTAACAATCTGGGTGTGTTCATGATCCACAATACAGGGAACATCCAGTCTTAACAATCTGGGTGTGTTCATGATCCACAATACAGGGGACATCTAGTCTTAACTGTCTTGATGTGTTCATGATCCACAATACAGGGGATATCCAGTCTTAACAGTCTGGGTGTGTTCATGATCCATAATACAAGGGACATCCAGTCTTAACAGTCTGGGTGTGATCATGATCCACAATACAGGGGACATCCAGTCTTAACAGTCTGGATGTGTTCATGATCCACAATACAGGGGACATCCAGTCTTAACAGTTTGGGTGTGTTCATGATCCACAATACAAGGGACATCCAGTCTTAACAGTCTGGGTGTGATAATGATCCACAATACAGGGGACATGCAGTCTTAACAGTCTGGGTGTGTTAAAGGATAGCAACCAGATGGGGAGGTTGCACCTTCCCAGATGTTTACTCACAAAGCGTTTTTTGCACACACACACACACACGCAGGCATGCACGCATGTATGCACGCACGCACGCACGCACGCACGCACGCACGCACGCACGCACGCACGCACACACAATGTTGATTCATATAATGAGTTGCCGGTAATTCTTTTACATTAGAAACGGTTGCTATTTGGCCACCTGCACCATCGGTCATTTGAAGGGGAGGTAGAGATATGTCTCTGTATGCCTCATTGAGTACAGGCCTCTCTGGGAGGAGGGGGAGATGTGACTCTGTATGCCTGGTTGAGTACAAGCCTCTCTGGGAGGAGGGAGGGGGAGATGTGTCTCTTTATGCCTGGTTGAGTACAGGCCTCTCTGGGAGGAGGGAGGGGGAGATGTGTTTCTGTATGTCTGGTTGAGTACAGGCCTCTCTGGGAGGAGGGAGGGGGAGATGTGTCTCTGTATGCCTGGTTGAGTACAGGCCTCTCTGGGAGGAGGGAGGGGGAGATGTGTCTCTGTATGCCTGGTTGATTACAGGCCTCTCTGGGAGGAGGGAGGGGGAGATGTGTCTCTGTATGCCTGGTTAAGTACAGGCCTCTCTGGGAGGAGGGAGGGGGAGATGTGTCTCTGTATGCCTGGTTGAGTACAGGCCTCTCTGGGAGGAGGTTGAAATACAATACAATACAATACAATATACCTTTATTCATCCCATTCAGGGCAATTACATCGTCGTTTGGACGGGCACAGTATAGAAAACATTAAAATTGTAAAATATAACATGGGTAACCGCGTATTACTGGCTCACGTCATCGTAATCACAAGAACAATAATTTATCACATGAACACATGGAGTGCATTTCACACTGTAACCACTAAATATATCTAGAACATGCACACACACTACATTCATTTCACATTGTTGAGAAGACTGACGGCAACAGGAATAAAGGATAACTTCTTACGGTTTATTTTGCACGAGAGGCACCTAAAACGGTGGCCCGACGGCAGAGTGTCAAACATGGGATAAAGAGCATGACTATCATTAGCTAAGATAGAACGTGCCTTCCTAAGTATCTGTTGTTCACAAAACTGAGTGATGTCTGTCTGAGTCTCTCCGATTATTTTGGAGCTGACACGTACAATCTTCTGTAAACTCTTCTTGTTTTTAACACTCAGGTTATTAACACTTTGTATGCCTTGTTGAGTACAGGCCATTCTGGGAGGAGGGGGAGATGTGTCTCTGTATGCCTGGTTGAGTACAGGCCTCTCTGGGAGGAGGGGGAGATGTGTCTCTGTATGCCTGGTTGAGTACAGGCCTCTCTGGGAGGAGGGGGAGATGTGTCTCTGTATGCATGGTTGAGTACAGGCCTCTAGGAGGAGGGTGAGATATGTCTCTGTATGCATGGTTGAGTACAAGCCTCTCTGGGAGGAGGGGAAGATGTGTCTCTGTATGCATGGTTGAGTACAGGCCATTCTGGGAGGAGGGGGAGATGTGTCTCTGTATGCCTGGTTGAGTACAGGCCTCTCTGGGAGGAGGGGAAGATGTGTCTCTGTATGCCTGGTTGAGTACAAGCCTCTCTTGGAGGAGGGGGAGATGTGTCTCTGTATGCATGGTTGAGTACAGGCCTCTAGGAGGAGGGGGAGATGTGTCTCTGTATGCCTGGCTGAGTACAAGCCTCTCTGGGAGGAGGGGAAGATGTGTCTCTGTATGCATGGTTGAGTACAGGCCTCTAGGAGGAGGGTGAGATATGTCTCTGTACGCATGGTTGAGTACAAGCCTCTCTGTGAGGAGGGGGAGATGTGTCTCTGTATGCATGGTTGAGTACAGGCCTCTAGGAGGAGGGGGAGATGTGTCTCTGTATGCCTGGTTGAGTACAGGCCTCTTTGGGTGGAGGGGGAGATGTGTCTCTGTATGCCTTGTTGAGTACAAGCCTCTCTGGGAGGAGGGGGAGATGTGTCTCTGTATGCCTGGTTGAGTACAAGCCTCTCTAGGAGGAGGGGGAGATGTGTCTCTGTATGCCTGGTTGAGTACAAGCCTCTCTGGGAGGAGGGGGAGATGTGTCTCTGTATGCCTGGTTGAGTACAAGCCTCTCTGGGAGGAGGGGGAGATGTGTCTCTGTATGCATGGTTGAGTACAGGCCTCTCTGGAAGGAGGGAGGGCGAGATGTGTGTCTGCATGCCTGGTTGACTACAGGGCCTCTCTGGGAGGAGGGAGAGATGTGTCTCTGTATGCCTGGTTGACTACAGGCCTCTCTGCTCAGTAATAATAATCTTTTTACCAGTTGCCTGCAGGGATACACTGGACCTCTGTGCGAGATAAATATTGATGAATGCTCCTCACACCCTTGCTCGAATCAACATGGTCATGTGACCTGCAACGACCAACCGAATGGCTTCAACTGCACGTGCCCATCAGGTGGCTCTTATTTTCACTTCGAAGGAAGTCATTGCTGCTTTGGTCCCGAGATTAAATCATTACTAAATATTTCCAAATAAATAGTCTGAATCCAATTTGAAGAAAGCTATATTTTAAATGTAATACTTATGTGCCGCATTAGTAACTGGATGAAATTTACCATTTTATGTGCTATACATTATTTTGAGCATAGACTGTTGACACAACATCCAGGTTATTTCTAAAAAGGACATCCAATAATTATATATGTCATAATATTAACTGTACTAAGCATCTCTTCACACTTGAGCTGTCAACAATGAATCCTCCAGTACTTGCAATTCATTTGTTTCTATTCATTACAGATGATGGAAGATAAATTAACCCAAGTCAATGAGCACTTAATATGTCCCTGTAGGTGTCACTGGTGTGCTGTGTGAGACAGACATCGATGAGTGCCAGTCTCGTCCGTGTCAACACGCTGGACACTGTCTCCAACAACGACCTCCAGGCTTTGAGTATGTGAAAATATGTTGTAGCAAGAATTAAAATAACAATTTTCTCAACAGATGTTATGAGATGACGTAGTTAAGCTATAAACATAGGACTTTAATGTACACAGTACATTAATGTACACATAGTACATTAATGTACACATAGTACATTAATGTACATATATAGTGTACATAATGTACATATATAATGTACATATATAGGACATTAATGGAAACCTGTAAAAGAAGAACAAGTATGGTTCTTTGTGGATAATAAAGTCTAGTTGTGCTGATATATAGCTATAATCTGCCTCCAGATAGCTATAATCTGCCTCCAGATAGCTATAATCTTCCTCCAGATAACTCTTACTTTTATTGCATTTAAAAAAATCTAACTTGTCACTCACATGGGAGTTTAATAAGTTTGTCTTTCACCAGGTGTCTCTGTCGCTCGGGTTACGGGGGTGTGGTTTGTGAGGTGAACTATGATGACTGTCTGCCAGCTCCAAAGTGTCTCCACAGTGGTCAGTGTCTGGACGGGGTGGACAACTACACCTGTAACTGCCCCATCTGGACAACTGGACGCAACTGTGAAACAATGCTATACACGCCTACATCGTCTCCCACCAGTGGACACTTATCAACAGTGTTGTCGTGGCAACAACCCACCATCATCCCAACGGCTATGATCTCTGCCGAAACAATGGTAGCTGTTTCTCGTGTTACCATGGTAACGTCTACAGAGATGTCTTCAATACTGCTGTCTACAGCGCCAAGCACAAGAACAAATGTGATATCGACAGGAATGGAAGTTACGGTCTCTCCATCAACATCAGTGCAACTGCCCACAGTCACTGCAGCAGTGTCAACAAGCCTAGATGTCAGTTCAGTTGTCAGGGATGTCATCTCCCCATCACAAACAGTGAACACCCAGGTGACAGAAGTGATAGTGTCACCGTCACATCCATCAGTCACAGTGAGCCCCCCAGTCGTGGCAACTCAGACAACATTGCCAACTAACTCAGTCCTACCTACGTCAGTTCTGTTTTCAAGTTTTTCAGCAACCATATATGATTCCACAGAATCAGCTGTCCAGTCGGCATCCATGACAACAGCAACCATGGCAACAGCATCCATGACAACAGCAACCATGGCAGCTACAACTGTGGCAACAGCAACCATTGCAACAGCATCCATGGCAACAGCAACCGTGGCAGCAGCAACCATGACAACAGAAACCATGGCAGCAGTAACCATAACAACAACAGGTTCTACTTTGACATTGTTGTCCCACCCCCCTGTTTTGCCCTCTGCCCCTACGGTGCTTGGTACTTCAGCCATAGAGACTCCAGTGGTTGGCTCCTCAGGTGTTCCTGAGATCACAAGTTCCCTGCCCCGGAGCAATGCTGCAGACATTCTGACTACAGGTCTGTCAGTTGATGGCACTCCAACCATACTGCACAGCATGACAACCTCACTGTCACCCATGGCAACCACGCTGCACAGCATGACAATCTCTCTGTCACCTACGGCAACACCACGGTACAACACGTCTGAGTGGATGCCACATATGACTGCATCAACAGGAGAATCGGTCCTAACACTGGATATGTCCAGTCAGTCATCTCAGCTCATGTCATCCTGGATGGTCAACTGGCCAAAGTCACAGTCATCCTTGACAGCACAAAGTGTTGCCATGGAAACTGCAATGCCAACTAGCAGCATACCAAACGTGCTATCATCCATAGCAATGCCAACTAGTAGCATGCCAGTATTACAATCACAGACAGATAGTTGGACAGTGCAGTTGCCCTTAGCAACACCTATGTTGTCAATAGCAACAGAAATGTTCATCACGTTGGCTTCACATTCACCTTCAGTGCATTTCGCATCAGTAACAGAACCAAACACTTTGGCGGTGTGGTCTTCAGGTTTGGAACTTTATTTGTATTCTCATTAATTTGTGTCTGTTGTTTAAGTTTAACTGCTTTTTGATTTCTTTGATTGCATGATGTGGTGTTGTTACATGTCATTTCTCTTTGGCACTGTGTATCACTGGAGTGTATCACTGGTGTGTATCACTGGTGGGTATCACAGGTGTGTATCACTTCAAGTTCATTCAGCCTATTCCTGCTAAAACTCCCTCTTCAAGTTCATTCAGCCCGTGCCTGTTAAAACTCCCTCTTCAAGTTCGTTCAGCCCATGCCTGTTAAAACTCCCTCTTCCAGTTCAGTCAGCCCATGCCTGTTAAAACTCCCTCTTCAAGTTCATTCAGCCCATGGCTGTTAAAACTCCCTCTTCAAGTTCATTCAGCCCATGCCTGTTAAAACTCCCTCTTCCAGTTCAGTCAGCCCATGCCTGTTAAAACTCCCTCTTCAAGTTCATTCAGCCCGTGCCTGTTAAAACTCCCTCTTCAAGTTCGTTCAGCCCATGCCTGTTAAAACTCCATCTTCCAGTTCAGTCAGCCCATGCCTGTTAAAACTCCCTCTTCCAGTTCAGTCAGCCCATGCCTGTTAAAACTCCCTCTTCAAGTTCATTCAGCCCATGCCTGTTAAAACTCCCTCTTCAAGTTCATTCAGCCCATGCCTGTTAAAACTCCCTCTTCAAGTTCATTCAGCCCATGCCTGTTAAAACTCCCTCTTCCAGTTCATTCAGCCCATGCCTGTTAAAACTCCCTCTTCCAGTTCAGTCAGCCCGTGCCTGTTAAAACTCCCTCTTCAAGTTCATTCAGCCCGTGCCTGTTAAAACTCCCTCTTCAAGTTCATTCAGCCCATGCCTGTTAAAACTCCCCCTTCAAGTTCATTCAGCCCATGCCTGTTAAAACTCCCTCTTCCAGTTCATTCAGCCCATGCTTGTTAAAACTCCCTCTTCAAGTTCATTCAGCCCATGCCTGTTAAAACTCCCTCTTCAAGTTCAGTCAGCCCATGCCTGTTAAAACTCCCTCTTCAAGTTCATTCAGCCCGTGCCTGATAAAACTCCCTCTTCAAGTTCATTCAGCCCATGCCTGTTAAAACTCCCTCTTCAAGTTCATTCAGCCCATGCCTGTTAAAACTCCCTCTTCAAGTTCATTCAGCCCATGCCTGTTAAAACTCCCTCTTCCAGTTCATTCAGCCCATGCCTGTTAAAACTCCCTCTTCCAGTTCAGTCAGCCCATGCCTGTTAAAACTCCCTCTTCAAGTTCATTCAGCCCGTGCCTGTTAAAACTCCCTCTTCAAGTTCATTCAGCCCATGCCTGTTAAAATTCCCCCTTCAAGTTCATTCAGCCCATGCCTGTTAAAACTCCCTCTTCCAGTTCAATCAGCCCATGCCTGTTAAAACTCCCTCTTCAAGTTCATTCAGCCCATGCCTGTTAAAACTCCCTCTTCAAGTTCAGTCAGCCCATGCCTGTTAAAACTCCCTCTTCAAGTTCATTCAGCCCGTGCCTGTTAAAACTCCCTCTTCAAGTTCGTTCAGCCCATGCTTGTTAAAACTCCCTCTTCCAGTTCAGTCAGCCCATGCCTGTTAAAACTCTCTCTTCAAGTTCATTCAGCCCATGCCTGTTAAAACTCCCTCTTCAAGTTCATTCAGCCCATGCCTGTTAAAACTCCCTCTTCCAGTTCAGTCAGCCCATGCCTGTTAAAACTCCCTCTTCAAGTTCATTCAGCCCATGCCTGTTAAAACTCCCTCTTCAAGTTCATTCAGCCCATTCCTGTTAAAACTCCCTCTTCAAGTTCATTCAGCCCATGCCTGTTAAAACTCCCTCTTCAAGTTCATTCAGCCCATTCCTGTTAAAACTCCCTCTTCAAGTTCATTCAGCCCATGCCTGTTAAAACTCCCTCTTCAAGTTCATGCAGCCCATTCCTGTTAAAACTCCCTCTTCAAGTTCGTTCAGCCCATGCCTGTTAAAACTCCCTCTTCAAGTTCATTCAGCCCATTCCTGTTAAAACTCCCTCTTCAAGTTCATTCAGCCCATTCCTGTTAAAACTCCCTCTTCAAGTTCATTCAGCCCATGCCTGTTAAAACTCCCTCTTCAATTTCATTCAGCCCATGCCTGTTAAAACTCCCTCTTCCAGTTCATTCAGCCCATGCCTGTTAAAACTCCCTCTTCAAGTTCATTCAGCCTATGCCTGTTAAAACTCCCTCTTCAAGTTCATTCAGCCCATGCCTGTTAAAACTCCCTCTTCCAGTTCAGTCAGCCCATGCCTGTTAAAACTCCCTCTTCAAGTTCATTCAGCCCATGCCTGTTAAAACTCCCTCTTCAAGTTCATTCAGCCCATGCCTGTTAAAACTCCCTCTTTAAGTTCATTAAGCCCATGCCTGTTAAAACTCCCTCTTCCAGTTCAGTCAGCCCATGCCTGTTAAAACTCCCTCTTCCAGTTCAGTCAGCCCATGCCTGTTAAAACTCCCTCTTCAAGTTCAGTCAGCCCATGCCTGTTAATATTCCCTCTTCAAGTTCATTCAGCCCATTCCTGTTAAAACTCCCTCTTCAAGTTCGTTCAGCCCATTCCTGTTAAAACTCCCTCTTCAAGTTCTTTCAGCCCATTCCTGTTAAAACTCCCTCTTCAAGTTCATTCAGCCCATGCCTGTTAAAACTCCCTCTTCAAGTTCATTCAGCCCATGCCTGTTAAAACTCCCTCTTCCAGTTCAGTCAGCCCATGCCTGTTAAAACTCCCTATTCAAGTTCATTCAGCCCATGCCTGTTAAAACTCTATTTTCAAGTTCATTCAGCCCATGCCTGTTAAAACTCCCTCTTCAAGTTCATTCAGCCCATGCCTGTTAAAACTCCCTCTTCCAGTTCAGTCAGCCCATGCCTGTTAAAACTCCCTCTTCCAGTTCAGTCAGCCCATGCCTGTTAAAACTCCCTCTTCAAGTTCATTCAGCCCATGGCTGTTAAAACTCCCTCTTCAAGTTCATTCAGCCCATGCCTGTTAGAACTCCCTCTTCCAGTTCAGTCAGCCCATGCCTGTTAAAACTCCCTCTTCAAGTTCATTCAGCCCGTGCCTGTTAAAACTCCCTCTTCAAGTTCGTTCAGCCCATGCCTGTTAAAACTCCCTCTTCCAGTTCAGTCAGCCCATGCCTGTTAAAACTCCCTCTTCAAGTTCATTCAGCCCATGCCTGTTAAAACTCCCTCTTCAAGTTCATTCAGCCCATGCCTGTTAAAACTCCCTCTTCAAGTTCATTCAGCCCATGCCTGTTAAAACTCCCTCTTCCAGTTCATTCAGCACATGCCTGTTAAAACTCCCTCTTCCAGTTCAGTCAGCCCGTGCCTGTTAAAACTCCCTCTTCAAGTTCATTCAGCCCGTGCCTGTTAAAACTCCCTCTTCAAGTTCATTCAGCCCATGCCTGTTAAAACTCCCCCTTCAAGTTCATTCAGCCCATGCCTGTTAAAACTCCCTCTTCCAGTTCATTCAGCCCATGCCTGTTAAAACTCCCTCTTCAAGTTCATTCAGCCCATGCCTGTTAAAACTCCCTCTTCAAGTTCATTCAGCCCATGCCTGTTAAAACTCCCTCTTCAAGTTCATTCAGCCCGTGCCTGTTAAAACTCCCTCTTCAAGTTCATTCAGCCCATTCCTGTTAAAACTCCCTCTTCAAGTTCATTCAGCCCATGCCTGTTAAAACTCCCTCTTCAAGTTCATTCAGCCCATTCCTGTTAAAACTCCCTCTTCAAGTTCATTCAGCCCATGCCTGTTAAAACTCCCTCTTCAAGTTCATTCAGCCCATTCCTGTTAAAACTCCCTCTTCAAGTTCGTTCAGCCCATGCCTGTTAAAACTCCCTCTTTAAGTTCATTCAGCCCATTCCTGTTAAAACTCCCTCTTCAAGTTAATTCAGCCCATTCCTGTTAAAACTCCCTCTTCAAGTTCATTCAGCCCATGCCTGTTAAAACTCCCTCTTCAATTTCATTCAGCCCATGCCTGTTAAAACTCCCTCTTCCAGTTCATTCAGCCCATGCCTGTTAAAACTCCCTCTTCAAGTTCATTCAGCCTATGCCTGTTAAAACTCCCTCTTCAAGTTCATTCAGCCCATGCCTGTTAAAACTCCCTCTTCCAGTTCAGTCAGCCCATGCCTGTTAAAACTCCCTCTTCAAGTTCATTCAGCCCATGCCTGTTAAAACTCCCTCTTCAAGTTCATTCAGCCCATGCCTGTTAAAACTCCCTCTTTAAGTTCATTAAGCCCATGCCTGTTAAAACTCCCTCTTCCAGTTCATTCAGCCAATGCCTGTTAAAACTCCCTCTTCCAGTTCAGTCAGCCCATGCCTGTTAAAACTCCCTCTTCAAGTTCAGTCAGCCCATGCCTGTTAATATTCCCTCTTCAAGTTCATTCAGCCCATTCCTGTTAAAACTCCCTCTTCAAGTTCGTTCAGCCCATTCCTGTTAAAACTCCCTCTTCAAGTTCTTTCAGCCCATTCCTGTTAAAACTCCCTCTTCAAGTTCATTCAGCCCATGCCTGTTAAAACTCCCTCTTCAAGTTCATTCAGCCCATGCCTGTTAAAACTCCCTCTTCCAGTTCAGTCAGCCCATGCCTGTTAAAACTCCCTATTCAAGTTCATTCAGCCCATGCCTGTTAAAACTCTATTTTCAAGTTCATTCAGCCCATGCCTGTTAAAACTCCCTCTTCAAGTTCATTCAGCCCATGCCTGTTAAAACTCCCTCTTCCAGTTCAGTCAGCCCATGCCTGTTAAAACTCCCTCTTCCAGTTCAGTCAGCCCATGCCTGTTAAAACTCCCTCTTCAAGTTCATTCAGCCCATGGCTGTTAAAACTCCCTCTTCAAGTTCATTCAGCCCATGCCTGTTAAAACTCCCTCTTCCAGTTCAGTCAGCCCATGCCTGTTAAAACTCCCTCTTCAAGTTCATTCAGCCCGTGCCTGTTAAAACTCCCTGTTCAAGTTCGTTCAGCCCATGCCTGTTAAAACTCCCTCTTCCAGTTCAGTCAGCCCATGCCTGTTAAAACTCCCTCTTCAAGTTCATTCAGCCCATGCCTGTTAAAACTCCCTCTTCAAGTTCATTCAGCCCATGCCTGTTAAAACTCCCTCTTCAAGTTCATTCAGCCCATGCCTGTTAAAACTCCCTCTTCCAGTTCATTCAGCACATGCCTGTTAAAACTCCCTCTTCCAGTTCAGTCAGCCCGTGCCTGTTAAAACTCCCTCTTCAAGTTCATTCAGCCCGTGCCTGTTAAAACTCCCTCTTCAAGTTCATTCAGCCCATGCCTGTTAAAACTCCCCCTTCAAGTTCATTCAGCCCATGCCTGTTAAAACTCCCTCTTCCAGTTCATTCAGCCCATGCCTGTTAAAACTCCCTCTTCAAGTTCATTCAGCCCATGCCTGTTAAAACTCCCTCTTCAAGTTCAGTCAGCCCATGCCTGTTAAAACTCCCTCTTCAAGTTCATTCAGCCCGTGCCTGTTAAAACTCCCTCTTCAAGTTCATTCAGCCCATGCCTGTTAAAACTCCCTCTTCAAGTTCATTCAGCCCATGCCTGTTAAAACTCCCTCTTCAAGTTCATTCAGCCCATGCCTGTTAAAACTCCCTCTTCCAGTTCATTCAGCCCGTGCCTGTTAAAACTCCCTCTTCAAGTTCGTTCAGCCCATGCCTGTTAAAACTCCCTCTTCCAGTTCAGTCAGCCCATGCCTGTTAAAACTCCCTCTTCCAGTTCAGTCAGCCCATGCCTGTTAAAACTCCCTCTTCAAGTTCATTCAGCCCATGCCTGTTAAAACTCCCTCTTCAAGTTCAGTCAGCCCATGCCTGTTAAAACTCCCTCTTCAAGTTCATTCAGCCCGTGCCTGTTAAAACTCCCTCTTCAAGTTCATTCAGCCCATGCCTGTTAAAACTCCCTCTTCAAGTTCATTCAGCCCGTGCCTGTTAAAACTCCCTCTTCAAGTTCATTCAGCCCGTGCCTGTTAAAACTCCCTCTTCCAGTTCATTCAGCCCGTGCCTGTTAAAACTCCCTCTTCAAGTTCGTTCAGCCCATGCCTGTTAAAACTCCCTCTTCCAGTTCAGTCAGCCCATGCCTGTTAAAACTCCCTCTTCCAGTTCAGTCAGCCCATGCCTGTTAAAACTCCCTCTTCAAGTTCAGTCAGCCCATGCCTGTTAAAACTCCCTCTTCAAGTTCATTCAGCCCATGCCTGATAAAACTCCCTCTTCAAGTTCATTCAGCCCATGCCTGTTAAAACTCCCTCTTCAAGTTCATTCAGCCCATGCCTGTTAAAACTCCCTCTTCAAGTTCATTCAGCCCATGCCTGTTAAAACTCCCTCTTCCAGTTCATTCAGCCCATGCCTGTTAAAACTCCCTCTTCCAGTTCAGTCAGCCCGTGCCTGTTAAAACTCCCTCTTCAAGTTCATTCAGCCCGTGCCTGTTAAAACTCCCTCTTCAAGTTCATTCAGCCCATGCCTGTTAAAACTCCCCCTTCAAGTTCATTCAGCCCATGCCTGTTAAAACTCCCTCTTCCAGTTCATTCAGCCCATGCCTGTTAAAACTCCCTCTTCAAGTTCATTCAGCCCATGCCTGTTAAAACTCCCTCTTCAAATTCATTCAGCCCGTGTCTGTTAAAACTCCCTCTTCAAGTTCATTCAGCCCATGCCTGTTAAAACTCCCTCTTCAAGTTCATTCAGCCCATGCCTGTTAAAACTCCCTCTTCAAGTTAATTCAGCCCATGCCTGTTAAAACTCCCTCTTCCAGTTCATTCAGCCCATGCCTGTTAAAACTCCCTCTTCCAGTTCAGTCAGCCCGTGCCTGTTAAAACTCCCTCTTCCAGTTCAGTCAGCCCGTGCCTGTTAAAACTCCCTCTTCAAGTTCATTCAGCCCGTGCCTGTTAAAACTCCCTCTTCAAGTTCATTCAGCCCATGCCTGTTAAAACTCCCTCTTCCAGTTCATTCAGCCCATGCCTGTTAAAACTCCCTCTTCAAGTTCATTCAGCCCATGCCTGTTAAAACTCCCTCTTCCAGTTCATTCAGCCCATGCCTGTTAAAACTCCCTCTTCCAGTTCAGTCAGCCCGTGCCTGTTAAAACTCCCTCTTCAAGTTCGTTCAGCCCGTGCCTGTTAAAACTCCCTCTTCAAGTTCATTCAGCCCGTGCCTGTTAAAACTCCCTCTTCCAGTTCAGTCAGCCCGTGCCTGTTAAAACTCCCTCTTCAAGTTCATTCAGCCCGTGCCTGTTAAAACTCCCTCTTCAAGTTCATTCAGCCCATGCCTGTTAAAACTCCCTCTTCCAGTTCATTCAGCCCATGCCTGTTAAAACTCCCTCTTCAAGTTCATTCAGCCCATGCCTGTTAAAACTCCCTCTTCAAGTTCAGTCAGCCCATGCCTGTTAAAACTCCCTCTTCAAGTTCATTCAGCCCGTGCCTGTTAAAACTCCCTCTTCAAGTTCGTTCAGCCCATGCCTGTTAAAACTCCCTCTTCCAGTTCAGTCAGCCCATGCCTGTTAAAACTCCCTCTTCAAGTTCATTCAGCCCATGCCTGTTAAAACTCCCTCTTCAAGTTCATTCAGCCCATGCCTGTTAAAACTCCCTCTTCCAGTTCAGTCAGCCCATGCCTGTTAAAACTCCCTCTTCAAGTTCGTTCAGCCCATGCCTGTTAAAACTCCCTCTTCAAGTTCATTCAGCCCATGCCTGTTAAAACTCCCTCTTCAAGTTCATTCAGCCCATTCCTGTTAAAACTCCCTCTTCAAGTTCATTCAGCCCATGCCTGTTAAAACTCCCTCTTCAAGTTCATTCAGCCCATTCCTGTTAAAACTCCCTCTTCAAGTTCATTCAGCCCATGCCTGTTAAAACTTCCTCTTCAAGTTCATTCAGCCCATTCCTGTTAAAACTCCCTCTTCAAATTCGTTCAGCCCATTCCTGTTAAAACTCCCTCTTCAAGTTCGTTCAGCCCATGCCTGTTCAAACTCCCTCTTCAAGTTCATTCAGCCCATTCCTGTTAAAACTCCCTCTTCAAGTTCATTCAGCCCATTCCTGTTAAAACTCCCTCTTCAAGTTCATTCAGCCCATGCCTGTTAAAACTCCCTCTTCAATTTCATTCAGCCCATGCCTGTTAAAACTCCCTCTTCCAGTTCATTCAGCCCATGCCTGTTAAAACTCCCTCTTCAAGTTCATTCAGCCTATGCCTGTTAAAACTCCCTCTTCAAGTTCATTCAGCCCATGCCTGTTAAAACTCCCTCTTCCAGTTCAGTCAGCCCATGCCTGTTAAAACTCCCTCTTCAAGTTCATTCAGCCCATGCCTGTTAAAACTCCCTCTTCAAGTTCATTCAGCCCATGCCTGTTAAAACTCCCTCTTTAAGTTCAGTCAGCCCATGCCTGTTAAAACTCCCTTTTCCAGTTCAGTCAGCCCATGCCTGTTAAAACTCCCTCTTCAAATTCAGTCAGCCCATGCCTGTTAATATTCCCTCTTCAAGTTCATTCAGCCCATTCCTGTTAAAACTCCCTCTTCAAGTTCGTTCAGCCCATTCCTGTTAAAACTCCCTCTTCAAGTTCATTCAGCCCATTCCTGTTAAAACTCCCTCTTCAAGTTCATTCAGCCCATGCCTGTTAAAACTCCCTCTTCCAGTTCAGTCAGCCCATGCCTGTTAAAACTCCCTCTTCAAGTTCATTCAGCCCATGCCTGTTAAAACTCCCTCTTCAAGTTCATTCAGCCCATGCCTGTTAAAACTCCCTCTTCCAGTTCAGTCAGCCCATGCCTGTTAAAACTCCCTATTCAAGTTCATTCAGCCCATGCCTGTTAAAACTCCCTCTTCAAGTTCATTCAGCCCATGCCTGTTAAAACTCCCTCTTCAAGTTCATTCAGCCCATGCCTGTTAAAACTCCCTCTTCCAGTTCAGTCAGCCCATGCCTGTTAAAACTCCCTCTTCCAGTTCAGTCAGCCCATGCCTGTTAAAACTCCCTCTTCAAGTTCAGTCAGCCCATGCCTGTTAATATTCCCTCTTCAAATTCATTCAGCCCATGCCTGTTAAAACTCCCTCTTCAAGTTCATTCAGCCCATGCCTGTTAAAACTCCCTCTTCAAGTTCAGTCAGCCCATGCCTGTTAAAACTCCCTCTTCAAGTTCAGTCAGCCCATGCCTGTTAAAACTCCCTCTTCAAGTTCATTCAGCCCATGCCTGTTAAAACTCCCTCTTCAAGTTCATTCAGCCCATGCCTGTTAAAACTCCCTCTTCCAGTTCAGTCAGCCCATGCCTGTTAAAACTCCCTTTTCAAGTTCATTCAGCCCATGCCTGTTAAAACTCCCTCTTCATGTTCATTCAGCCCATGCCTGTTAAAACTCCCTCTTCAAGTTCATTCAGCCCATGCCTGTTAAAACTCCCTCTTCAAGTTCATTCAGCCTATTCCTGTTAAAACTCCCTCTTCAAGTTCATTCAGCCCATGCCTGTTAAAACTCCCTCTTCCAGTTCAGTCAGCCCATGCCTGTTAATATTCCCTCTTCAAGTTCAGCCCGTGGCATATCAAGTTTATTGATGTTCAAATATGTAGTGTGTGAATAATTTAAATACTATGTGAATAGTTTAAATAATATGTGAATAGTTTAAGTAGTATGTGAATAGTTTAAGTAGTATGTGAATAGTTTAGGTATTATGTCAATAATTTAAGTAATATGTGAATGGTTTAGGTAATATGTGAATAGTTTATGTAATATGTAAATAGTTTAAGTAATATGTGAATAGTTTAAGTAATATGCACAGTCAGTTTAATAAAATACCTTTGTTAAAATCATCGAAAGAATTTAATTGTTAGGTCGCGTAACTTAAAAAAGTATGCATAGCCATATGCAAAAGTATATACAGTTGTATATATACAGCCGGACTACTTTTGGCCAAATATTTATATAAACCTTTTCCATCATATAAATCAGTACAGATCCCTATCATCCTGTTAAGTACATCCAAATCAGTACTGGTCCTTGTCATCCTGTTAAGTATAGCCAAATCAGTACTGATCCCTGACATCCTGTTAAGTACAGCCAATTCAGTACTGATCCTTGTCATCCAGTTAAGTACAGCCAAATCAGTACTGATCCCTGTCATCCTGTTAAGTACAGCCAAATCAGTACTGATTCTTGTCATCCTGTTAAGTACAACCAAATCAGTACTGATCCCTCTCTTCCTGTTAAGTACAGCCCAATCAGTACTGATCCTTGTCACCCTGTTAAGTACAGCAAAATCAGTACTGGTCCCTGTCATCTTGTTAAGTACAGCCACATCAGTACTGATCCCTGTCATCCTGTTAAGTACAGCCAAATCAGTACTGATCCTTGTCATCCTGTTAAGTACAACCAAATCAGTACTGATCCCTGTCATCCTGTTAAGTACAGCCAAATCAGTACTGGTCCCTGTCATCCTGTTAAGTACAGCCAAATCAGTACTGATCCTTGTCACCCCGTTAAGTACAACCAAATCAGTACTGATCCCTGTCATCCTGTTAAGTACAACCAAATCAGTACTGGTCCCTGTCATCCTGTTAAGTACAGCCAAATCAGTACTGATCCTTGTCACTCTGTTAAGTACAGCCAAATCAGTACTGGTCCTTGTCATCTTGTTAAGTACAGCCAAATCAGTACTGATCCTTGTCATCCTGTTAAGTACAGCCAAATCAGTACTGATACTTGTCATCCTGTTCAGTACAGCCATATCAGTACTGATCCCTGTCATCCTGTTAAGTACAGCCAAATCAGTACTGATCCTTGTCATCCTGTTAAGTACAGCCAAATCAGTACTGATCCCTGTCATCCTGTTAAGTACAGCCAAATCAGTACTGATCCTTGTCATCCTGTTAAGTACAGCCAAATCAGTACTGGTCATTGTCATCCTGTTAAGTACAGCCAAATCAGTACTGATCCCTGTCATCCTGTTAAGTACAGCCAAATCAGTACTGATCCTTGTCATCCTGTTAAGTACAGCCAAATCAGTACTGATCCCTGTCATCCTGTTAAGTACAGCCAAATCAGTACTGATCCCTGTCATCCTGTTAAGTACAGCCAAATCAGTACTGATCCTTGTCATCCTGTTAAGTACAGCCAAATCAGTACTGATCCCTGTCATCCTGTTAAGTACAGCCAAATCAGTATAGATCCTTGTCATCCAGTTAAGCATAGCCAAATCAGTACTGATCCCTGTCATCCTGTTAAGTACAGCCAAATCAGTACTGATCCTTGTCATCCTGTTAAGTACAGCCAAATCAGTACTGATCCTTGTCATCCTGTTAAGTACATCCAAATCAGTACTGGTCCTTGTCATCCTGTTAAGTATAGCCAAATCAGTACTGATCCCTGACATCCTGTTAAGTACAGCCAATTCAGTACTGATCCTTGTCATCCAGTTAAGTACAGCCAAATCAGTACTGATCCCTGTCATCCTGTTAAGTACAGCCAAATCAGTACTGATTCTTGTCATCCTGTTAAGTACAACCAAATCAGTACTGATCCCTGTCTTCCTGTTAAGTACAGCCAAATCAGTACTGATCCTTGTCACCCTGTTAAGTACAGCAAAATCAGTACTGGTCCCTGTCATCTTGTTAAGTACAGCCACATCAGTACTGATCCCTGTCATCCTGTTAAGTACAGCCAAATCAGTACTGATCCTTGTCATCCTGTTAAGTACAACCAAATCAGTACTGATCCCTGTCATCCTGTTAAGTACAGCCAAATCAGTACTGGTCCCTGTCATCCTGTTAAGTACAGCCAAATCAGTACTGATCCTTGTCACCCCGTTAAGTACAACCAAATCAGTACTGATCCCTGTCATCCTGTTAAGTACAACCAAATCAGTACTGGTCCCTGTCATCCTGTTAAGTACAGCCAAATCAGTACTGATCCTTGTCACTCTGTTAAGTACAGCCAAATCAGTACTGGTCCTTGTCATCTTGTTAAGTGCAGCCAAATCAGTACTGATACTTGTCATCCTGTTAAGTACAGCCATATCAGTACTGATCCCTGTCATCCTGTTAAGTACAGCCAAATCAGTACTGATCCTTGTCATCCTGTTAAGTACAGCCAAATCAGTACTGATCCCTGTCATCCTGTTAAGTACAGCCAAATCAGTACTGATCCTTGTCATCCTGTTAAGTACAGCCAAATCAGTACTGGTCATTGTCATCCTGTTAAGTACAGCCAAATCAGTACTGATCCCTGTCATCCTGTTAAGTACAGCCAAATCAGTACTGATCCTTGTCATCCTGTTAAGTACAGCCAAATCAGTACTGATCCCTGTCATCCTGTTAAGTACAGCCAAATCAGTACTGATCCCTGTCATCCTGTTAAGTACAGCCAAATCAGTACTGATCCTTGTCATCCTGTTAAGTACAGCCAAATCAGTACTGATCCCTGTCATCCTGTTAAGTACAGCCAAATCAGTACTGATTCATGTCATCCTGTTAAGTTCAGCCAACTACAACATTAATTAAGAAGCTGTCTTTGTGTGAACAATCTCAAGCTCTATATAATGTGTTATCATTAAACATTCATGAATTAATTGTGTTGTAAAATTTCCACAGAACACATTGAGGCAACAACTACTACCCTGGGTTATACAACGACCGTTGCCATGACTACACATGTAACTGTAACGACTGTGGCTGAGCCACAGAGCTGCATTGATGAGCCGTGTGCACATGGTGGCTCGTGTGTGAATGCCACACAGAGTGAACATGCAGCGTTCCACTGCGTTTGCACATTCAACTATGAGGGAGAACTCTGCGAGACAGGTTAGCACAGACATTTATTGTGATGTTTTAATTGTTATTTCATTGTCACGTACGTATCCAACATTTACAACTTCTGTTAACTAATACCATTAATTTTTAATGTTTTTATTTTAACCATAAACATTTTAATATTTATTTTTAAATACAAAAAAGTGTCAAGTAAATGTTATATTGTATTAATAATGTATTATGGAGCTGAATGTTTTGTTCTAGCTGTGGAGTTTGAGATGTAATGTAACATTGAGCTGAATGTTTTGTTCTAGCTGTGGAGTTTGAGATGATACAATTCACGGATGATTCCTTCCTGACCTTCCCAGCTCCTCTATTGGCGGAGAGAGATGTCTTAGAACTCTCCCTGAAGACAACACAGGTGTGGATATGAAACTACATATGCATAAATCTATTATTTGTCTAAACATTAAGGAAATAAAATAAACATTATTCATAGGACTTATTAACTGATAGTGTGTGTTTTTTGCTACTTTTCTTCCAATAATATATTGTTTGGTAGGATCACTTTGGATGTGCACCTGAAGACTCTGCCTCCTCCAGTTGCCACTAGGGTCTCTTGCAAGTAGTAATATATTGTGCACACTCAAGCTATCTGGCTACATGTAGACATCATGTAGTAATATACCGTGCACACTCAATCTATCTAACTACATGGAGATATAAAGTACAGTCAAGCCTCATTATAACGCGGTGGTTGGGGCCCATGTTTTCAGACCGCGTCGTAAACGAGGCATGCTAGGTGTTCCCATATCTGCCACCAGGGAGCTACTAAACAACAGCGGTCGCCGCCCACTGCACCAAGTCCATGAACACTGTTGTAGCCGCTGGCACTGTGTGCTGGCAGTCTATACGGCAATACGCAGTTCATAGAGCTTATTAAACGAGTCTACTCACATCACTGTGTATTAGTTTAAATGCCACACCCTGTTGAATGTTAAACTGAATAAAATACTTGCATGTTGCTCTTCTGTATATATGTATATGACACATGCTAGAACAAAGCAGGTTAAGCATAGAAAACAACAATAGGTAGAAGTAATAATTGTCTTCGTCTGTCAACCAATCTCGACCGAAGCATAAATTCATGATACACCACTTAACACCAATTCACCGTTTCATATGCAGATGACAAATTTGTATTTTTGCGCACCAGTAGTGCATTGGGTTAGGCATTTGGCATGTTGGTTTCGCAAAGCGAAAACAATTAGATGCTATGGCAGCATGCCATTTCACCCCAGTGTTATCTTATGCGAGGCGTATTTGTGAATCTAGATTGCAATTTAATAACCGCCGAAGCGAAGCCAGCATCTGCAATTGATGACAGCAGCAATGCAAAACAAACAACACATCACCACTTGTTCAGTGACATAGTTCACTTAATATTTATTGAGAATTGTCAAAACAATTGTAAGTAGGTTTGACAAACATGAGGAATACAACAGGCAAACCAAGAGCTAGTTATGAATTAGATTGATGCGGTGATCGCACACGAACGCCCCTGAAAGACAGGCTTCCCCCGGCGGCATAAAATCGGGGTTCACGACCGACTGCTTTATATCCGAAACTGCGTGATAACAGGACGCACAATAACGAGGCACAACTGTAGTAATATATTGTGCACACTCAAGCTATCTATCTACTCGGAGATATCAATTAGTAATATAACATGCACACTCAAGCTATCTATCTACTCGGAGATATCAATTAGTAATATATTGTGCACACTCAAGCTATCTTTCTACATGTAGACATCAATTAGTAATATATCATGCACACTCAAGCTATCTTTCTGCATGTAGACATCAATTAGTAATATATCGTGCACACTCAAGCTATCTTTCTACATGTAGACATCAATTAGTAATATATCGTGCACACTCAAGCTATCTTTCTACATGGAGACATCAAGTAGTAATATATCGTGCACACTCAAGCTATTTTCTACATGGAGACATCAAGTAGTAATATATCATGCATACTCAAGCTATCTTTCTACATGTAGACATCAATTAGTAATATATCGTGCACACTCAAGCTATTTTTCTACATGGAGACATCAAGTAGTAATATATCGTGCACACTCAAGCTATCTATCTACTCGGAGACATCAATTAGTAATATATTGTGCACACTCAAGCTATCTTTCTACATGGAGACATCAATTAGTAATATATTGTGCACACTCAAGCTATCTTTCTACATGTAGACATCAATTAGTAATATATCGTGCACACTCAAGCTATCTTTCTGCATGTAGACATCAATTAGTAATATATCATGCACACTCAAGCTATCTTTCTACATGGAGACATCAAGTAGTAATATATCATGCACACTCAAGCTATTTTTCTACATGGAGACATCAAGTAGTAATATATCATGCACACTCAAGCTATCTTTCTACATGTAGACATCAAGTAGTAATATATCATGCACACTCAAGCTATATATCTACTCGGAGACATCAATTAGTAATATATTGTGCACACTCAAGCTATCTTTCTACATGGAGACATCAATTAGTAATATATTGTGCACACTCAAGCTATCTTTCTGCATGTAGACATCAATTAGTAATATATTGTGCACACTCAAGCTATTTTTCTACATGGAGACATCAAGTAGTAATATATCGTGCACACTCAAGCTATCTATCTACTCGGAGACATCAATTAGTAATATATTGTGCACACTCAAGCTATCTTTCTACATGGAGACATCAATTAGTAATATATTGTGCACACTCAAGCTATCTTTCTACATGTAGACATCAAGTAGTAATATATCATGCACACTCAAGCTATCTTTCTACATGGAGACATCAAGTAGTAATATATCATGCACACTCAAGCTATCTTTCTGCATGTAGACATCATTTAGTAATATATCATGCACACTCAAGCTATCTTTCTACATGTAGACATCAATTAGTAATATATCATGCACACTCAAGCTATCTTTCTACATGTAGACATCAAGTAGTAATATATCATGCACACTCAAGGTATTTTTCTACATGGAGACATCAAGTAGTAATATATCATGCACACTCAAGCTATCTTTCTGCATGTAGACATCAATTAGTAATATATCATGCACACTCAAGCTATCTTTCTACATGTAGACATCAAGTAGTAATATATCATGCACACTCAAGGTATTTTTCTACATGGAGACATCAATTAGTAATATATCATGCACACTCAAGCTATCTTTCTACATGTAGACATCAAGTAGTAATATATCATGCACACTCAAGGTATTTTTCTACATGGAGACATCAAGTAGTAATATATCATGCACACTCAAGCTATCTTTCTACATGTAGACATCATTTAGTAATATATCATGCACACTCAAGCTATCTTTCTACATGTAGACATCAATTAGTAATATATCATGCACACTCAAGGTATTTTTCTACATGGAGACATCAAGTAGTAATATATCATGCACACTCAAGCTATCTTTCTGCATGTAGACATCAAGTAGTAATATATCATGCACACTCAAGCTATCTTTCTACATGTAGACATCAAGTAGTAATATATCATGCACACTCAAGCTATCTTTCTACATGTAGACATCAAGTAGTAATATATCATGCACACTCAAGCTATCTATCTACATGTAGACATCAAGTAGTAATATATCATGCACACTCAAGCTATCTTTCTGCATGTAGACATCATTTAGTAATATATCATGCACACTCAAGCTATCTTTCTGCATGTAGACATCAATTAGTAATATATCATGCACACTCAAGCTATCTTTCTGCATGTAGACATCAATTAGTAATATATCATGCACACTCAAGCTATCTTTCTGCATGTAGACATCAATTAGTAATATATCATGCACACTCAAGCTATCTTTCCGCATGTAGACATCAATTAGTAATATATCATGCACACTCAAGCTATCTTTCTGCATGTAGACATCAATTAGTAATATATCATGCACACTCAAGCTATCTTTCTACATGTAGACATCAAGTAGTAATATATCATGCACACTCAAGCTATTTTTCTACATGGAGACATCAAGTAGTAATATATCATGCACACTCAAGCTATCTTTCTACATGGAAACATCAATTAGTAATATATCATGCACACTCAAGCTATTTTTCTACATGTAGACATCAAGTAGTAATATATCATGCACACTCAAGCTATCTTTCTCCATGTAGACATCAAGTAGTAATATATCATGCACACTCAAGCTATCTTTCTCCATGTAGACATCAATTAGTAATATATCATGCACACTCAAGCTATCTTTCTACATGTAGACATCAAGTAGTAATATATCATGCACACTCAAGCTATCTTTCTACATGGAAACATCAATTAGTAATATATCATGCACACTCAAGCTATCTTTCTACATGTAGACATCAAGTAGTAATATATCATGCACACTCAAGCTATCTTTCTCCATGTAGACATCAATTAGTAATATATCGTGCACACTCAAGCTATCTTTCTACATGGAGACATCAAGTAGTAATATATCGTGCACACTAAAGCTATCTATCCAGGCCCTTAGCCTGGGACCCATCTGCCCATCTTGAAGACGGGCAAATGTCTGACGATAATGGGAAAAATATTAACAAAATGTGGGTTTTTCTTTTTACAAGATGAGATTTTTTCATAATAAAATTGTTTGAACTGTCATATTGACTTTAATTGCACGCTGTTGTGATTCGACGAATGTTGTCGGCGGTAAAATAGCGAATACTGCCGATCTATAAGACTTATATTTTTAACCTTGACATTGTTGGAAAATAATGATTCTGCGGCTGATTTCTATTTATTGTAATCGTGTCCATCATTGGTTGGGAAAATCGTTTCTGTGGCCTTTCTCAGTGTCTGTCCATTGGTGCTCAGTTGAAGAAACATTCCGGTGACCCTGGTGTTGTGGGGCGAGTTCAAAATGGCACCTGCCAAGCGAGAGTGAGTGAAAAGATGCGATATGTCAACATCAAAGTTTACGACAATCGATGCCTTTCATAAACATTCCTGAGATTGTACCTGAACAGTCCGAATCAGCATCCTTTGTTACGTTGGTGGAGATCCATAATGTTGATGTGCCTGCCGCTTGTAACCGAGATGCTACTGTATTGTCGCCCACCACTGGCACTCCGCTGTGGCCAAGCATGATCACGGTAGACTTCGAAATTGAATCTGATTCAGGCTCCAATTCACATACATAATTGGCGTGTAGGCCCTACGATCGGCAGCAGTTTCGCGGTTGCTGAAAGAAAACTCAAACGGCAGGCAAACCACGAACCATTAGACTGTGCTCAGTCTAGTAAATTCATATTGTTTTTTGTCTAATATGCAATACTGAATCTGGATGATTGCTGTTTTATCAAAAAAGTACCGGTAATGTTTCAATGTATTACTTTCAAAACCAATTGTATTACTGCGTGCTATATCTTCTATTTTTATTTATTGTATTGCTTTACTTTTATAAGGGGGGCAACCGTGGCCTAGTGGTTAAGGTGTTGGACACTAAATTAAAGGGTTGTGAGTTCAAGCTGGGCACGGTTCATTTTCGAAGCTTAGGCAATTTCGTTTACCCTACTTTGCCTCAGTCTACTCAGCTGCAAATACAGGAGAGTCCGAATAACTGCACTCTAAGTTGCTTCGCACTATAGAAACCAGGTTTAAGCGCTGGCCATATAAGCCTTCATGGCTTCTTAAGGCGTAATGCCTGGGGCATGATTTCACCACCTTTACTTTTAGTGTCATGCATTTGATTTTGAGTGTGATTGCAATCATATTTGTTCATAATAGACAAAGTATTAAGTACTAAGATGCTTCAAACATTACAAGTTATATATTTAAAATAAAGTTTCAAGTTACTTTTTCACGAACCTTCATGTGTTGGCTCTTCTTTTATTACTATTACTGTGCAGGTGTTAACGCCAACTTCGCTGCACAGCTAGTAAGACTTGATTGGGCCAATAATGGCTAAATCGGACTTGGCCTGCCTTCTTTCAGAACCTAATTCGGCCAATAATGGCTGTCATTTGACATTTGACTTGCATTGGCTTACCAGTGCAAAAACCAAATGGGCCAATAGTGACTGTCATTATGTCAACCATCATTGGCTTGTCCGTGAAATTAAAATCATTTGGGTCAATAATGGTTGTCATGGATGCGAACAGCCGTTCGCACATTAACTATGGTTGAATGTTCAAGACTGGCAAAATATTATTTCTGGCTAATGGCATGGAGATATAAATGTTATTTCTGGCTAATGGCATGGAGATATAAATGTTATTTCTGGCTAATGGAGATATAAATGTTATTTCTGGCTAATGGCACGGAGATATAAATGTTATTTCTGGCTAATGGCACGGAGATATAAATGTTATTTCTGGCTAATGGCATGGAGATATAAATGTTATTTCTGGCTAATGGAGATATAAATGTTATTTCTGGCTAATGGCATGAAGATATAAATGTTATTTCTGGCTAATGGCATGGAGATATAAATGTTATTTCTGGCTAATGGCATGGAGATATAAATGTTATTTCTGGCTAATGGAGATATAAATGCATAAACAAATGATTGTGTTCTTCAGGAGGACGGAGTGGTGTTTTACTCAGCCAAGGATTATAGCACATCTGATTTGACTCATTATGTCCGCCTTCTGGTGGAAGGTGGTGTCCTGAAGGTATGTTTGTTATTTAAGTTACACAACATTTTCAAGTAAAGTTGCAACAATTTAAAAAGTTGCAACAAATACTGATAGATATTGACTTTATGATTATAAAAACACATGGATATTACTTATGTTATCAAATATAAATACTTGTTATTGATGTAGCTTCAGTCCGTTGTTAGGCCTACTCTTGATGTAGCTACAGTCCGTTGTTAGGCCTACTCTTGATGTAGCTACAGTCCGTTGTTAGGCCTACTCTTGATGTAGCTACAGTCCGTTGTTAGGCCTACTCTTGATGTAGCTACAGTCCGTTGTTAGGCCTACTCTTGATGTAGCTACAGTCCGTTGTTAGGCCTACTCTTGATGTAGCTACAGTCCGTTGTTAGGCCTACTCTTGATGTAGCTACAGTCTGTTGTTAGGCCTACTCTTATTGTATTTGATTACATGACTTTCTCAAAAACTAATCTTTACCCATGGTTGACTGAATTACTTTAATTTTGTACTTGAGTAAAAGTAGAAGTAATTCACCTAAAAACTACTTGAGTAAAAGTAAAAGTACTTTGTAAAAAAGTACTTGAGTAAAAAGTAAAACTACTTTTCAAAAGTACTTGAAGTAAAAGTAGAAGTAAAAGTACAACACTAAGAAATAACAACAAAATCATAAGTAATATCGTATAAATTACACAACTTGCATCTGACAACTGTTTTGCAACCACTCTGCCTATAACAAAGTGTTCCCAGACAGCCTTAGCTGGTCAATAGGTCTGCCACCATTGAACACGGTGCTAACTTGGATGCTTGGAATATTACATTATTATTATTAATGAGAGCTCACAACATTAAATAATTTCAGTTAAATACATAACTTAATTAATGATGAGGCACAATCTGTCTTTTTATCGACCTGTTCCACTGGGGTATGGGAGGAACTAGATTGTAAAACAGGATATGTATATGCAGGTTTAACAAGATTTAACAAGATTGCCATCCCAAACAACAAGTTCCAGATGGCAAGTGGATAAGGAAGCCATTGGCTTATCGAGAGTCCAACAATTTTCTCATCTATGTGTAGCCCGCTCTTATCATATATCTGTCAATTCTATTTATAAACATATTCACACTACTAGAGGGTGTGATTGTATCTGAGTAGGTAGAGGGTCAGTCCAGTAGTAGTAGTAGCCACTCTGATCAGAGGTAATACCACCTAACACTGTCCATACAAAAATGAACAAAGACATTTGATGCCTAGCTGATGAAGCCATCTGGCTTGTGAACTCCCACCTTCTCCTGTCTTCCCAGACATGTCTTATCAGCTCACACAAACATTTACACAACAGGCTTTAGCAGCTAGCTGGGTTGGTTACCTGGCACCAGCTGTGTTGGTTACCTGGCACCAGCTGGGTTGGTTACCTGGTACCAGCTGGGTTGGTTACCTGGCACCAGCTGTGTTGGTTACCTGGCACCAGCTGTGTTGGTTACCTGGCACCAGCTGGGTTGGTTACCTGGTACCAGCTGGGTTGGTTACCTGGCACCAGCTGTGTTGGTTACCTGGCACCAGCTGTGTTGGTTACCTGGCACCAGCTGGGTTGGTTACCTGGCACCAGCTGTGTTGGTTACCTGGCACCAGCTGGGGCTAGAATTGATCAGAAGACAGACCAGTGCAACAGAGGAATGCTGTTGCTAATTGCAATTAAAAGTGTGCCCTGTCAGGGCCCCTGTCTCTGTCAGGGCCCCTGTCCCTGTCAGGGCCCCTGTCCCTGTCAGGGCCCCTGTCCCTGTCAGGGCCCCTGTCCCTGTCAGGGCCCCTGTCCCTGTCAGGGCCCCTGTCCCTGTCAGGGCCCCTGTCCCTGTCAGGGCCCCTGTCCCTGTCAGGGCCCCTGTCCCTGTCCCTGTCAGGGCCCCTGTCCCTGTCAGGGCCCCTGTCCCTGTCAGGGCCCCTGTCAGGGCCCCTGTCCCTGTCAGGGCCCCTGTCCCTGACCTGTTCCTGTGAGGGCCCTGTCCCTGTCCCTGAGTATTTTGAGTCAGCTTCAATAAGCCATTGCTTGGAAAAGATGCTGCCAAATGGCAGAGTATCAATTCTTTACTCTTTACTCTGTAGAGTAATCATTACTATGAATTTATTAAACATCTCAATATGAATTTTATTCATGAAAGAAAAATACTATTTAATGCTGACACAAGCCAGTAAGGCCATTGCTGACGATGGGCGAAAATCGATGGAGATGCGCGTTCGCTCACGAATAACAGAATTGTGTCAGTGTATGGGGATTGTCAATACATTGTTGAAATTGCAATTTTTTATATTTATAACACGTATTGGAAACTTACTGATTAATAGTTTATATGGTGCAACGGAGACATTTGCATCATAGTTTGAGATGGCATTCAAACGTGGTGTGCTTGAAGTGACATTTCATGTCAACGGCCTTGCCAATATTTGGCAGACTTCATTCACTGATGTATAAAACAATGGTTGCGTTGATTTCCCAAAGAGAGGTTTGTATACAAATATGATCGCGAACTGACATGCGATTGGATGATATTAATAGCTTTTGGCTATTGTAATGTCATTGACGGTGGAGCGCCACCGGCAGCAGCGGTTTCGCTAAAAAAATTATAAAAATAACGAACTAAAAATTCGCGTTATTTTAAATAAAACTACTTCGTTACAAGTAAAAGTATTTAGTCAAAATTCTACTTCGTTACATGCCAGTTACTTGAAATAACTATTCAAGTATTGTAACAAAGTACTTTTACTTTGTTACATGCCAACCCTGTCTTTACCCTTACATGAAACATTGCCTGGTAGAAGGTACTTCTTATTGTAAGTAAAATCATCCAACTTGCCATGACTTTGAAGCTGAGAAGTGTGCTCCACTGAGACCTGCACAATGACGTTCATGTCATAGTTTTAAGTTTGACTGGATAATATGCGGCGAGCCAATTGACGTGTACTCGTTAGGCTCAGTGGGGTATTTGTGCAACTACGATAATTCAGTAAAGATTTCCCACGAATGCCGTCTTGCGTAAGGCATGCTAGGCGAATGCTGTCTTGCGTACGGAATGTTCATCGAATGCTGTCTTGTGTACAGCGTACTCAGTAAGTGCTGTCTTGCATAAAGCATGCTCGGCGATTGCTGTCTTGCATACGTCGTGCTTGGCAAATGCTGTCTTGCATATGGCATGTTCAGCAAATGCTGTCTTGCGTGCGGCATGCTCGGCGAGTGCTGACTTGCATACAGTGTACTCAGTGAGTGCTGTCTTGTGTGTGGCATGCTCGGCGAGTCCTGTCTTGTGTACAGCATACTCAGTGAGTCCTGTCTTGCATATGGCATGCTCTGCGAGTCCTGTCTTGTGTACAGCATACTCAGTGAGTCCTGTCTTGCGTACGGCATGCTCTGCGAGTCCTGTCTTGTGTACAGCGTACTCAGTGAGTCCTGTCTTGCGTACGGCATGCTCTGCGAGTCCTGTCTTGTGTACAGCGTACTCAGTGAGTCCTGTCTTGCGTATGGCATGCTCTGCGAGTCCTGTCTTGTGTACAGTGTACTCAGTGAGTGCTGTCTTGTGTACAGTGTACTCAGTGAGTCCTGTCTTGCGTACGGCATGCTCGGCGAGTCCTGTCTTGTGTACAGCGTACTCAGTGAGTCCTGTCTTGCGTATGGCATGCTCTGCGAGTCCTGTCTTGTGTACAGTGTACTCTGCGAGTCCTGTCTTGTGTACAGTGTACTCAGCGAGTGCTGTCTTGCGTACGGCATGCTCTGCGAGTCCTGTCTTGTGTACAGCGTACTCAGTGAGTCCTGTCTTGCGTATGGCATGCTCTGCGAGTCCTGTCTTGTGTACAGCGTACTCAGTGAGTGCTGTCTTGCGTACGGCATGCTCGGCGAGTCCTGTCTTGCGTACAGCGTACTCAGTAAGTCCTGTCTTGCGTATGGCATGCTCTGCGAGTCCTGTCTTGTGTACAGCGTACTCAGTGAGTCCTGTCTTGCGTACGGCATGCTCTGCGAGTCCTGTCTTGTGTACAGCGTACTCAGTGAGTCCTGTCTTGCGTACGGCATGCTAGGCGAGTCCTGTCTTGCATACAGCGTACTCAGGGAGTGCTATCTTGCATGCGGTGTGCTCAGTGAGTCCTGTCTTGCATGCCATGTGCTCAGTGAGTCGTGTCTTGCGTACGGCATGCTAGGCGAGTCCTGTCTTGCGTACGGCATGCTAGGCGAGTCCTGTCTTGCATACAGCGTACTCAGGGAGTGCTGTCTTGCATGCGGTGTGCTCAGTGAGTCCTGTCTTGCATGACATGTGCTCAGTGAGTCCTGTCTTGCGTACGGCATGCTAGGCGAGTCCTGTCTTGCGTACGGCATACTCAGAGAGTCCTGTCTTGCATGCCATGTGCTCAGCGAGTGCTGTCTTGCATGCGGTGTGCTCAGTGAGTCCTGTCTTGCATGTGGTGTTGCTCAGTGAGTCCTGTCTGGCATGCCATGTGCTCAGTGAGTCCTGTCTTGCGTACGGCGTGCTCGGCGAGCATGGCAGCTGGCAGTGCGGCTGTCATTGGCAATAGAGGCTATCGAGGGTGGATGAACTCTTTGTCACCAGTGCGTCGCATCCTCCAACGTCTGCGAACTGTATGACGAGTAGCGTTATTCCAAGAGGAACCATGTACATTCTTAAATGTTATTTGCAATGTGACTGTCACAAGGCTGGAGTTCCTCTGCTGTTCCACTATCACCAATCGCAGCCGTCGTCTCACAACGGATTAACCAATCATATTGGTGCATACAAGAGCCCATAGACCACAGAGAGGCTTGGTCGCCTGTACAAATTACAAGTTAACTTGTGAATAGTTATGCAATGTTTGTACTAAAACACCCCAGAATCAACCATTCAAATCACATGATATTCTACAAAAAAATATGTGATAGTAATCTCTACAATACACTCATTACGATGGCATACATAAAAAATGCAACTGCTACCAGATTTATAACACAAAGTCACTTTAAACATTCCTTTAGCTCCGTCTATTATTCGAAGGTGTGAAAGTAAAGAAGTTTACCTGGCATTAAGCTGTCACCAACCCAAACCACAACCTCAACTCTAACTGAAATTATTCATTCTTCGCCATAATTAGGTTCTAAAACAATGACAAACAATATCAGTAGACTACTAGTTTTCCAACAATACCATGCAAACGTGATAATATTTCATTGATCTGTTAATCATTTGGAAACAAATAAATTTCTAGATTAGCCATCGGTTGCTATTCTGCACCACTAACACGACCCTTACCAAAATTTCATTCGCTAGGTGACTAAAGTAAATAAGCTAATTATATACAACCTCACATGATCTCCGATCTGTGACAGTTCACTTCCCTTCCTTCACAGCCTTAGCATACATGTTAAGTCTCCCGGAATCGCCGGGACACTCCAAGAATTCTATCAAATTTCCCAAATCTCCTCGATTTCTAATGAAACAAAGAAAAGTTTTGTGAGGCCTCATTTAACAAAACATCATCAATCCCTCTTTTTACTCACGCCCACAACAACAGCAGGGTTTTTTTCAATTAAGATTTGTGCAGACTGGACAATGGAGGCTTGGTTAAACAGCATCCTTGTGCCTTACATGTTGCATTGTCTATAATGTTTGTTAAACAAACAATATCGCTAATCAGTGTGTAATTGTTAAATATTCATTAAAATAATGCCCATCAATACATCTCCACTTTATATGAGTTCTATTTAATTCATGTATGTTCACTGTCACAATCGGAGCACATTATGCACGAAAACATGTATTTCACAAATGTAGGTTTCACAAATAAAAAAATGCCTCCGTCACCCAGGCTCTCAAATGCCTTCATCAGCCAGGATCACAAACTTTGAAGAAAAGAAAATGCTGCAGTCCTAGCCCTGCCACTAAACAGCATGTGTCATAAAATATGTAGGCTACTGCCAGTCAGGCAAGTCATTTTTATTTATTTATTCTAGTGTCATTTTTATGCATGGCGAGGATGTGAAATACTCCAGTTTACGCACAATCCTCTGAGGCCCTCCAAACCTGAATTTGCATTTCTGAAACTGAACACGAATGATCTTAGTGGACGAGATACAACCAGCTATCCATACTTCACTGGTAAGAAGGTGTGGCTAAATCACAGCAAGACAACGGACATCTCTGCCCAACATCACACTGTATGGGTGGGTTCTGAAATCTGGATACATGTAATGACAAGCTGGTCCCAGTGGCATTGACCTGCTGGCCCACAACAGATGACCAAGACCATATTCTGTGGATGTACCAAAGGATGCAACAGGAACTGTTTGTGTGTCAAGAATAACATTGCATGTTACATAGGCTGCTAGGGATCGGTGAAACAATGCAAAGGCTGCTAGGGATCGGTGAAACAATGCAAAGGCTGCTAGGGATCGGTGAAACAATGCAAAGGCTGCTAGGGATCGGTGAAACAATGCAAAGGCTGCTAGGGATCGGTGAAACAATGCAAAGGCTGCTAGGGATCGGTGAAACAATGCAAAGGCTGCTAGGGATCGGTGAAACAATGCAAAGGCTGCTAGGGATCGGTGAAACAATGCAAAGGCTGCTAGGGATCGGTGAAACAATGCAGCCGTGTGACGTACACTGCAAACTTTTATAGCAGTGAATAAAACAGTGACAATTAACTGAAACTGACAGCACTTTGTTGAAGTGTGTCAACTGTCAACATGATAGTAATACTGCACAATACACAAATTGTACATAGCTTCAACCATACAACTATTTTGATGTTTATTATTTAGTTTGCTCAGCAACCATTAGTAGCTTCATGGAAGAAAACCTTAAGTTAGCTCAGCAACCATTACAGTAGTAGCTTCATGGAAGAAAACCTTAAGTTTGATCCTTGCTATGGTCACGGGTGAGAGATTGTTCTTTGTGACCTACTGACCTACTGACCTAGTGAAGACATTCTCTGTGTCTTGTTAATTTGCTTCAAGTCAAATATGTAATAAAGGAGGGCTATGTGAATCAATGTTATTCCATAACATACAAACATGCTAAAATAAGTAATAAATATGTAATAAAGGAGGGCTATGTGAATCAATGTTATTCCATAGCATACAAACATGCTAAAATAAGTAATAAATATGTAATAAAGGAGGGCTATGTGAATCAATGTTATTCCATAGCATACAAACATGCTAAAATAAGTAATAAATATGTAATAAAGGAGGGCTATGTGAATCAATGTTATTCCATAACATACAAACATGCTAAAATAAGTAATAAATATGTAATAAAGGAGGGCTATGTGAATCAATGTTATTCCATAGCATACAAACATGCTAAAATAAGTAGTAAATATGTAATAAAGGAGGGCTATGTGAATCAGTGTTATTCCATAGCATACAAACATGCTAAAATAAGTAATAAATATGTAATAAAGGAGGGCTATGTGAATCAATGTTATTCCATAACATACAAACATGCTAAAATAAGTAATAATATGAAATAAAGGAGGGCTATGTGAATCAATGTTATTCCATAGCATACAAACATGCTAAAATAAGTAATAAATATGTAATAAAGGAGGGCTATGTAAATCAATGTTATTCCATAGCATACAAACATGCTAAAATAAGTAATAAATATGTAATAAAGGAGGGCTATGTGAATCAATGTTATTCCATAACATACAAACATGCTAAAATAAGTAATAAATATGTAATAAAGGAGGGCTATGTGAATCAATGTTATTCCATAGCATACAAACATGCTAAAATAAGTAATAAATATGTAATAAAGGAGGGCTATGTGAATCAATGTTATTCCATAACATACAAACATGCTAAAATAAGTAATAAATATGTAATAAAGGAGGGCTATGTGAATCAATGTTATTCCATAACATACAAACATGCTAAAATAAGTAATAAATATGTAATAAAGGAGGGCTATGTGAATCAATGTTATTCCATAGCATACAAACATGCTAAAATAAGTAGTAAATATGTAATAAAGGAGGGCTATGTGAATCAGTGTTATTCCATAGCATACAAACATGCTAAAATAAGTAATAAATATGTAATAAAGGAGGGCTATGTGAATCAATGTTATTCCATAACATACAAACATGCTAAAATAAGTAATAATATGAAATAAAGGAGGGCTATGTGAATCAATGTTATTCCATAGCATACAAACATGCTAAAATAAGTAATAAATATGTAATAAAGGAGGGCTATGTGAATCAATGTTATTCCATAGCATACAAACATGCTAAAATAAGTAATAAATATGTAATAAAGGAGGGCTATGTGAATCAATGTTATTCCATAACATACAAACATGCTAAAATAAGTAATAAATATGTAATAAAGGAGGGCTATGTGAATCAATGTTATTCCATAACATACAAACATGCTAAAATAAGTAATAATATGAAATAAAGGAGGGCTATGTGAATCAATGTTATTCCATAGCATACAAACATGCTAAAATAAGTAATAAATATGTAATAAAGGAGGGCTATGTGAATCAATGTTATTCCATAGCATACAAACATGCTAAAATAAGTAATAAATATGTAATAAAGGAGGGCTATGTGAATCAATGTTATTCCATAACATACAAACATGCTAAAATAAGTAATAAATATGTAATAAAGGAGGGCTATGTGAATCAATGTTATTCCATAACATACAAACATGCTAAAATAAGTAATAAATATGTAATAAAGGAGGGCTATGTGAATCAATGTTATTCCATAACATACAAACATGCTAAAATAAGTAATAAATATGTAATAAAGGAGGGCTATGTGAATCAGTGTTATTCCATAGCATACAAACATGCTAAAATAAGTAATAAATATGTAATAAAGGAGGGCTATGTGAATCAATGTTATTCCATAGCATACAAACATGCTAAAATAAGTAATAAATATGTAATAAAGGAGGGCTATGTGAATCAATGTTATTCCATAACATACAAACATGCTAAAATAAGTAATAAATATGTAATAAAGGAGGGCTATGTGAATCAATGTTATTCCATAACATACAAACATGCTAAAATAAGTAATAATATGAAATAAAGGAGGGCTATGTGAATCAATGTTATTCCATAGCATACAAACATGCTAAAATAAGTAATAAATATGTAATAAAGGAGGGCTATGTGAATCAATGTTATTCCATAGCATACAAACATGCTAAAATAAGTAATAAATATGTAATAAAGGAGGACTATGTGAATCAATGTTATTCCATACCATACAAACATGCTAAAATAAGTAGTAAATATGTAATAAAGGAGGGCTATGTGAATCAATGTTATTCCATAACATACAAACATGCTGAAATAAGTAATAAATATGTAATAAAGGAGGGCTATGTGAATCAATGTTATTCCATAGCATACAAACATGCTAAAATAAGTAGTAAATATGTAATAAAGGAGGGCTATGTGAATCAATGTTATTCCATAGCATACAAACATGCTAAAATAAGTAGTAAATATGTAATAAAGGAGGGCTATGTGAATCAATGTTATTCCATAACATACAAACATGCTAAAATATGTAATAAAGGAGGGCTATGTGAATCAGTGTTATTCCATAGCATACAAACATGCTAAAATAAGTAATAAATATGTAATAAAGGAGGGCTATGTGAATCAATGTTATTCCATAACATACAAACATGCTAAAATAAGTAATAAATATGTAATAAAGGAGGGCTATGTGAATCAATGTTATTCCATAGCATACAAACATGCTAAAATAAGTAATAAATATGTAATAAAGGAGGGCTATGTGAATCAATGTTATTCCATAGCATACAAACATGCTAAAATAAGTAATAAATATGTAATAAAGGAGGGCTATGTGAATCAATGTTATTCCATAACATACAAACATGCTAAAATAAGTAATAAATATGTAATAAAGGAGGGCTATGTGAATCAATGTTATTCCATAACATACAAACATGCTAAAATAAGTAATAAATATGTAATAAAGGAGGGCTATGTGAATCAGTGTTATTCCATAGCATGCAAACATGCTAAAATAAGTAATAAATATGTAATAAAGGAAGGCTATGTGAATCAATGTTATTCCATAACATAAAAACATGCTAAAATAAAATGGAAACATAGTCAAATTTGAACTTGATAAATTTCCTCTATTTCGGTTGACTTTTGTGTTCTGGGAGTAGAGAAATCGCCTATATGTTTGTTTAAGAGTTGTACATTCCAATACTTTTGTCTCACTGTGAGCATAGATCAGTGTGACACCTGTGACTCAATGTGACAGCAGTGTGACACCTGTGGCTCAATGTAACAGCAGTGTGACACCTGTGACTCAATGTAACAGCAGTGTGACACCTGTGACTCAATGTAACAGCAGTGGGACATCTGTGGCGCAATGTAACAGCAGTGTGACACCTGTGACTCAATGTAACAGCAGTGGGACACATGTGACTCAATGTAACAGCAGTGGGACACCTGTGACTCAATGTAACAGCAGTGGGACACCTGTGACTCAATGTAACAGCAGTGGGACACCTGTGACTCAATGTAACAGCAGTGTGACACCTGTGACTCAATGTAACAGCAGTGGGATACCTGTGACTCAATGTAACAGCAGCGGGACACCTGTGACTCAATGTAACAGCAGTGGGACACATGTGGCTCAATGTAACAGCAGTGGGACACCTGTGACTCAATGTAACAGCAGTGGGACACCTGTGACTCAATGTAACAGCAGTGGGACACCTGTGACTCAATGTAACAGCAGTGGGACACCTGTGGCTCAATGTAACAGCAGTGGGACACATGTGACTCAATGTAACAGCAGTGGGACACCTGTGAGTCAATGTAACATCAGTGGGACTCCTGTGACTCAATGTAACAGCAGTGTGACACCTGTGGCTCAATGTAACAGCAGTTGGACACCTGTGACTCAATGTAACAGCAGTGGGACACCTGTGACTCAATGTAACAGCAGTGGGACACCTGTGACTCAATGTAACAGCAGTGGGACACCTGTGACTCAATGTAACAGCAGTGGGACACCTGTGACTCAATGTAACAACAGTGGGACATATGTGACTCAATGTAACATCAGTGGGACACCTGTGACTCAATGTAACACCAGTGGGAGACCTGTGACTCAATGTAACAGCAGTGGGACACCTGTGGCTCAATGTAACAGCAGTGGGACACCTGTGACTCAATGTAACATCAGTGGGCCTCCTGTGACTCAATATAACAGCAGTGTGACACCTGTGACTCAATGTAACATCAGTGGGACTCCTGTGACTCAATGTAACAGCAGTGTGACACCTGTGGCTCAATGTAACAGCAGTTGGACACCTGTGACTCAATGTAACAGCAGTGGGACACATGTGGCTCAATGTAACAGCAGTGGGACACATGTGGCCCAATGTAACAGCAGTGGGACACCTGTGGCTCAATGTAACAGCAGTGGGACACATGTGGCTCAATGTAACAGCAGTGGGACACATGTGGCTCAATGTAACAGCAGTGGGACACCTGTGGCTCGATGTAACAACAGTGGAATACCTGTGGCTCAATGTAACAGCAGTGGGACACCTGTGGCTCAATGTAACAGCAGTGGGACACATGTGGCTCAATGTAACAGCAGTGGGACACCTGTGGCTCAATGTAACAGCAGTGGGACACCTGTGGCTCAATGTTACAGCAGTGGGACACACGTGGCTCAATGTAATAGCAGTGGGACACATGTGGCTCAATGTAACGGCAGTGGGACACCTGTGGCTCAATGTAACAGCAGTGTGACACCTGTGACTCAATGTAACAGCAGTGGGACATCTGTGGCTCAATGTAACAGCAGTGTGACACCTGTGACTCAATGTAACAGCAGTGGGACACCTGTGGCTCAATGTAACAGCAGTGTGACACCTGTGACTCAATGTAACAGCAGTGGGACACCTGTGGAACCAACCTAGGTCTTCATGGGAAGTAGAAATGCCATAGTTTATGATGGCCTTGAAAGCTTAAGAGCTGTTTACATATCTCCAATAGTTTGTTTACAAGGTTGTCTACTCAGGTTGTTTACAAGGTTGTCCACCAAGGTTGTCCACGCAGGTTGTTTGCAAGGTTGTCTACTCAGGTTGTTCACAAGGTTGTCCACCCAGGTTGTTTTCAAGGTTATTCACCCAGGTTGGCCACCCAGGTTGTTTACAAGGTAGTCTATCCAGGTTGTCCACCCAGGTTGTTTTCAAGGTTGTCCACCCAGGTTGTTTACAAGGTTGTCCACCCAGGTTGTTTTCAAGGTTGTCCACACAGGTTGTTTACAAGGTAGTCCACCCAGGTTGTTTGCAAGGTTGTCTACTCAGGTTGTTCACAAGGTTGTCCACTCAGGTTGTTTACAAGGTTGGCCACCCAGGTTGTTTTCAAGGTTATTCACCCAGGTTGGCCACCCAGGTTGTTTACAAGGTAGTCTATCCAGGTTGTCCACCCAGGTTGTTTTCAAGGTTGTCCACACAGGTTGTCCACCCAGGTTGTTTACAAGGTTGTCCACACAGGTTGTTTGCAAGGTTGTCTACTCAGGTTGTTCACAAGGTTGTCCACTCAGGTTGTTTACAAGGTTGGCCACCCAGGTTGTTTTCAAGGTTATTCACCCAGGTTGGCCACCCAGGTTGTTTACAAGGTAGTCCACCCAGGTTGTCCACCCAGGTTGTTTACAAGGTTGTCCACCCAGGTTGTTTACAAGGTTGTCCACACAGGTTGTTTACAAGGTTATTCACCCAGGTTGTCCACCCAGGTTGTTTACAAGGTAGTCCACCCAGGTCATTTACCCAGGTTGTTTACAAGGTTGTCCACTCAGGTTGTTTACAAGGTTATTCACCCAGGTTGTCCACCCAGGTTGTTTACAAGGTAGTCCACCCAGGTCATTTACCCAGGTTGTTTACAAGGTTGTCCACTCAGGTTGTTTACAAGGTTGGCCACCCAGGTTGTTTACAAGGTTGTCCACTCAGGTTGTTCACAAGGTTGTCCACCCAGGTTGCCCACTCAGGTTGTCCACCCAGGTTGCCCACTCAGGTTGTTTACAAGGTTGTTTACTCAGGTTGTTTACAAGGTTGTCCACCCAGGTTGTTTACAGTGTTGTCCACCCAAGTGGTTTACAAGGTTGTCCACCCAGGTGGTTTACAAAGTTGTCCACCCAGGTTGTCATTCTAGATATATATATACATATATGATTTTTTTAGGCAAACCTTTTACAGGACTCCATGTCTCCTTGGGTATTGCCCTGGGTATTAATGTAGTAATATATTTATTTGAAGTTGTTTAAAATTGGAGTATGACAGATCAATAAATCACCTGGTGAAAAACTTTATGTATCATGTGATGTGAAGGTCTGTTGGTCTGTTGTTAATTGTATGTGATGTGATGTGAAGGTCTGTTGTTAATTGCATGAGAAGTGAAGGTCTGTTGGTCTGTTGTTAATTGCCTGTGATATGAAGGTCTGTTGGTCTGCTGTTAATTGTACGTGATGTGAAGGTCTGTTGGTCTCGTTAATTGCATGTGATGTGAAGGTCTGTTGTTCTGTTGTTAATTGCAGTAAACAATGAATTGTTCATGTGTATTATGATGTCATCATGTTATTATAATGTCATCATGTTATTATAATGTCATCATGTTATTGTTATTATAATGTCATCATGTTATTATAATGTCATCATGTTATTGTTATTATAATGTCATCATGTTATTATAATGTCATCATGTTATTGTTATTATAATGTCATCATGTTATTTGTACATTGTTATTGATGCAGGATCTGTCCATGTTTCAGTATGAGTTCTCCTGCATCATCCAGAGCTTCAGTCTGAATAGCGCCCTGAAAGTGGACACAGGAGATGTCTTCAACATCACCGTTGTGTCAGTCCTCTAAGCAATATAATTATATTGTGCCTTCTCTTATTTACCGTATTCGCCCTATTAAGGGTACAGGCCCTACTTAGTGTACACCCCTTTTTATCAACAGGATCCCTAATTATTGTAATTTGATGTGGAACAATTGAAAAGTGTCGGCATCTGACGGTTGGCCCCACTGTTCAATTGTTCTACATTAGTTACCAGATGACACCACTACTGTTAAGCAGTTACCTTATTGTCTAGAGAAACAGATTTTGGTGAACACTTATAAGAACAGATTCCTTGACATTTTTCCATTGCCCAATTTTTTTTCTGTATGCTTAGGTCGAATACAGTAAAGTGACACTGTCATCTGACAGACACACACTGTTACACAGGCTTTATTAGTAGCTTATTAGGTCGAATACAGCAAAGTGACACTGTCATCTGGCAGACACACACTGCTACACAGGCTTTATTAGTAGCTTATTAGGTCGAACACAGCAAAGTGACACTGTCATCTGACAGACACACACTGTTACACAGGCTTTATTAGTAGCTTATTAGGTCGAATACAGCAAAGTGACACTGTCATCTGGCAGACACACACTGCTACACAGGCTTTATTAGTAACTTATTAGGTCGAATACAGCAAAGTGACACTGTCAGCTGGCAGACACACACTGCTACACAGGCTTTATTAGTAACTTATTAGGTCGAATACAGCAAAGTGACACTGTCAGCTGGCAGACACACACTGCTACACAGGCTTTATTAGTAACTTATTAGGTCGAATACAGCAAAGTGACACTGTCAGCTGGCAGACACTGCTACACAGGCTTTATTAGTAACTTATTAGGTCGAATACAGCAAAGTGACACTGTCAGCTGGCAGACACACACTGCTACACAGGCTTTATTAGTAACTTATTAGGTCGAATACAGCAAAGTGACACTGTCAGCTGGCAGACACACACTGCTACACAGGCTTTATTAGTAACTTATTAGGTCGAATACAGCAAAGTGACACTGTCAGCTGGCAGACACACACTGCTACACAGGCTTTATTAGTAACTTATTAGGTCCAATACAGCAAAGTGACACTGTCATCTGGCAGACACACACTGCTACACAGGCTTTATTAGTAACTTATTAGGTCGAATACAGCAAAGTGACACTGTCAGCTGGCAGACACACACTGCTACACAGGCTTTATTACTAACTTATTAGGTCGAATACAGCAAAGTGACACTGTCAGCTGGCAGACACACACTGCTACACAGGCTTTATTAGTAACTTATTAGGTCGAATACAGCAAAGTGACACTGTCAGCTGGCAGACACACACTGCTACACAGGCTTTATTAGTAGCTTATTAGGTCGAATACAGCAAAGTGACACTGTCATCTGACAGACACACACTGTTACACAGGCTTTATTAGTAGCTTATTAGGTCGAATACAGCAAAGTGACACTGTCATCTGACAGACACACACTGCTACACAGGCTTTATTAGTAACTTATTAGGTCGAATACAGTAAAGTGACACTGTCAGCTGGCAGACACACACTGCTACACAGGCTTTATTAGTAACTTATTAGGTCGAATACAGCAAAGTGACACTGTCAGCTGGCAGACACACACTGCTACACAGGCTTCATTAGTAACTTATTAGGTCGAATACAGCAAAGTGACACTGTCAGCTGGCAGACACACACTGTTACACAGGCTTTATTAGTAGCTTATTAGGTCGAATACAGCAAAGTGACACTGTCATCTGACAGACACACACTGTTACACAGGCTTTATTAGTAGCTTATTAGGTCGAATACAGCAAAGTGACACTGTCATCTGACAGACACACACTGTTACACAGGCTTTATTAGTAACTTATTAGGTCGAATACAGCAAAGTGACACTGCCATCTGGCAGACACACACTGCTACACAAGCTTTATTAGTAACTTATTAGGTCGAATACAGTAAAGTGACACTGTCAGCTGGCAGACACACACTGTTACACAGGCTTTATTAGTAACTTATTAGGTCGAATACAGTAAAGTGACACTGTCATCTGGCAGACACACACTGCTACACAGGCTTTATTAGTAACTTATTAGGTCGAATACAGCAAAGTGACACTGTCAGCTGGCAGACACACACTGCTACACAAGCTTTATTAGTAACTTATTAGGTCAAATACAGCAAAGTGACACTGTCATCTGGCAGACACACACTGCTACACAAGCTTTATTAGTAACTTATTAGGTCGAATACAGTAAAGTGACACTGTCAGCTGGCAGACACACACTGTTACACAGGCTTTATTAGTAACTTATTAGGTCGAATACAGTAAAGTGACACTGTCATCTGGCAGACACACACTGCTACACAGGCTTTATTAGTAACTTATTAGGTCGAATACAGCAAAGTGACACTGTCAGCTGGCAGACACACACTGCTACACAAGCTTTATTAGTAACTTATTAGGTCAAATACAGCAAAGTGACACTGTCATCTGGCAGACACACACTGCTACACAAGCTTTATTAGTAACTTATTAGGTCGAATACAGTAAAGTGACACTGTCAGCTGGCAGACACACACTGTTACACAGGCTTTATTAGTAACTTATTAGGTCGAATACAGTAAAGTGACACTGTCATCTGGCAGACACACACTGCTACACAGGCTTTATTAGTAACTTATTAGGTCGAATACAGCAAAGTGACACTGTCAGCTGGCAGACACACACTGCTACACAAGCTTTATTAGTAACTTATTAGGTCAAATACAGCAAAGTGACACTGTCATCTGGCAGACACACACTGCTACACAAGCTTTATTAGTAACTTATTAGGTCGAATACAGTAAAGTGACACTGTCAGCTGGCAGACACACACTGTTACACAGGCTTTATTAGTAACTTATTAGGTCAAATACAGCAAAGTGACACTGTCATCTGGCAGACACACACTGTTACACAGGCTTTACTAGTAACTTATTAGGTCAAATACAGTAAAGTGACACTGTCAGCTGGCAGAGACACACCGTTACACAGGCTTTATTAGTAACTTATTAGGTCAAATACAGCAAAGTGACACTGTCAGCTGGCAGACACACACTGCTACACAGGCTTTATTAGTAACTTATTAGATCAAATACAGCAAAGTGACACTGTCATCTGGCAGACACACACTGTTACACAGGCTTTATTAGTAACTTATTAGGTCGAATACAGCAAAGTGACACTGTCATCTGGCAGACACACACTGCTACACAGGCTTTATTAGTAACTTATTAGGTCGAATACAGCAAAGTGACACTGTCATCTGGCAGACACACACTGTTACACAGGCTTTATTAGTAACTTATTAGGTCAAATACAGCAAAGTGACACTGTCAGCTGGCAGACACACACTGCTACACAAGCTTTATTAGTAACTTATTAGGTCAAATACAGCAAAGTGACACTGTCATCTGGCAGACACACACTGCTACACAAGCTTTATTAGTAACTTATTATGTCGAATACAGTAAAGTGACACTGTCAGCTGGCAGACACACACTGTTACACAGGCTTTATTAGTAACTTATTAGGTCGAATACAGTAAAGTGACACTGTCATCTGGCAGACACACACTGCTACACAGGCTTTATTAGTAACTTATTAGGTCGAATACAGCAAAGTGACACTGTCATCTGGCAGACACACACTGTTACACAGGCTTTATTAGTAACTTATTAGGTCAAATACTGTAAAGTGACACTGTCAGCTGGCAGACACACACTGTTACACAGGCTTTATTAGTAACTTATTAGGTCAAATACAGCAAAGTGACACTGTCAGCTGGCAGACACACACTGCTACACAGGCTTTATTAGTAACTTATTAGGTCGAATACAGCAAAGTGACACTGTCATCTGGCAGACACACACTGTTACACAGGCTTTATTAGTAACTTATTAGGTTAAATACAGTAAAGTGACACTGTCAGCTGGCAGACACACACTGTTACACAGGCTTTATTAGTAACTTATTAGGTCAAATACAGCAAAGTGACACTGTCAGCTGGCAGACACACACTGCTACACAGGCTTTATTAGTAACTTATTAGGTCGAATACAGCAAAGTGACACTGTCATCTGGCAGACACACACTGTTACACAGGCTTTATTAGTAACTTATTATGTCAAATACAGCAAAGTGACACTGTCAGCTGGCAGACACACACTGCTACACAGGCTTTATTAGTAACTTATTAGGTCGAATACAGAAAGTGACACTGTCATCTGGCAGACACACACTGTTACACAGGCTTTATTAGTAACTTATTAGGTCAAATACAGTAAAGTGACACTGTCAGCTGGCAGACACACACTGCTACACAGGCTTTATTAGTAACTTATTAGGTCGAATACAGCAAAGTGACACTGTCAGCTGGCAGACACACACTGCTACACAAGCTTTATTAGTAACTTATTAGGTCAAATACAGCAAAGTGACACTGTCATCTGGCAGACACACACTGCTACACAAGCTTTATTAGTAACTTATTAGGTCGAATACAGTAAAGTGACACTGTCAGCTGGCAGACACACACTGTTACACAGGCTTTATTAGTAACTTATTAGGTCGAATACAGTAAAGTGACACTGTCATCTGGCAGACACACACTGCTACACAGGCTTTATTAGTAACTTATTAGGTCGAATACAGCAAAGTGACACTGTCAGCTGGCAGACACACACTGCTACACAAGCTTTATTAGTAAATTATTATGTCAAATACAGCAAAGTGACACTGTCATCTGGCAGACACACACTGCTACACAAGCTTTATTAGTAACTTATTAGGTCGAATACAGTAAAGTGACACTGTCAGCTGGCAGACACACACTGTTACACAGGCTTTATTAGTAACTTATTAGGTCGAATACAGTAAAGTGACACTGTCATCTGGCAGACACACACTGCTACACAGGCTTTATTAGTAACTTATTAGGTCGAATACAGCAAAGTGACACTGTCATCTGGCAGACACACACTGTTACACAGGCTTTACTAGTAACTTATTAGGTCAAATACAGTAAAGTGACACTGTCAGCTGGCAGACACACACTGTTACACAGGCTTTATTAGTAACTTATTAGGACAAATACAGCAAAGTGACACTGTCAGCTGGCAGACACACACTGCTACACAGGCTTTATTAGTAACTTATTAGGTCGAATACAGCAAAGTGACACTGTCATCTGGCAGACACACACTGTTACACAGGCTTTATTAGTAACTTATTAGGTCGAATACAGCAAAGTGACACTGTCATCTGGCAGACACACACTGCTACACAGGCTTTATTAGTAACTTATTAGGTCGAATACAGCAAAGTGACACTGTCATCTGGCAGACACACACTGTTACACAGGCTTTATTACTAACTTATTAGGTCAAATACAGCAAAGTGACACTGTCAGCTGGCAGACATACACTGCTACACAAGCTTTATTAGTAACTTATTAGGTCAAATACAGCAAAGTGACACTGTCATCTGGCAGACACACACTACTACACAAGCTTTATTAGTAACTTATTAGGTCGAATACAGTAAAGTGACACTGTCAGCTGGCAGACACACACTGTTACACAGGCTTTATTAGTAACTTATTAGGTCGACTACAGTAAAGTGACACTGTCATCTGGCAGACACACACTGCTACACAGGCTTTATTAGTAACTTATTAGGTCGAATACAGCAAAGTGACACTGTCATCTGGCAGACACACACTGTTACACAGGCTTTATTAGTAACTTATTAGGTCAAATACTGTAAAGTGACACTGTCAGCTGGCAGACACACACTGTTACACAGGCTTTATTAGTAACTTATTAGGTCAAATACAGCAAAGTGACACTGTCAGCTGGCAGACACACACTGCTACACAGGCTTTATTAGTAACTTATTAGGTCGAATACAGCAAAGTGACACTGTCATCTGGCAGACACACACTGTTACACAGGCTTTATTAGTAACTTATTAGGTCGAATACAGCAAAGTGACACTGTCAGCTGGCAGACACACACTGCTACACAAGCTTTATTAGTAACTTATTAGGTCGAATACAGTAAAGTGACACTGTCAGCTGGCAGACACACACTGTTACACAGGCTTTATTAGTAACTTATTAGGTCGAATACAGTAAAGTGACACTGTCATCTGGCAGACACACACTGCTACACAGGCTTTATTAGTAACTTATTAGGTCGAATACAGCAAAGTGACACTGTCATCTGGCAGACACACACTGTTACACAGGCTTTACTAGTAACTTATTAGGTCAAATACAGTAAAGTGACACTGTCAGCTGGCAGACACACACTGTTACACAGGCTTTATTAGTAACTTATTAGGTCAAATAGAGCAAAGTGACACTGTCATCTGGCAGACACACACTGCTACACAGGCTTTATTAGTAACTTATTAGGTCGAATACAGCAAAGTGACACTGTCATCTGGCAGACACACACTGTTACACAGGCTTTATTAGTAACTTATTAGGTCAAATACAGCAAAGTGACACTGTCAGCTGGCAGACACACACTGCTACACAAGCTTTATTAGTAACTTATTAGGTCAAATACAGCAAAATGACACTGTCATCTGGCAGACACACACTACTACACAAGCTTTATTAGTAACTTATTAGGTCGAATACAGTAAAGTGACACTGTCAGCTGGCAGACACACACTGTTACACAAGCTTTATTAGTAACTTATTAGGTCGAATACAGTAAAGTGACACTGTCATCTGGCAGACACACACTGCTACACAGGCTTTATTAGTAACTTATTAGGTCGAATACAGCAAAGTGACACTTTCATCTGGCAGACACACACTGTTACACAGGCTTTATTAGTAACTTATTAGGTCAAATACTGTAAAGTGCCACTGTCAGCTGGCAGACACACACTGTTACACAGGCTTTATTAGTAACTTATTAGGTCAAATACAGCAAAGTGACACTGTCAGCTGGCAGACACACACTGCTACACAGGCTTTATTAGTAACTTATTAGGTCGAATACAGCAAAGTGACACTGTCATCTGGCAGACACACACTGTTACACAGGCTTTATTAGTAACTTATTAGGTCAAATACAGTAAAGTGACACTGTCAGCTGGCAGACACACACTGTTACACAGGCTTTATTAGTAACTTATTAGGTCAAATACAGCAAAGTGACACTGTCAGCTGGCAGACACACACTGCTACACAGGCTTTATTAGTAACTTATTAGGTCGAATACAGCAAAGTGACACTGTCATCTGGCAGACACACACTGTTACACAGGCTTTATTAGTAACTTATTAGGTCAAATACAGTAAAGTGACACTGTCAGCTGGCAGACACACACTGTTACACAGGCTTTATTAGTAACTTATTAGGTCAAATACAGCAAAGTGACACTGTCAGCTGGCAGACACACACTGCTACACAGGCTTTATTAGTAACTTATTAGGTCGAATACAGCAAAGTGACACTGTCATCTGGCAGACACACACTGTTACACAGGCTTTATTAGTAACTTATTAGGTCAAATACAGTAAAGTGACACTGTCAGCTGGCAGACACACACTGTTACACAGGCTTTATTAGTAACTTATTAGGTCAAATACAGCAAAGTAACACTGTCAGCTGGCAGACACACACTGCTACACAGGCTTTATTAGTAACTTATTAGGTCGAATACAGCAAAGTGACACTGTCATCTGGCAGACACACACTGTTACACAGGCTTTATTAGTAACTTATTAGGTCAAATACAGTAAAGTGACACTGTCAGCTGGCAGACACACACTGTTACACAGGCTTTATTAGTAACTTATTAGGTCAAATACAGCAAAGTGACACTGTCAGCTGGCAGACACACACTGCTACACAGGCTTTATTAGTAACTTATTAGGTCGAATACAGCAAAGTGACACTGTCATCTGGCAGACACACACTGTTACACAGGCTTTATTAGTAACTTACTAGGTCAAATACAGTAAAGTGACACTGTCAGCTGGCAGACACACACTGTTACACAGGCTTTATTAGTAACTTATTAGGTCAAATACAGCAAAGTGACACTGTCAGCTGGCAGACACACACTGCTACACAGGCTTTACTAGTAATTTATTAGGTCGAATACAGCAAAGTGACACTGTCATCTGGCAGACACACACTGTTACACAGGCTTTATTAGTAACTTATTAGGTCAAATACAGCAAAGTGACACTGTCAGCTGGCAGACACACACTGTTACACAGGCTTTATTAGTAACTTATTAGGTCGAATACAGCAAAGTGACACTGTCAGCTGGCAGACACACACTGCTACACAGGCTTTATTAGTAACTTATTAGGTCGAATTCAGCAAAGTGACACTGTCAGCTGGCAGACACACACTGCTACACAGGCTTTATTAGTAACATATTAGGTCGAATACAGCAAAGTGACACTGTCAGCTGGCAGACACACACTGCTACACAGGCTTTATTAGTAACTTATTAGGTCGAATACAGCAAAGTGACACTGTCAGCTGGCAGACACACACTGCTACACAGGCTGTATTAGTAACTTATTAGGTCGAATACAGCAAAGTGACACTGTCAGCTGGCAGACACACTGCTACACAGGCTTTATTAGTAACTTATTAGGTCGAATACAGCAAAGTGACACTGTCAGCTTGCAGACACACACTGCTACACAGGCTTTATTAGTAACTTATTAGGTCGAATACAGCAAAGTGACACTGTCAGCTGGCAGACACACACTGCTACACAGGCTTTATTAGTAACTTATTAGGTCAAATACAGTAAAGTGACACTGTCAGCTGGCAGACACACACTGCTACACAGGCTTTATTAGTAACTTATTAGGTCGAATACAGCAAAGTGACACTGTCAGCTGGCAGACACACACTGTTACACAGGCTTTATTAGTAACTTATTAGGTCGAATACAGCAAAGTGACACTGTCAGCTGGCAGACACACACTGCTACACAAGCTTTATTAGTAACTTATTAGGTCAAATACAGCAAAGTGACACTGTCATCTGGCAGACACACACTGCTACACAAGCTTTATTAGTAACTTATTAGGTCGAATACAGTAAAGTGACACTGTCAGCTGGCAGACACACACTGTTACACAGGCTTTATTAGTAACTTATTAGGTCGAATACAGTAAAGTGACACTGTCATCTGGCAGACACACACTGCTACACAGGCTTTATTAGTAACTTATTAGGTCGAATACAGCAAAGTGACACTGTCAGCTGGCAGACACACACTGCTACACAAGCTTTATTAGTAACTTATTAGGTCAAATACAGCAAAGTGACACTGTCATCTGGCAGACACACACTGCTACACAAGCTTTATTAGTAACTTATTAGGTCGAATACAGTAAAGTGACACTGTCAGCTGGCAGACACACACTGTTACACAGGCTTTATTAGTAACTTATTAGGTCAAATACAGTAAAGTGACACTGTCATCTGGCAGACACACACTGCTACACAGGCTTTATTAGTAACTTATTAGGTCGAATACAGCAAAGTGACACTGTCAGCTGGCAGACACACACTGCTACACAAGCTTTATTAGTAACTTATTAGGTCAAATACAGCAAAGTGACACTGTCATCTGGCAGACACACACTGCTACACAAGCTTTATTAGTAACTTATTAGGTCGAATACAGTAAAGTGACACTGTCAGCTGGCAGACACACACTGTTACACAGGCTTTATTAGTAACTTATTAGGTCAAATACAGCAAAGTGACACTGTCATCTGGCAGACACACACTGTTACACAGGCTTTACTAGTAACTTATTAGGTCAAATACAGTAAAGTGACACTGTCAGCTGGCAGAGACACACCGTTACACAGGCTTTATTAGTAACTTATTAGGTCAAATACAGCAAAGTGACACTGTCAGCTGGCAGACACACACTGCTACACAGGCTTTATTAGTAACTTATTAGATCAAATACAGCAAAGTGACACTGTCATCTGGCAGACACACACTGTTACACAGGCTTTATTAGTAACTTATTAGGTCGAATACAGCAAAGTGACACTGTCATCTGGCAGACACACACTGCTACACAGGCTTTATTAGTAACTTATTAGGTCGAATACAGCAAAGTGACACTGTCATCTGGCAGACACACACTGTTACACAGGCTTTATTAGTAACTTATTAGGTCAAATACAGCAAAGTGACACTGTCAGCTGGCAGACACACACTGCTACACAAGCTTTATTAGTAACTTATTAGGTCAAATACAGCAAAGTGACACTGTCATCTGGCAGACACACACTGCTACACAAGCTTTATTAGTAACTTATTATGTCGAATACAGTAAAGTGACACTGTCAGCTGGCAGACACACACTGTTACACAGGCTTTATTAGTAACTTATTAGGTCGAATACAGTAAAGTGACACTGTCATCTGGCAGACACACACTGCTACACAGGCTTTATTAGTAACTTATTAGGTCGAATACAGCAAAGTGACACTGTCATCTGGCAGACACACTCTGTTACACAGGCTTTATTAGTAACTTATTAGGTCAAATACTGTAAAGTGACACTGTCAGCTGGCAGACACACACTGTTACACAGGCTTTATTAGTAACTTATTAGGTCAAATACAGCAAAGTGACACTGTCAGCTGGCAGACACACACTGCTACACAGGCTTTATTAGTAACTTATTAGGTCGAATACAGCAAAGTGACACTGTCATCTGGCAGACACACACTGCTACACAGGCTTTATTAGTAACTTATTAGGTCGAATACAGCAAAGTGACACTGTCATCTGGCAGACACACACTGCTACACAAGCTTTATTAGTAACTTATTAGGTCAAATACAGCAAAGTGACACTGTCAGCTGGCAGACACACACTGCTACACAAGCTTTATTAGTAACTTATTAGGTCAAATACAGCAAATTGACACTGTCATCTGGCAGACACACACTGCTACACAAGCTTTATTAGTAACTTATTATGTCGAATACAGTAAAGTGACACTGTCAGCTGGCAGACACACACTGTTACACAGGCTTTATTAGTAACTTATTAGGTCGAATACAGTAAAGTGACACTGTCATCTGGCAGACACACACTGCTACACAGGCTTTATTAGTAACTTATTAGGTCGAATACAGCAAAGTGACACTGTCATCTGGCAGACACACTCTGTTACACAGGCTTTATTAGTAACTTATTAGGTCAAATACTGTAAAGTGACACTGTCAGCTGGCAGACACACACTGTTACACAGGCTTTATTAGTAACTTATTAGGTCAAATACAGCAAAGTGACACTGTCAGCTGGCAGACACACACTGCTACACAGGCTTTATTAGTAACTTATTAGGTCGAATACAGCAAAGTGACACTGTCATCTGGCAGACACACACTGCTACACAGGCTTTATTAGTAACTTATTAGGTCGAATACAGCAAAGTGACACTGTCATCTGGCAGACACACACTGCTACACAAGCTTTATTAGTAACTTATTAGGTCCAATACAGCAAAGTGACACTGTCATCTGGCAGACACACACTGCTACACAAGCTTTATTAGTAACTTATTAGGTCGAATACAGTAAAGTGACACTGTCAGCTGGCAGACACACACTGTTACACAGGCTTTATTAGTAACTTATTAGGTCGAATACAGTAAAGTGACACTGTCATCTGGCAGACACACACTGCTACACAGGCTTTATTAGTAACTTATTAGGTCGAATACAGCAAAGTGACACTGTCAGCTGGCAGACACACACTGCTACACAAGCTTTATTAGTAACTTATTAGGTCAAATACAGCAAAGTGACACTGTCATCTGGCAGACACACACTGCTACACAAGCTTTATTAGTAACTTATTAGGTCGAATACAGTAAAGTGACACAGTCAGCTGGCAGACACACACTGTTACACAGGCTTTATTAGTAACTTATTAGGTCAAATACAGCAAAGTGACACTGTCATCTGGCAGACACACACTGTTACACAGGCTTTACTAGTAACTTATTAGGTCAAATACAGTAAAGTGACACTGTCAGCTGGCAGAGACACACTGTTACACAGGCTTTATTAGTAACTTATTAGGTCAAATACAGCAAAGTGACACTGTCAGCTGGCAGACACACACTGCTACACAGGCTTTATTAGTAACTTATTAGATCAAATACAGCAAAGTGACACTGTCATCTGGCAGACACACACTGTTACACAGGCTTTATTAGTAACTTATTAGGTCGAATACAGCAAAGTGACACTGTCATCTGGCAGACACACACTGCTACACAGGCTTTATTAGTAACTTATTAGGTCGAATACAGCAAAGTGACACTGTCATCTGGCAGACACACACTGTTACACAGGCTTTATTAGTAACTTATTAGGTCAAATACAGCAAAGTGACACTGTCAGCTGGCAGACACACACTGCTACACAAGCTTTATTAGTAACTTATTAGGTCAAATACAGCAAAGTGACACTGTCATCTGGCAGACACACACTGTTACACAGGCTTTATTAGTAACTTATTAGGTCAAATACTGTAAAGTGACACTGTCAGCTGGCAGACACACACTGTTACACAGGCTTTATTAGTAACTTATTAGGTCAAATACAGCAAAGTGACACTGTCAGCTGGCAGACACACACTGCTACACAGGCTTTATTAGTAACTTATTAGGTCGAATACAGCAAAGTGACACTGTCATCTGGCAGACACACACTGCTACACAGGCTTTATTAGTAACTTATTAGGTCGAATACAGCAAAGTGACACTGTCATCTGGCAGACACACACTGCTACACAAGCTTTATTAGTAACTTATTAGGTCCAATACAGCAAAGTGACACTGTCATCTGGCAGACACACTGCTACACAAGCTTTATTAGTAACTTATTAGGTCGAATACAGTAAAGTGACACTGTCAGCTGGCAGACACACACTGTTACACAGGCTTTATTAGTAACTTATTAGGTCGAATACAGTAAAGTGACACTGTCATCTGGCAGACACACACTGCTACACAGGCTTTATTAGTAACTTATTAGGTCGAATACAGCAAAGTGACACTGTCAGCTGGCAGACACACACTGCTACACAAGCTTTATTAGTAACTTATTAGGTCAAATACAGCAAAGTGACACTGTCATCTGGCAGACACACACTGCTACACAAGCTTTATTAGTAACTTATTAGGTCGAATACAGTAAAGTGACACTGTCAGCTGGCAGACACACACTGTTACACAGGCTTTATTAGTAACTTATTAGGTCAAATACAGCAAAGTGACACTGTCATCTGGCAGACACACACTGTTACACAGGCTTTACTAGTAACTTATTAGGTCAAATACAGTAAAGTGACACTGTCAGCTGGCAGAGACACACCGTTACACAGGCTTTATTAGTAACTTATTAGGTCAAATACAGCAAAGTGACACTGTCAGCTGGCAGACACACACTGCTACACAGGCTTTATTAGTAACTTATTAGATCAAATACAGCAAAGTGACACTGTCATCTGGCAGACACACACTGTTACACAGGCTTGATTAGTAACTTATTAGGTCGAATACAGCAAAGTGACACTGTCATCTGGCAGACACACACTGCTACACAGGCTTTATTAGTAACTTATTAGGTCAAATACAGCAAAGTGACACTGTCAGCTGGCAGACACACACTGCTACACAAGCTTTATTAGTAACTTATTAGGTCAAATACAGCAAAGTGACACTGTCATCTGGCAGACACACACTGCTACACAAGCTTTATTAGTAAATTATTATGTCGAATACAGTAAAGTGACACTGTCAGCTGGCAGACACACTCTGTTACACAGGCTTTATTAGTAACTTATTAGGTCGAATACAGTAAAGTGACACTGTCATCTGGCAGACACACACTGCTACACAGGCTTTATTAGTAACTTATTTGGTCGAATACAGCAAAGTGACACTGTCATCTGGCAGACACACACTGTTACACAGGCTTTATTAGTAACTTATTAGGTCAAATACTGTAAAGTGACACTGTCAGCTGGCAGACACACACTGTTACACAGGCTTTATTAGTAACTTATTAGGTCAAATACAGCAAAGTGACACTGTCAGCTGGCAGACACACACTGCTACACAGGCTTTATTAGTAACTTATTAGGTCGAATACAGCAAAGTGACACTGTCATCTGGCAGACACACACTGTTACACAGGCTTTATTAGTAACTTATTACGTTAAATACAGTAAAGTGACACTGTCAGCTGGCAGACACACACTGTTACACAGGCTTTATTAGTAACTTATTAGGTCAAATACAGCAAAGTGACACTGTCAGCTGGCAGACACACACTGCTACACAGGCTTTATTAGTAACTTATTAGGTCGAATACAGCAAAGTGACACTGTCATCTGGCAGACACACACTGTTACACAGGCTTTATTAGTAACTTATTATGTCAAATACAGCAAAGTGACACTGTCAGCTGGCAGACACACACTGCTACACAGGCTTTATTAGTAACTTATTAGGTCGAATACAGAAAGTGACACTGTCATCTGGCAGACACACACTGTTACACAGGCTTTATTAGTAACTTATTAGGTCAAATACAGTAAAGTGACACTGTCAGCTGGCAGACACACACTGTTACACAGGCTTTATTAGTAACTTATTAGGTCAAATACAGCAAAGTGACACTGTCAGCTGGCAGACACACACTGCTACACAGGCTTTATTAGTAACTTATTAGGTCGAATACAGCAAAGTGACACTGTCATCTGGCAGACATACACTGTTACACAGGCTTTATTAGTAACTTATTAGGTCAAATACAGCAAAGTGACACTGTCAGCTGGCAGACACACACTGTTACACAGGCTTTATTAGTAACTTATTAGGTCGAATACAGCAAAGTGACACTGTCAGCTGGCAGACACACACTGCTACACAGGCTTTATTAGTAACTTATTAGGTCGAATACAGCAAAGTGACACTGTCAGCTGGCAGACACACACTGCTACACAGGCTTTATTAGTAACTTATTAGGTCGAATACAGTAAAGTGACACTGTCATCTGGCAGACACACACTGCTACACATGCTTTATTAGTAACTTATTAGGTCCAATACAGCAAAGTGACACTGTCAGCTGGCAGACACACACTGCTACTCAGGCTTTATTAGTAACTTATTAGGTCGAATGCAGCAAAGTGACACTGTCAGCTGGCAGACACACACTGCTACACAGGCTTTATTAGTAACTTATTAGGTCGAATACAGCAAAGTGACACTGTCAGCTGGCAGACACACACTGCTACTCAGGCTTTATTAGTAACTTATTAGGTCGAATACAGCAAAGTGACACTGTCAGCTGGCAGACACACACTGCTACACAGGCTTTATTAGTAACTTATTAAGTCGAATACAGCAAAGTGACACTGTCAGCTGGCAGACACACACTGTTACACAGGCTTTATTAGTAACTTATTAGGTCGAATACAGCAAAGTGACACTGTCAGCTGGCAGACACACACTGCTACACAGGCTTTATTAGTAACTTAATGCTGACATTTGTCAGGTGCAAAAGTCATTTTATTTTGGTGTTGAATTAGGTTGCACCAGATTGGATAAAACTGCTTAGCATTTAATTGAGTAATGTAAATTTTACATACTTTGTCACTTTCACATCATAGCTGTTTTATACACTGCACCATATAGGACTAAATTAGATACGCTAATTCAATTTGACAAAACGTTCTCATTTATTCATGATTTCAGTCAGACTGCTGGTTGCCAAGCAACCCTCCTGGTGGTGGGTCCAAACAACACAAGCAGTCGCACGCAAATGGGGATGTTGTACGTCTTCCCAACGTTCCGTCTGACTCTTCTGTCTTACATCTACTTCGGAGGTGTTCCCAGCGACACACCTTACATCCCTAGGAGAGGGAACAACTTCACGGGCTGCATCGGACGGTTGTCTTGGAATACACAGCCACTGCAGCTACACAATGCCACTAGTTGGGTGAGTGTTGGTTGTCTTGGAATACACTGCCACTGCAGCTACGCAATGCCACTAGTTGGGTGAGTGTTGGTTGTCTTGGAATACACTGCCACTGCAGCTACACAGTGCCACTAGTTGGGTGAGTGTTGGTTGTCTTGGAATACACAGCCACTGCAGCTACGCAATGCCACTAGTTGGGTGAGTGTTGGTTGTCTTGGAATACAATGCCACTGCAGCTACACAATGCCACTAGTTGGGTGAGTGTTGGTTGTCTTGGAATACACAGCCACTGCAGCTAAACAATGCCACTAGTTGGGTGAGTGTCAGTTGTCTTGGAATACACTGCCACTGCAGCTACACAGTGCCACTAGTTGGGTGAGTGTCGGTTGTCTTGGAATACACAGCCACTGCAGTTACACAGTGCCACTAGTTGGGTGAGTGTTGGTTGTCTTGGAATACACAGCCACTGCAGCTACACAGTGCCACTAGTTGGGTGAGTGTTGGTTGTCTTGGAATACACTGCCACTGCAGCTACACAGTGCCACTAGTTCGGTGAGTGTCGGTTGTCTTGGAATACACTGCCACTGCTGCTACACAGTGCCACTAGTTGGGTGAGTGTCGGTTGTCTTGGAATACACAGCCACTGCAGCTACACAGTGCCACTAGTTGGGTGAGTGTTGGTTGTCTTGGAATACACAGCCACTGCAGCTACACAGTGCCACTAGTTGGGTGAGTGTTGGTTGTCTTGGAATACACAGCCACTGCAGCTACACAGTGCCACTAGTTGGGTGAGTGTTGGTTGTCTTGGAATACACAGCCACTGCAGCTACACAGTGCCACTAGTTGGGTAAGTGTTGGTTGTCTTGGAATACACACCCACTGCAGCTACACAGTGCCACTAGTTGGGTGAGTGTCAGTTATCTTGGAATACACAGCCACTGCAGCTACACAGTGTCACTAGTTGGGTGAGTGTTGGTTGTCTTGGAATACACAGCCACTGCAGCTACACAGTGCCACTAGTTGGGTGAGTGTTGGTTGTCTTGGAATACAGTGCCACTGCAGCTACACAGTGTCACTAGTTGGGTGAGTGTTGGTTGTCTTGGAATACACAGCCACTGCAGCTACACAGTGCCACTAGTTGGGTGAGTGTCAGTTGTCTTGGAATACACAGCCACTGCAGCTACACAGTGTCACTAGTTGGGTGAGTGTTGGTTGTCTTGGAATACACAGCCACTGCAGCTACACAGTGCCACTAGTTGGGTGAGTGTTGGTTGTCTTGGAATACACAGCCACTGCAGCTACACAGTGCCACTAGTTAGGTGAGTGTTGTTGTCTTGGAATACACAGCCACTGCAGCTACACAGTGCCACTAGTTGGGTGAGTGTTGGTTGTCTTGGAATACACTGCCACTGCAGCTACAGAGTGCCACTAGTTCGGTGAGTGTCGGTTGTCTTGGAATACACATCCACTGCAGCTACACAGTGCCACTAGTTGGGTGAGTGTCGGTTGTCTTGGAATACACAGCCACTGCAGCTACACAGTGCCACTAGTTGGGTGAGTGTTGGTTGTCTTGGAATACAAAGCCACTGCAGCTACACAGTGCCACTAGTTGGGTGAGTGTTGGTTGTCTTGGAATACACAGCCACTGCAGCTACACAGTGCCACTAGTTGGGTGAGTGTTGGTTGTCTTGGAATACACAGCCACTGCAGCTACACAGTGCCACTAGTTGGGTAAGTGTTGGTTGTCTTGGAATACACAGCCACTGCAGCTACACAGTGTCACTAGTTGGGTGAGTGTTGGTTGTCTTGGAATACATAGCCACTGCAGCTACACAGTGCCACTAGTTGGGTGAGTGTTGGTTGTCTTGGAATACACTGCCACTGCAGCTACACAGTGTCACTAGTTGGGTGAGTGTTGGTTGTCTTGGAATACACAGCCACTGCAGCTACACAGTGCCACTAGTTGGGTGAGTGTCAGTTGTCTTGGAATACACTGCCACTGCAGCTACACAGTGTCACTAGTTGGGTGAGTGTCGGTTGTCTTGGAATACACAGCCACTGCAGCTACACAGTGCCACTAGTTGGGTGAGTGTTGGTTGTCTTGGAATACACAGCCACTGCAGCTACACAGTGCCACTAGTTAGGTGAGTGTTGTTGTCTTGGAATACACAGCCACTGCAGCTACACAGTGCCACTAGTTGGGTGAGTGTTGGTTGTCTTGGAATACACTGCCACTGCAGCTACACAGTGTCACTAGTTGGGTGAGTGTCGGTTGTCTTGGAATACACATCCACTGCAGCTACACAGTGCCAATAGTTGGGTGAGTGTTGGTTGTCTTGGAATACACTGCCACTGCAGCTACACAATGCCTCTAGTTGGGTGAGTGTTGGTTGTCTTGGAATACACAGCCACTGCAGCTACACAGTGCCAATAGTTGGGTGAGTGTTGGTTGTCTTGGAATACACAGCCTCTGCAGCTACACAGTGCCACTAGTTGGGTGAGTGTTGGTTGTCTTGGAATACACAGCCACTGCAGCTACACAGTGCCACTAGTTGGGTGAGTGTTGGTTGTCTTGGAATACACTGCCACTGCAGCTACACAGTGTCACTAGTTGGGTGAGTGTTGGTTGTCTTGGAATACACAGCCACTGCAGCTACACAGTGCCACTAGTTGGGTGAGTGTTGGTTGTCTTGGAATACACTGCCACTGCAGCTACACAGTGTCACTAGTTGGGTGAGTGTTGGTTGTCTTGGAATACACTGCCACTGCAGCTACACAGTGTCACTAGTTGGGTGAGTGTCGGTTGTCTTGGAATACACAGCCACTGCAGCTACACAGTGCCACTAGTTGGGTGAGTGTTGGTTGTCTTGGAATACACTGCAACTGCAGCTACACAGTGCCACTAGTTGGGTGAGTGTTGGTTGTCTTGGAATACACAGCCACTGCAGCTACACAGTGCCACTAGTTGGGTGAGTGTCGGTTGTCTTGGAATACACAGCCACTGCAGCTACACAGTGTCACTAGTTGGGTGATTGTTGGTTGTCTTGGAATACGCAGCCACTGCAGCTACACAGTGCCACTAGTTGGGTGAGTGTAGGTTGTCTTGGAATACACAGCCACTGCAGCTGCACAGTGCCACTAGTTGGGTGAGTGTTGGTTGTCTTGGAATACATTGCCACTGCAGCTGCACAGTGTCACTAGTTGGGTGAGTGTTGGTTGTCTTGGAATACACAGCCACTGCAGCTACACAGTGCCACTAGTTGGGTGAGTGTCAGTTGTCATGGAATACACAGCCACTGCAGCTACACAGTGTCACTAGTTGGGTGAGTGTTGGTTGTCTTGGAATACATTGCCACTGCAGCTGCACAGTGTCACTAGTTGGGTGAGTGTTGGTTGTCTTGGAATACACAGCCACTGCAGCTACACAGTGCCACTAGTTGGGTGAGTGTCAGTTGTCATGGAATACACAGCCACTGCAGCTACACAGTGCCACTAGTTGGGTGAGTGTCAGTTGTCTTGGAATACACTGCCACTGCAGCTACACAGTGTCACTAATTGTGTGAGTGTCGGTTGTCTTGGAATACACAGCCACTGCAGCTACACAGTGCCACTAGTTGGGTGAGTGTTGGTTGTCTTGGAATACACTGCCACTGCAGCTACACAATGCCACTAGTTGGGTGAGTGTTGGTTGTCTTGGAATACACTGCCACTGCAGCTACACAGTGCCACTAGTTGGGTGAGTGTTGGTTGTCTTAGAATACACAGCCACTGCAGCTACACAGTGTCACTAGTTGGGTGAGTGTTGGTTGTCTTGGAATACACAGCCACTGCAGCTACACGGTGCCACTAGTTGGGTGAGTGTTGGTTGTCTTGGAATACACAGCCACTGCAGCTACACAGTGCCACTATTTGGGTGAGTGTTGGTTGTCTTGGAATACACAGCCACTGCAGCTGCACAGTGCCACTAGTTGGGTGAGTGTTGGTTGTCTTAGAATACACTGCCACTGCAGCTACACAGTGTCACTAGTTGGGTGAGTGTTGGTTGTCTTGGAATACACAGCCACTGCAGCTACACGGTGCCACTAGTTGGGTGAGTGTTGGTTGTCTTAGAATACACAGCCAATGTAGCTACACAGTGCCACTAGTTGGGTGAGTGTTGGTTGTCTTAGAATACAGAGCCAATGTAGCTACACAGTGCCACTAGTTGGGTGAGTGTTGGTTGTCTTGGAATACACAGCCACTGCAGCTACACAGTGGCACTAGTTGGGTGAGTGTTGGTTGTCTTGGAATACACAGCCACTGCAGCTACACGGTGCCACTAATTGGGTGAGTGTTGGTTGTCTTGGAATACACAGCCACTGCAGCTACACAGTGCCACTAGTTGGGTGAGTGTCGGTTGTCTTGGAATACACAGCCACTGCAGCTACACGGTGCAACTAGTTGGGTGAGTGTTGGTTGTCTTAGAATACACTGCCACTGCAGCTACACAGTGTCACTAGTTGGGTGAGTGTTGGTTGTCTTGGAATACACAGCCACTGCAGCTACACGGTGCCACTAGTTGGGTGAGTGTTGGTTGTCTTAGAATACACTGCCACTGCAGCTACACAGTGTCACTAGTTGGGTGAGTGTTGGTTGTCTTGGAATACACAGCCACTGCAGCTACACGGTGCCACTAGTTGTGTGAGTGTTGGTTGTCTTGGAATACACAGCCACTGCAGCTACACAGTGCCTCTAGTTGGGTGAGTGTTGGTTGTCTTGGAATACACAGCCACTGCAGCTACACGGTGCCACTAATTGGGTGAGTGTTGGTTGTCTTGGAATACACAGCCACTGCAGCTACACAGTGCCACTAGTTGGGTGAGTGTCGGTTGTCTTGGAATACACAGCCACTGCAGCTACACGGTGCCACTAGTTGGGTGAGTGTTGGTTGTCTTAGAATACACTGCCACTGCAGCTACACAGTGTCACTAGTTGGGTGAGTGTTGGTTGTCTTGGAATACACAGCCAATGCAGCTACACGGTGCCACTAGTTGGGTGAGTGTTGGTTGTCTTAGAATACACTGCCACTGCAGCTACACAGTGCCACTAGTTGGGTGAGTGTTGGTTGTCTTGGAATACACAGCCACTGCAGCTGCACAGTGTCACTAGTTGGGTGAGTGTTGGTTGTCTTGGAATACACTGCCACTGCAGCTACACAGTGCCACTAGTTGGGTGAGTGTTGGTTGTCTTGGAATACACAGCCACTGCAGCTACACAGTGCCACTAGTTGGGTGAGTGTAGGTTGTCTTGGAATACACAGCCACTGCAGCTGCACAGTGTCACTAGTTGGGTGAGTGTTGGTTGTCTTGGAATACACAGCCACTGCAGCTACACAGTGCCACTAGTTGGGTGAGTGTTGGTTGTCTTGGAATACACAGCCACTGCAGCTGCACAGTGCCACTAGTTGGGTGAGTGTTGGTTGTCTTGGAATACACAGCCACTGCAGCTACACAGTGTCACTAGTTGGGTGACTGTTGGTTGTCTTGGAATACACTGCCACTGCAGCTACACGGTGCCACTAGTTGGGTGAGTGTAGGTTGTCTTGGAATACACAGCCACTGCAGCTGCACAGTGTCACTAGTTGGGTGAGTGTTGGTTGTCTTGGAATACACAGCCACTGCAGCTACACGGTGCCACTAGTTGGGTGAGTGTTGGTTGTCTTAGAATACACAGCCACTGCAGCTACACAGTGCCACTAGTTGGGTGAGTGTTGGTTGTCTTAGAATACAATGCCACTGCAGCTACACGGTGCCACTAATTGGGTGAGTGTTGGTTGTCTTAGAATACACAGCCACTGCAGCTACACAGTGTCACTAGTTGGGTGAGTGTTGGTTGTCTTGGAATACACAGCCACTGCAGCTACACGGTGTCACTAGTTGGGTGAGTGTTGGTTGTCTTAGAATACACTGCCACTGCAGCTACACAGTGTCACTAGTTGGGTGAGTGTTGGTTGTCTTGGAATACACAGCCACTGCAGCTACACGGTGCCACTAATTGGGTGAGTGTTGGTTGTCTTGGAATACACAGCCACTGCAGCTACACAGTGCCACTAGTTGGGTGAGTGTCGGTTGTCTTGGAATACACAGCCACTGCAGCTACATGGTGCCACTAGTTGGGTGAGTGTTGGTTGTCTTAGAATACACTGCCACTGCAGCTACACAGTGTCACTAGTTGGGTGAGTGTTGGTTGTCTTGGAATACACAGCCACTGCAGCTACACGGTGCCACTAGTTGGGTGAGTGTTGGTTGTCTTAGAATACACTGCCACTGCAGCTACACAGTGCCACTAGTTGGGTGAGTGTTGGTTGTCTTGGAATACACAGCCACTGCAGCTGCACAGTGTCACTAGTTGGGTGAGTGTTGGTTGTCTTGGAATACACTGCCACTGCAGCTACACAGTGCCACTAGTTGGGTGAGTGTTGGTTGTCTTGGAATACACAACCACTGCAGCTACACAGTGTCACTAGTTGGGTGAGTGTTGGTTGTCTTGGAATACACAGCCACTGCAGCTACACAGTGCCACTAGTTGGGTGAGTGTTGGTTGTCTTGGAATACACAGCCACTGCAGCTACACAGTGCCACTAGTTGGGTGAGTGTAGGTTGTCTTGGAATACACAGCCACTGCAGCTGCACAGTGTCACTAGTTGGGTGAGTGTTGGTTGTCTTGGAATACACAGCCACTGCAGCTACACAGTGTCACTAGTTGGGTGAGTGTTGGTTGTCTTGGAATACACTGCCACTGCAGCTACATGGTGCCACTAGTTGGGTGAGTGTAGGTTGTCTTGGAATACACAGCCACTGCAGCTGCACAGTGTCACTAGTTGGGTGAGTGTTGGTTGTCTTGGAATACACAGCCACTGCAGCTACACGGTGCCACTAGTTGGGTGAGTGTTGGTTGTCTTAGAATACACAGCCACTGCAGCTACACAGTGCCACTAGTTGGGTGAGTGTTGGTTGTCTTAGAATACAATGCCACTGCAGCTACACGGTGCCACTAATTGGGTGAGTGTTGGTTGTCTTAGAATACACAGCCAATGTAGCTACACAGTGAGTATTGGTTGTCTTTAACCTGATGATGATTCTGCACAGTTTGAAACAGCTAGGTTTTGATGTTACAATCAACATTAGGCATTTATTTACCATAATTAACTAAACTATGTTCAGATGTGTTTTTATTTTGCAATAACTGGTATTGTTCTGACATTACTACTGTCTGCAATTCTGTACATATAAAATATACATGATAAGTACACAAATGACGTAATCTGCGGGAGATGACACTGTTGTTGTTGCTGTGTAGGTGAACATAGGGGAGTGTGGCTCCACCCCCCTCACTACCCTCCCCTCCACCACCCCCACCATGGCACCCCTCACCTGCAACGATCTTTCATGTGACAATGGCGCCACCTGCAGGATGATGGAGGCACCATCTGGTGGGGCAGCAATGTATCGCTGTGACTGTCCTCTTCACTTCCACGGCGAGCGGTGTCAGGAAGGTAAAGTATGGAAGGTTTTTGAATAATCTTGATAAAACATGTTATCGGATATTTTTTATAGACCATCAGTTATTGTTACCATGCAGCCTTAGTGTTGACTAAGTTACCTCTTTTAAAAAAAAATTGTTTACCTATAAATTTATGTATTCATATAATTTCCAATGTAAGGTTAATTAATCATTTTTATTTTCAGAAATTTCTGTTTATTTCCCACGTTTCCATGGAAACTCGTACTTGGAACATGACCTGCGTGACCTTGACACAGCAATGACCATTGACCTCTACATGTCCTTCAAGACGACCTCCAACAATGGAACATTGTTGTTCTCAGACAGTGAATATTCTGGGTTCCTTTATTTGTTCATCAAAGATGGAATGATGCAGTTTCAGTTATCCTGCAGCCAAGTTAACATTTTATTTATTGACACCCAGACATCCGTCAACAGCGGTGTCCTGACCACCGTCAACATTCAGTAAGTTGTCTTAAAATTAATTCACATATTGACATGCTGTAGTTTCACTGCACGGCACAATGCTTCACTTGTGGAAAACAATACCAAATAGAGCCAATGTTAGTTGTGAATACACTGTCTAGACAACTGAATACACTCTGTCTAGACAACTGAATACACTGTCTAGATAACTTAATGCCCTCTGTCGAGACAACTGAATACGCTCTGTCTAGACAACTGAATGCACTCTGTTTAGACAACTGAATACACTTTGTCTAGACAAAGTATTGTTTTTTTATTTGTATTGTAGCAACTTTCGAACTACATCTTGATAGTATGTTGTCAATCCAACCCATTTTCCTTCTATCTTTTAAGAGTCTGGTTTTTTCCTGATAGTTCTTCTTCTATGCAGCTGAATACCAGACTGTATTGGTATTCTTTTTCCAATGGCCGTAATTAGCCAGCAGTAATACCAGACTGTATTGGTATTCTTTTTCCAATGGCTGTAATTAGCCAGCAGTAATACCAGACTGTATTGGTATTCTTTTTCCAATGGCTGTAATTAGCCAGCAGTAACTTTTCCAACGGCCATACTCAGCCAACATTAAAGGGAATAGCAATGATGATTGCTTGAAATCATATTATACTATATATTGTAGTATATTTCTACAACACTGAAAAATTCATTATAATTCAATTAATTAATAATTCCAAATAATACTCTGTTCTGTCGGCCTGCCTTGATTATGCATATTTTCCCCATGATTATTGGCAAGCTTCGACGTATATGATGTTACTGATGACAAGGAAGTGCTATGAGACTGGGACTTTCCGATAGCGGTTGTTTAGAAACGAGCGTCAGAATGGTTTATTGTGCAGCATTTGATTGTAATGCAAACGGTAGTAATAATAGGAGTAACGAGTCTGGCTTAAGTTCCCTATGGAGCCAACTTTGTTTTAATAAAAGCAAACTTCAAGCTGACGAAGCACAGTCGGCTTTGCTCGCTTCAAGAAAAGTTGTTTCAACTGCAATCCGGACCAGAGAAGATGGCAACCCTGGGTTATCCTGGTGCTAAAATCTCTTTGAAACAGGTTGTTGTGCCAACATTATTCCCAGTAGTGGAAGCCATGTTGATGCCATAAATCTGGATCGAAGCGAGCTGTCAGCGCGAATACAGGTGATGTTGGCGCATGGTGAATTCGGCCTGTTAAATTTGGACAGCATTCTTTGGAGACTTCGGCCAGCAACTCTGGTGACTTACTTGTGTTACCAAGCACGTGAAGCTTGGTGTGTCTCTTACTGTGAATAAGGCATATCTCATTTGTTAATTGATTTAGTTCACATTAACCCAAAATTGTTACTTTTGTAGCAGCTTTTATAGCTTTCACTTTCTTTCGCATAAAACACGGAGCTATATTTTACCGTTTTAACACGCAGTCAGCAAGACGATCTTTAGAACTTATGTAATTCGTTGTATCCTTAAAGTTCATATTATACAATATATAATATATCACAGCAAAAACTAGAATATTATATACAGTTGAGTAAATTAAATGACAATTATAATAATATCTTGTTTCTGTATTTCAGATTGTTATGTCTTGCCCCTCATCACGGAAAATTCTCCCCAGAAATTTGCTCAATTAAATCAAATACAGAGCAATGACAGTGATAAGTGATTATTGTATTGTGAATACCATGGAGCTACCATTTTGAATGTGAAGCATGGTCTGTTATTCACACCTGCTCACTGTACGAAACAGACATTGTACTTCAATAGTATCTAGTTAAACTTAGCATCCCTTAGATGACAAGTACAGAAATAACATCAGCCGAATTCACCTCCCATTCACGCCATTATAAAGTGACCGGATTCATGCACTTGACAGCTGGGCCGAATTCACTGAGGGCTGAAATCACCACCACCCATCAGCGCTACTCCTGCTATTGCGATGTTTACTTTCTGACCTAACCATGAAAACGACCACCTAGAGCCACCAAGCTTCTCATATATTTACCATACATATACACTTGTCACATGGTCAAACATTACTCTTACTTCCATATAACAAATTACAAAAACAAAAGCTAGCTATATCTTCTACACCTAGTTCCGCGAAGCTGGGCATAGGAAATGCCAAGTTTTGTAAAAATAAGTTTTTTATATGAAAATAAAAGTAATGTTTTGACCACATCACATGTGTATGTGTATGATAGATATATGAGAAGTTTGGCACCTGTATGTGGTCGTTTTCATGGTTCGGTCAGAAAGTAAATAAGATTGAAGCCAAAGGCTACTGGCGTTGCTAAACTGCTCCAAAAGAGCCAAATTCGAAGATGATTCTGCAGTATCACTTGCTGCTAGCGGTTCAAAATCATTACATTATACCTTTTATTCTGAAAAATTGGCATCACCATCACTCGCCATAGTAACGCGAATGAAACTACTGAGGCATTGCATAAAAATCATTGGCCTATGTCATCAGTGACATCACAAAACCTCATGATCGCTTATCTCATTAACTTCAAATGTTACGCACGCTTTGCAGGTTAGATGCATTTAATACCTAATTTTGCCTATAAATTAATTTTTCCCAATTTTGTTATTTTGGCATATAGTACAGATAATATTAAACTTTGTGTACATGGTGAAAAAGCATTTTAGTTTAGCCTTGTTATTCCCTTTAACATTTCAAATGGCTGCACTTAGCCAGAGTAACTTTTCCAATGGCCATACTTAGCCAGAGTAACTTTTCCAATGGCCATATTTAGCCAGAGTAACTTTTCCAATGACTGTACTTAGCCAGCAGTAACTTTTCCAATGGCTGTATTCAGCCAGCAGTAACTTTTTCAACAGTGACTTTTCCAATGGCCGCACTTCGCCAGCAGTAACTTTTCCAATGGCTGTACGAAGCCAACAGTAATTTTCCAATGGCTGTACTTAGCCAGAGTAACTTTTCCAATGGCCATACTTAGCCAGAGTAACTTTTGCAATGGCCGTACTTAGCCAGAGTAACTTTTGTAATGGGTGTACTTAGCCAGAGTAACTTTTGCAATGATCGTACTTAGCCAACAGTAACTTAATTGGTTTTAAACTGTTTCAGTCTGTCCACACACACTGCACCTCAGCACTGTGACGTCAGCATCCAGATCAATGACAACGTCCCCATCAACGCATCACTGTACACCTCCCACCAGGTGGCAGCACCTACACTGAGCACCCTCTATGTGGGGGGTCTCCCGCCCCAGTATGTCCCGTTGGCCGCAGCGATGCGATCGGAACACATCCACGGTCTCGTTGGATGTGTACGCCACCTACAGGTGAATGATGATGAACGACTGGTGTTCCAAGATGCCACCAGGGGGCAGAACATTGACGACTGTGACATTCCTGTGTGCAGCTTCCATCCGTGTCTCAACAACGGAACTTGTCAACGGTCGGTTCTAAGGCCCTTTTGATTGGCTTTTTATGTCTACACACATTAACTTGTTAATTAAAAAAATTATTTTATCAATATTATAATTTATTTTAATGTTGGTTAAATTATAAATTATTTTAATTGTCAGTGCTTGTTATTTGTGGTATTCAGATGTTACAGCTTTGTTTACTGTTTTAATTGTCAGTGCTTGTTATTTGTATTATTCAGATGTTACAGCTTTGTTTACTGTTTTAATTGTCAGTGCTTGTTATTTGTGGTATTCAGATGTTACAGCTTTGTTTACAGTTTTAAATGTCAGTGCTTGTTATTTGTGGTATTCAGATGTTACAGCTTTGTTTACAGTTTTAAATGTCAGTGCTTGTTATTTGTGGTATTCAGATGTTACAGCTTTGCTTAATGTTTTCGTGCAAATACCAGACTGTTAATTTGACCTAATGTTTAGGCCACCTTTTCTAATGGCCATACTTTGCCAGAGTAACTTTTCCAATGGCCGTACTTAGCCAGCAGTAACTTTTCCAATCGCCGCACTTAGCAAACAGTAACTTTTCCAATGGCCGTACTTAGCCAGCAGTAACTTTTCCAATCGCCACACTTAGCAAACAGTAACTTTTCCAATGGCCGTACTTAGCCAGCAGTAACTTTTCCAATCGCCGCACTTAGCAAACAGTAACTTTTCCAATGGCCGTGCTTAGCCAGCAGTAACCTTTCCAATGGCTGTACTTAGCTAACAGTAACTTACCGTGTTGTCCCCTATAGACGCGCACAACCTAATAGACGCACACGCCCTTTTTGAGAAGTGAAACCATACACAAAAACATTTTCAGGAGTGAAGGCACGCTAAACACAAATGATAGCAGTACAGTAGTGCTTCAGCTGGCATAACCTTGCGGACTCTTTAGAAATAATTCATAGTATGTGTTTTTAGCTGCAACATTCCACCACATGGTTATCACTACTGGCAGCTTTCGCCAGACGTCTTTGGAAGTACTAGGACTAGCTTTTGTTTATTTTATCGCACACTTGTCGTCAGCAAAGCGTGCAAGTTCGATTTTTCTATTTAATGATGCTCAAGGAATCGAGTGGTGGCCAGCTGACGTTTATCTGGAATTACAAACCTCGAATGAACGTGCGTTTTCAGTGTCTGTCTCGTGCGTTTTTGTAGTGTGTCGATCAAGCGTCATTTGCTTTGGTATATGCGCTGAAAGTTCATCTTTGCTAAGTGCTAAACAAACAACACAACACCTCATTGTAGGCTTACATTAAGTTTATTTAGCACCATCAAAACAATTCGAAGCACATGTAGATTGGACAAAATACATCACGCAAAACAAGCGCTACTTATGAAATAGATCGGTGACCAATGACATGGTTACAGAGTTATTCCCTAGAAGCGCCCCACATTTTTCATATAGTTCACAGTGGCACCACACTGCAGATTAGCTACCAGTCTGATTTTGAGGCTGATTTCACCCATAGGTGCAGATCATGATTCTGGCCACGTTTTAGAACTAATAGACGCACACCCCAGCCTTTGCACTCGCACCCAAGCCTTCGCACCCAAGCCTTCACATTCGCACCCATGCCTTCGCACTCGCACCCAAGCCTTTGCACTCGCACCCAAGCCTTTGCACTCGCACCCAAGCCTTCACACTCGCGCACTGTGCATCTGTTGGGAACAACACGGTAATTGATTTTAAACTGTTTCGGTCTGCCCACACACACAGCACCTCAACACTGTGACGTCAGCATCCAGATCAATGACAACGCCCCCATCAATGCATCACTGTTCATTAACAATTACAAAAATTACCTACACTCTGAGTCTATGATACATTATATATAAATAACAAATATATTTTACTCTTCCAAACATCACATGAAGTCTGTGCATTAACTGGTCCGTCAATGCTACATACATTTTGTGATGACTGGTCTATGTGTTGTTCCAGAGATGCTGGCTCCTGGTTCTGTGTCTGTCCGGCTGGCTTCTCTGGCAGTCTGTATGTTCCAGAGATGCTGCCTCCTGGTTCTGTGTCTGTCCGGCTGGCATCACTGGCAGTCTGTATGTTGTTCCAGAGATGGTGTCTCATGTTTCTGTGTCCGACCGGCTGGCATCACTGGCAGTCTCCATGTTGTTCCAGAGACGGTGTCTCATGTTTCTGTGTCTGTCAGGCTGGCATCACTGGCAGTCTCCATGTTGTTCCAGAGACGGTGTCTCATGTTTCTGTGTCTGTCAGGCTGGCATCACTGGCAGTCTCCATGTTGTTCCAGAGATGGTGTCTCATGTTTCTGTGTCTGTCAGGCTGGCATCACTGGCAGTCTGTATGTTGTTCCAGAGATGGTGTCTCATGTTTCTGTGTCTGTCAGGCTGGCATCACTGGCAGTCTGTATGTTGTTCCAGAGATGGTGTCTCATGTTTCTGTGTCTGTCAGGCTGGCATCACTGGCAGTCTCTATGTTTGTTTTTCCAGAGATGGTGTCTCATGTTTCTGTGTCTGTCAGGCTGGCATCACTGGCAGTCTGTATGTTGTTCCAGAGATGATGTCTCATGTTTCTGTGTCTGTCAGGCTGGCATCACTGGCAGTCTCTATGTTGTTCCAGAGATGGTGTCTCATGTTTCTGTGTCTGTCCGGCTGGCATCACTGGCAGTCTCTATGTTGTTCCAGAGATGGTGTCTCATGTTTCTGTGTCCGACCGGCTGGCATCACTGGCAGTCTCCATGTTGTTCCAGAGACGGTGTCTCATGTTTCTGTGTCTGTCAGGCTGGCATCACTGGCAGTCTCCATGTTGTTCCAGAGACGGTGTCTCATGTTTCTGTGTCTGTCAGGCTGGCATCACTGGCAGTCTCCATGTTGTTCCAGAGATGGTGTCTCATGTTTCTGTGTCTGTCAGGCTGGCATCACTGGCAGTCTGTATGTTGTTCCAGAGATGGTGTCTCATGTTTCTGTGTCCGACCGGCTGGCATCACTGGCAGTCTCCATGTTGTTCCAGAGACGGTGTCTCATGTTTCTGTGTCTGTCAGGCTGGCATCACTGGCAGTCTCCATGTTGTTCCAGAGACGGTGTCTCATGTTTCTGTGTCTGTCAGGCTGGCATCACTGGCAGTCTCCATGTTGTTCCAGAGATGGTGTCTCATGTTTCTGTGTCTGTCAGGCTGGCATCACTGGCAGTCTGTATGTTGTTCCAGAGATGGTGTCTCATGTTTCTGTGTCTGTCAGGCTGGCATCACTGGCAGTCTGTATGTTGTTCCAGAGATGGTGTCTCATGTTTCTGTGTCTGTCAGGCTGGCATCACTGGCAGTCTCTATGTTTGTTTTTCCAGAGATGGTGTCTCATGTTTCTGTGTCTGTCAGGCTGGCATCACTGGCAGTCTGTATGTTGTTCCAGAGATGATGTCTCATGTTTCTGTGTCTGTCAGGCTGGCATCACTGGCAGTCTCTATGTTGTTCCAGAGATGGTGTCTCATGTTTCTGTGTCTGTCCGGCTGGCATCACTGGCAGTCTCTATGTTGTTCCAGAGATGGTGTCTCATGTTTCTGTGTCCGACCGGCTGGCATCACTGGCAGTCTCCATGTTGTTCCAGAGACGGTGTCTCATGTTTCTGTGTCTGTCAGGCTGGCATCACTGGCAGTCTCCATGTTGTTCCAGAGACGGTGTCTCATGTTTCTGTGTCTGTCAGGCTGGCATCACTGGCAGTCTCCATGTTGTTCCAGAGATGGTGTCTCATGTTTCTGTGTCTGTCAGGCTGGCATCACTGGCAGTCTGTATGTTGTTCCAGAGATGGTGTCTCATGTTTCTGTGTCTGTCAGGCTGGCATCACTGGCAGTCTGTATGTTGTTCCAGAGATGGTGTCTCATGTTTCTGTGTCTGTCAGGCTGGCATCACTGGCAGTCTCTATGTTTGTTTTTCCAGAGATGGTGTCTCATGTTTCTGTGTCTGTCAGGCTGGCATCACTGGCAGTCTGTATGTTGTTCCAGAGATGATGTCTCATGTTTCTGTGTCTGTCAGGCTGGCATCACTGGCAGTCTCTATGTTGTTCCAGAGATGGTGTCTCATGTTTCTGTGTCTGTCCGGCTGGCATCACTGGCAGTCTCTATGTTGTTCCAGAGATGGTGTCTCATGTTTCTGTGTCTGTCAGGCTGGCATCACTGGCAGTCTGTATGTTGTTCCAGAGACGGTGTCTCATGTTTCTGTGTCTGTCAGGCTGGCATCACTGGCAGTCTCCATGTTGTTCCAGAGACGGTGTCTCATGTTTTTGTGTCTGTCAGGCTGGCATCACTGGCAGTCTCTATGTTTTTCCAGAGATAGTGTCTCGTGGTTCTGTGTCTGTCCAGCTGGCTTCACTGGCAGTCTCTATGTTGTTCCAGAGATGGTGTCTCATGTTTCTGTGTCTGTCAGGCTGGCATCACTGGCAGTCTGTATGTTGTTCCAGAGATGGTGTCTCGTGGTTCTGTGTCTGTCCGGCTGGCATCACTGGCAGTCTCTATGTTTTTCCAGAGATGGTGTCTCGTGGTTCTGTGTCTGTCCGGCTGGCATCACTGGCAGTCTCTATGTTTTTCCAGAGATGGTGTCTCGTGGTTCTGTGTCTGTCCGGCTGGCTTCACTGGCAGTCTGTGTGAGAGGTCCCTGTGTCACCTGAACCCGTGTCAACATGGCGGCACCTGCATCCACCAGGTGACACAGGGCACATACGTCTGTGTGTGTCCGTACGGCCGACACGGAGCTGACTGCAGTCAAGGTGGGGGACTTGTACTTACTTGTACTTACTTGTACTTGTACTTACTTGTACTTACTTGTACTTACTTGTACTTACTTGTACTTACTTGTACTTGTACTTACTTGTACTTACTTATACTTGTACTTACTTGTACTTAGCTACAATACATTTTGATGTATTTCAATGAGTACTAAATGTTTATGTACATACAGTAAATGGAACACAGAGTTCCTGGTATGATGTCACAGGTTCTAGACACTCTGCTCAGTGCAAAAGTCTAATTTAAATCTTCAATTTAGCAACTTATTTGCAGGATATTTATGTTCTTGTAAATAGTTTATATGACTATATTTTACAACTCTGATATATATATATATATATATATATATATATATATATATATATATATATATATATATATATATATATATATATATATATAGGTATATCTGATGCCCTTAGCAAATAATTTTTTTAATAATAAAAAATAATGACAATTGTAATTGCATTTTCTAAAATGTGTATACTTATACTAGTAAGGAAGGCCCCAAGGTTTTGATGTTGAAATTGTTATGAATATTTGTTTTAAATTAATATGAATAAATATGACCACACAATTTTTAATCGCCCATTAAGATGACATAAGCTGTCTGCTGTACAGAACTGACCGTCACCCGTCCTAGTTTCTATGGCAACCAGTATGGCTACTCTTCGTACATGGCGTATCCAAGAGTGAAGAACTTGGACTTTCATCTTGAATTACGATTCAGCTTCATCATATCTGGGAATGACCGCGCCCCCAGTGGCATGATGATCTACTCGGGCCAGAGGGGAGGTGAGTGTCAGTGGTATGGTGATCTACTCGGGTCAGAGGGGAGGTGAGTGTCAGTGGTATGATGATCTACTCGGGCCAGAGGGGAGGTGAGTGTCAGTGGCATGATGATCTACTCGGGTCAGAGGGGAGGTGAGTGTCAGTGGTATGGTGATCTACTCGGGCCAGAGTGGAGGTGAGTGTCAATGGTATGGTGATCTACTCGGGCCAGAGTGGAGGTGAGTGTCAATGGTATGGTGATCTACTCGGGCCAGAGTGGAGGTGAGTGTCAGTGGTATGGTGATCTACTCGGGCCAGAGTGGAGGTGAGTGTCAGTGGTATGGTGATCTACTTGGACCAGAGTGGAGGTGAGTGTCAGTGGTATGGTGATCTACGCGGGCCAGAGTGGAGGTGAGTGTCAGTGGTATGGTGATCTACTCGGGCCTGAGTGGAGGTGAGTGTCAATGGTATGGTGATCTACTCGGGCCAGAGTGGAGGTGAGTGTCAATGGTATGGTGATCTATTCAGGCCAGAGTGGAGTCGAGTGTCAGTGGTATGGTGATCTACTCAGCCAGATTGGAGGTGATTGTCAGTGGTATGGTGATCTACTCGGGCCAGAGTGGAGGTGAGTGGCAGTGGTATGGTGATCTACTCGGGCCAGAGTGGAGGTGAGTGTCAGTGGTATGGTGATCTATTCAGGCCAGAGTGGAAGTGAGTGTCAGTGGTATGGTGATCTACTCGGGCCAGAGTGGAGGTGAGTGTCAGTGGTATGGTGATCTACTCGGGCCAGAGTGGAGGTGAGTGTCAGTGGTATGGTGATCTACTTGGGCCAGAGTGGAGGTGAGTGTCAGTGGTATGGTGATCTACTCGGGCCAGAGTGGAGATGAGTGTCAGTGGTATGGTGATCTATTCAGGCCTGAGTGGGAGTGAGTGTCAGTGGTATGGTGATCTACTTGGGCCAGAGTGGAGGCGAGTGCACTTCATATGATACCTTTCTGGAAATACTACACTCACAAATGAATGAATGCTTACCGTGGAAAATGGAATTTTTTTAGGTGAAAACCTGCAAAAGCGAATGGATCACAAAAGGCATATTAATATCCTGTAGGCAAAAAATCACATGTTCAAAATATTTAAGCGCAACCCTTCTACTGAAAGTGAGATTATCTACAAAAATTACAAAAATAAACTGACTCATGTAATCAGACAGTCAAAGAAAACATATTTTAAAGACAAATTTGATTTATATAAAAATTATTGCAGGAAAACATGGAGCACCATAAATAAAGTTATAAAGTCCAAAGACAATAAATCTGTAATAAATGATAAATTTATTACATTAGACGGTACCCACTGTACAGACAAAAGGGAAATAGTGGACAATTTCAATAATTATTTTATCAACATAGGTCATCGCCTTAATGTAAACTTAACACAAACAGGAAATGACCGAACACAGTTCATTTTTTTAAATGCATCAAGTTTTTTCTGTATACCTACATATCCTTAGGAAATAATTCACATAGTAAAAAAAGCAAATTCCAAGAAATCAAGTGGTTTCAACAATGTTGATCCATACATTATTTAACAAGATTTAACAAGATTGCCATCCCAAACAACAAGTTCCAGATGGCAAGTGGACAAGGAAGTCATTGGCTTATCGAGAGTCCAACAATTTTCTCATCTATGGGTAGCCCGCCCTTATCAAATATCTGTCAATTCTGTTTTTAAACATATTCACACTACTAGCATTAACACAATCATTTGGCAGTTCGTTCCATTCATTTATCACCCTCTATGAGAAAGAGTACTTTCTCATGTCCCACCTACACTGTTCCTTAACTACTGCTGCTTTGTGTCCTCTGGTTCTACTTATAAAACAAGTTATACCACAAATTGCAAATCAACTTGCCCACATATTCAATAATCCACTTATGACTGGCATTGTGCCCAGCAAACTAAAACTAGCAAAGGTTATCCCCTTGTACAAAAGTGAAAACCCTGAACTAATCTCAAATTATAGACCTATTTCTATCCTTCCATGCCTCTCAAAAATACTGGAACGTCTAATGTACGATTTTTTAACAGAACACAACACAATATAAAAAAAAAATACGGATTTAGGAAAAAACTATTCTATGTATATGGCACTGATTGATAAAATATCAAGTAACATGGACCATAAAAAATATAATATAGGTGTTTTTCTTGATCTCTCCAAGGCTTTCGATACAATAGATCATAACATTTTAATAAATAAACTTCAATGCTACGGTGTAAGAGGTAATGCCTGCAACTGGTTTAAAAGCTATCTTAATAACAGAAGACAGTATGTATCGTATAACAAAGCAGACTCAAAATATATGACAATTACATGTGGAGTTCCACAAGGATCTATATTAGGCCCATTACTCTTTATTTTATATATAAATGATATTGAAAATGTATCAGATATCCTAAATCCTATACTGTTTGCAGATGACACAAGTTTCTTTCATGCTCATATATGCTTCAACACTCTCATCAAAGAGGTAAACACAGAAATACAAAAAATCTCAACAAACTTTCCTTAAACACCAAAAAGTCAAATTTTATTATATTCACACCAAAAGGAAAAAAATACAATATCAACAGTGCCTTAATACAAGTAGATGGAAACAAAATAAAGCATGTCAAATTCACCAAATTCCTAGGAATATTTATAGATGAGCACTTAAGTTGGACAACACATATTGACAACCTATCAAAACAAGTAGCACGGAATGTGGGAATGCTTAACAAATTAAAACATTTTCTCCCTATGTATATAATGAGAACTATTTATTGTTCATTGATCTTATCACATTTACAATATTGCACTCTATTATGAGAAAATTCATATTGTACAAACTTAAACAAACTAAGAATACTACAGAAGAAAGCTATTAGGATAATCACAAATTCTCATTGCATCGCACACACTGATCCTCTATTCTCAAAGTTAAAACTATTAAAATTGGATGATCTGTATAAACATTAACTAGGTATTTTTATGTATAAAGCAGCAAATAGCAAACTCCCAGATTCTATGTCATCAATGCTTACGAGAATACAAAATATCCACAAACATAATCTAAGAAACCAAAATAGCTATTACATCCAAAACATAAGAACAAACAGCAGGAAATGTACAATACATTATTCAGGACCAGTATTCTGGAATGCATTACCTAGTAAATTAAAACAGCTTGTGTCCAATAACCAATTTAAAAATGAACTGAAAGAACTGTAACTCTCTAAATATCAATAATTTACAGTAAACACTGCAAATAAGAAACTTTCATGCTTTTATAATATTTAATGTAGTCAGGATCATGTATTACTTAATGTATTCATGCTCACATTTCATGAATAAATGTTTAGTTAGTGTATTATTTGTTCATATAATTCAAAGTACAAATTATATGTTGATATTTAAGCAACATTTTTTAGACTCGATTTGTATAACATATACTCTACATCTACCTTTATTTTAACATGGCAGGGAAAACCATGAATTGATGTTCGTGTAGTATTTAATGTAGTCATGGTTCCTACATTACTTAATGTGTTCATGTTCACATTGTAATATATTCATGTGCAATAATTAGTTAGGTTATTAGTGTAGTATTTGTTCATAAAATTCTAATTACAATTTGTACGTTCATATTTAAGCAATTTTTTTTTACATTATATGGTATTTCACTTGCAATAATGTATATCCCTGACAGGGAGGGGCTAGCCCTCACAGGGAGTCTATCCCTGACAGGGAGGGGCTAGCCCTCACAGGGAGTCTATCCCTGACAGGGAGGGGCTAGCCCTCACAGGGAGTCTATCCCTCACAGGGAGGGGCTAACCCTCACAGGGAGGGGCTAGCCCTCACAGGGAGTCTCTCCCTGACAGGGAGTGGCTAGCCCTCACAGGGAGTCTATCCCTGACAGCGAGGGGCTAGCCCTCACAGGGAGTCTATCCCTCACAGGGAGTGGCTAGCCCTCACAGGGAGTCTATCCCTCACAGGGAGTCTATCCCTGACAGGGAGGGGCTAGCCCTCACAGGGAGTCTATCACTGACAGGGAGGGGCTAGCCCACACAGGGAGTCTATCCCTGACAGGGAGGGACTAGCCCTCACAGGGAGTCTATCCCTGACAGGGAGGGGCTAGTCCTCACAGGGAGTCTTTCCATGACAGGGAGGGGCTAGCCCTCACAGGGAGTCTATCCCTCACAGGGAGTCTATCCCTCACAGGGAGGGGCTAGCCCTCACAGGGAGTCTATCCCTCACATGGAGGGGCTAGCCCTCACAGGGAGTCTATCCCTCACAGGGAGGGGCTAGCCCTCACAGGGAGTCTATCCCTCACATGGAGGGGCTAGCCCTCACAGGGAGTCTATCCCTCACAGGGAGGGGCTAGCCCTCACAGGGAGTCTATCCCTGACAGGGAGTGGCTAGCCCTCACAGGGAGTCTACCCCTCACAGGGAGGGGCTAGCCCTCACAGGAACTCTACCCCTCACAGAGAGGGGCTAGCCCTCACAGAGAGGCACTACCCCTCACAGGGAGGGGCTACCCGTCACATAGGCAGGTTGCATACATATGAAGAATTGTTGGACTCTGTATGAGCAAATATGGCTTCCCTGTCCACTTAGTTGCCATCTGGGTATTTATCTTTGCATGGCAATCTTGTTAACCATTGTTAGATCTTTTTGTAGGTCAACCAAGTGACGGAGCAGACTACATCGCTGTTGGGCTGACAGAGGGCCATGTGACCTTCCAGTACGACCTTGGATCAGGTAGTCTGTTCTTTAAAGCTATCAACTCACTTCCGCTTTTATGTAAACATTATTTATTATTATTTGTGAAAGGCTGTTGTGCTATCTTTCACCTTTCTTTGCTGTTGAGATGCTGTATGACGTGGATTATGAATGATTACATTTTTATAATTATAACATATAATTGTGGGTTTCTTGTAAACTGCATGGATATGAAACTAAGTAGAACTTAATGCATACATTTTCTTTTAATTCAGTACTTATGTTTGTCTTATCCTGTATTCCTGTTTCTGATGTTAACAAAATTAATCACTTACTGTTTACTGTTTCATAGACACAACTAAAATTCTGTCTTAATTAATCTAACCTGAATATGTCTTGATAGCATATATTTGAACAAATATTTGCCCTAGGTGATAAATAAATGATCTCTAGCTGTGACAAACATTTGACCTTGGTGACAAACAGTTGACCTCTGTGACAAACACCTATATATAAGCCATGGCTTCAGATGTTCATTGAAACTCCTCTGAAGAATCTTGCACTATTCTGATGATAGTTAACTATTTGCTGCTTACTCAGGGATGACAATGATACAAAGTGACCATCCAGTAGATGCACAGACCACTGTCCACTCTGTACACCTTGGTCGCTATCGACAACATGGCTGGCTCCAAGTGGACAGGCAACGTAATGTGTCTGACCAGTCGCCTGGTCAACTGTTTGGCCTGAATGTCTTCTCAGAATTCTACATCGGTGGCCATGACACATTTGACCTTGACTTACTTCCTAATGATCTCAACTTCACCTCTGGTTTCACAGGTAGGTATGAAATGTGTCAGGCAGAGCAACTCCATCACATTTTGTTTAGGCTGCATCATCAACAGTTGGATTATTAGTAACATTCAACATAACTATAAATGTTTGACATTTTGATCAAACATTGTACATGCATGCATGCTTGCATGTAAATACACACTCATTAGTTGTGACATTCAGTTAATTGGTAATATATAATGGTCTGCCATTCCACTTGTGTGTGTGTCTGCCCGATGTATCCCCGTTCTAGTGTCTGCATTTACACCCTTTTGTCAGGGTGTATATTTGACGTGAAAGTGCGAGCGGGGCGCTACAGCCGCTGGTCACCTCTGGGCAAAGTGCAATCAGGGCGCAACATTCAACAGTGTCAAAGGTCAGAGTGTGAAGTTCACAGCTGCTACAATGGCGCCACCTGTGTTGATATGGGTGCATCGTACAGGTGGGTGGTTTATTTGAGTTTGTTCATGGGGTGCAGTGGCTCTGCAGTTAAAGTGCTGGACTCTCAGTCCAGGGGATGGGGGTCAAGTCAACATACGGCCGTTTGTTCATGTGGCGCAGTGGCTCTGCAGTTAAAGTGCTGGACTCTCAGTCCAGGGGATGGGGGTCGAGTCAACATACGGCCGTTTGTTCATGGGGCGCGGTGGCTCTGCAGTTAAAGTGCTGGACTCTCAGTCCAGGGGATGGGGGTCGAGTCAACATACGGCCGTTTGTTCATGGGGCGCAGTGGCTCTGCAGTTAAAGTGCTGGACTCTCAGTCCAGAGGATGGGGGTCGAGTCAACATACGGCCGTTTGTTCATGGGGCGCAGTGGCTCTGCAGTTAAAGTGCTGGACTCTCAGTCCAGGGGATGGGGGTCAAGTCAACATACGGCCGTTTGTTCATGGGGCGCAGTGGCTCTGCAGTTAAAGTGCTGGACTCTCAGTCCACGGGATGGGGGTCGAGTCAACATACGGCCGTTTGTTCATGGGGCGCGGTGGCTCTGCAGTTAAAGTGCTGGACTCTCAGTCCAGGGGATGGGGGTCGAGTCAACATACGGCCGTTTGTTCATGGGGCGCAGTGGCTCTGCAGTTAAAGTGCTGGACTCTCAGTCCAGAGGATGGGGGTCAAGTCAACATACGGCCGTTTGTTCATGGGGCGCAGTGGTTCTGAAGTTAGAGTGCTGGACTCTCAGTCCAGAGGATGGGGGTCAAGTCAACATACGGCCGTTTATTCATGGGGCGCAGTGGCTCTGCAGTTAAAGTGCTGGACTCTCAGTCCAGAGGATGGGGGTCAAGTCAACATACGGCCGTTTGTTCATGGGGCGCGGTGGCTCTGCAGTTAAAGTGCTGGACTCTCAGTCAAGAGGATGGGGGTCAAGTCAACATACGGCTGTTTGTTCATGGGGCGCGGTGGCTCTGCAGTTAAAGTGCTGGACTCTCAGTCAAGAGGATGGGGGTCAAGTCAACATACGGCCGTTTGGAAGCTTTTTCATTCACCCCACTTTGCCTGTGTCTTTCGGAAGAGACTATAAGAGACTATAAGACTATAAGAGACTATAAGAGACTATAAGAGACTATAAGACTATAAGAGACTATAAGACTATAAGAGACTATAAGCTGTTAGTCCCGGGTGTTTATGCCAGGTAAAATAAAAGATCCCACACAGGGGGTAAATGTGTAACCTGTCTTGGACGCACTGACCCTAGTCTTTATGGACAGCTGCAATAGTGGCTGTAAAAACACCCTACAACCAGCGATGGTATTGAAAGTAACAGCTGTGTATGACATCTCAAGTAACAGCCGTGTATGACATCTCAAGTAACAGCCGTGTATGAGATCTCAAGTAACAGCCGTGTATGACATCTCAAGTAACAGCCGTGTATGAGATCTCAAGTAACAGCCGTGTATGACATCTCAAGTAACAGCCGTGTATGACATCTCAAGTAACAGCCGTGTATGACATCTCAAGTAACAGCCGTGTATGACATCTCAAGTAACAGCCGTGTATGACATCTCAAGTAACAGCCGTGTATGACATCTCAAGTAACAGCCGTGTATGACATCTCAAGTAACAGCTGTGTATGAGATCTCAAGTAACAGCCGTGTATGAGATCTCAAGTAACAGCTTTGTATGAGATCTCAAGTAACAGCCATGTATGAGATCTCAAGTAACAGCCGTGTATGACATCTCAAGTAACAGCCGTGTATGACATCTCAAGTAACAGCCGTGTATGAGATCTCAAGTAACAGCCGTGTATGACATCTCAAGTAACAGCCGTGTATGACATCTCAAGTAACAGCCGTGTATGACATCTCAAGTAACAGCCGTGTATGACATCTCAAGTAACAGCTGTGTATGAGATCTCAAGTAACAGCTGTGTATGAGATCTCAAGTAACAGCCGTGTATGAGATCTCAAGTAACAGCCGTGTATGAGATCTCAAGTAACAGCCGTGTATGAGATCTCAAGTAACAGCCGTGTATGACATCTCAAGTAACAGCCGTGTATGACATCTCAAGTAACAGCCGTGTATGACATCTCAAGTAACAGCCGTGTATGACATCTCAAGTAACAGCCGTGTATGAGATCTCAAGTAACAGCTGTGTATGACATCTCAAGTAACAGCTGTGTATGAGATCTCAAGTAACAGCTGTGTATGAGATCTCAAGTAACAGCCGTGTATGACATCTCAAGTAACAGCCGTGTATGACATCTCAAGTAACAGCCGTGTATGACATCTGAAGCGCTAACAGCAATGAGACTGCATGTCAGTAAAACTCATGCAGAATGATGATGATTAGTGGTTGTCACACATTCTTCTCGGTCATTGCTGATTGGACAGCGAGTAGATGTGTTGGACAGCGGGTAAAGGTGTTGGACAGCGGATAGATGTGTTGGACAGTGAGCATATATGTTGGACAGCGAGAAGATGTGTTGGACAGTGAGTAGATGTGTTGGACAGTGAGTAGATGTGTTGGACAGCGAGTAGATGTGTTGGACAGTGAGTAGATGTTTTGGACAGTGAGCAGATGCATTGGACAGCGAGTAGATGTGTTGGATAGTGAGTAGATGTGTTGGACAGTGAGTAGATGTGTTGGACAGCGAGTAGATGTGTTGGACAGCGAGAAGATGTGTTACCCTCATGACTTCAACTGAATGACGACTTTGGTTCTGTTGACAGATGTGACTGTCAGGTGGGGTGGATGGGACAGCTCTGTGCTGACAGAACCACCCCTTGTGACAGCCCATTGACCAACCTGTGCGCCCCTGGTTCCCGGTGTTCACCCCAGTCAGAGGGGGGCTACAAGTGTCAGTGTGCACTTGGCAAGGCTGGCATCAACTGTGACCAGGGTAAGTGTCTCTAGTGCCCACTCAGTAAGGCTAGTATCAACTGTGACCAGGGTAAGTGTCTCTAGTGTCCACTCAGTAAGGCTGGCATCAACTGTGACCAGGGTAAGTGTCTCTAGTGTCCACTCAGTAAAGCTGGCGTCAACTGTGACCAGGGTAAGTGTCTCTAGTGTCCACTCAGTAAGGCTGGCATCAACTGAGACCAGGGTAAGTGTCTCTAGTGTCCACTCAGTAAGGCTGGCATCAACTGTGACCAGGGTAAGTGTCTCTAGTGTCCACTCAGTAAGGCTGGCATCAACTGTGACCAGGGTAAGTGTCTCTAGTGTCCACTCAGTAAGGCTGGCATCAACTGTGACCAGGGTAAGTGTCTCTAGTGTCCACTCAGTAAGGCTGGCATCAACTGAGACCAGGGTAAGTGTCTCTAGTGTCCACTCAGTAAGGCTGGCATCAACTGAGACCAGGGTAAGTGTCTCTAGTGTCCACTCAGTAAGGCTGGCATCAACTGTGACCAGGGTAAGTGTCTCTAGTGTCCACTCAGTAAGGCTGGCATCAACTGTGACCAGGGTAAGTGTCTCTAATGTCCACTCAGTAAGGCTGGCATCAACTGTGACCAGGGTGTCTCCATCTTGTCATGTTGACAAATATACTAAACTGTGTCCTATAAAGGCATGTAGTGAATTCCTATAAAGGCATGTAGTGAGTTCCTATAAAGGCATGTAGTGAGTGCCTATAAAGGCATGTAGTGAGTTCCTATAAAGGCATGTAGTGAGTGCCTATAAAGGCATGTAGTGAGTTCCTATAAAGGCATGTAGTGAGTGCCTATAAAGGCATGTAGTGAGTTCCTATAAAGGCATGTAGTGAGTGCCTATAAAGGCATGTAGTGAGTTCCTATAAAGGCATGTAGTGAGTGCCTATAAAGGCATGTAGTGAGTGCCTATAAAGGCATGTAGTGAGTTCCTATAAAGGCATGTAGTGAGTGCCTATAAAGGCATGTACTGAGTGCCTATAAAGGCATGTAGTGAGTGCCATTTCATCTTGATTGTTATCTGCTCAATCCATACTCCAACTGCTGAATATTGCTGTCTACATTTGCAGATATTACAATCAGCGATGCTTCTTTCCAAGGAGAGGCGTCGTATATGGCGCTGGAGCCGCCACGCAATATTCACTACAGCGTTACCATAGCTATTGAGGTAAAGCCGACCGTTGTGTCAGGCCTAATCCTCTATCTGGCTGAGCACTTGAGCTCTAGAACCAGTGACTTCCTCTCTGTGTCACTCCACCATGGTCAGCTCCAGCTCCGCTACAACACTGGCTCTGACCAACCAACCATTGTACCGAGCAGTGAACCACTGGACATCAACACAGGTGGACATTGTTATCATTTTATGTGTTTATAACAACAGTTGCCCAAATGCTGAAGAAAAATGAGGATCCTGTGTTTTCTCATTAAAGAAAGATGAGGACGCTGTATCGTGCCCATTAAAGAAAGATGAGGACCCTGTGTCGTGCCCATTAAAGAAAGATGAGGACCCTGTGTCGTGCCCATTAAAGAAAGATGAGGACCCTGTGTCATGCCCATTAAAGAAAGATGTGGACCCTGTGTCTTGTCCATTAAAGAAAGATGAGGACCCTGTGTCTTGTCCATTAAAGAAAGATGAGGACCCTGTGTCTTGTCCATTAAAGAAAGATGAGGACCCTGTGTCTTGTCCATTAAAGAAAGATGAGGACGCTGTGTCTTGTCCATTAAAGAAAGATGAGGACCCTGTGTCTTGTCTATTAAAGAAAGATGAGGACCCTGTGTCGTGCCCATTAAAGAAAGATGAGGACCCTGTGTCTTGTCCATTAAAGAAAGATGAGGACCCTGTGTCTTGTCCATTAAAGAAAGATTACGACGCTGTGTCTTGCCCATTAAAGAAAGATGAGGACCCTGTGTCTTGTCCATTAAAGAAAGATGAGGACTCTGTGTCTTGTCCATTAAAGAAAGATGAGGACCCTGTGTCTTGTCCATTAAAGAAAGATGAGGACCCTGTGTCGTGCCCATTAAAGAAAGATGGGGACGCTGTGTCTTGTCCATTAAAGAAAGATGAGGACCCTGTGTCTTGTCCATTAAAGAAAGATGAGGACGCTGTGTCTTGTCCATTAAAGAAAGATGAGGACCCTGTGTCTTGCCTATTAAAGAAAGATGAGGACCCTGTGTCTTGCCCATTAAAGAAAGATGGGGACCCTGTGTCTTGTCCATTAAAGAAAGATGAGGACCCTGTGTCTTGTCCATTAAAGAAAGATGAGGACCCTGTGTCTTGCCTATTAAAGAAAGATGAGCACCCTGTGTCTTGCCTATTAAAGAAAGATGAGGACCCTGTGTCTTGCCCATTAAAGAAAGATGAGGACGCTGCGTCTTGTCCATTAAAGAAAGATGAGGACCCTGTGTCTTGTCCATTAAAGAAAGATGAGGACCCTGTGTCTTGTCCATTAAAGAAAGATGAGGACCCTGTGTCTTGCCCATTAAAGAAAGATGGGGACGCTGTGTCTTGTCCATTAAAGAAAGATGAAGACCCTGTGTCTTGTCCATTAAAGAAAGATGAGGACCCTGTGTCTTGTCCATTAAAGAAAGATGAGGACCCTGTGTCTTGTCCATTAAAGAAAGATGAGGACGCTGTGTCTTGTCCATTAAAGAAAGATGAGGACCCTGTGTCTTGTCCATTAAAGAAAGATGAGGACCCTGTGTCGTGCCCATTAAAGAAAGATGGGGACCCTGTGTCTTGTCCATTAAAGAAAGATGAGGACCCTGTGTCTTGTCCATTAAAGAAAGATGAAGACCCTGTGTCGTGCCTATTAAAGAAAGATGAGGACCCTGTGTCTTGTCCATTAAAGAAAGATGAAGACCCTGTGTCTTGTCCATTAAAGAAAGATGAGGACCCTGTGTCTTGTCCATTAAAGAAAGATGAGGACCCTGTGTCTTGTCCATTAAAGAAAGATGAAGACCCTGTGTCTTGCCCATTAAAGAAAGATGAGGACGCTGTGTCTTGTCCATTAAAGAAAGATGAGGACCCTGTGTCTTGTCCATTAAAGAAAGATGAGGACCCTGTGCCGTGCCCATTAAAGAAAGATGGGGACCCTGTGTCTTGTCCATTAAAGAAAGATGAAGACCCTGTGTCTTGTCCATTAAAGAAAGATGAGGACGCTGTGTCTTGTCCATTAAAGAAAGATGAGGACCCTGTGTCTTGTCCATTAAAGAAAGATGAGGACCCTGTGTCTTGTCCATTAAAGAAAGATGAGGACGCTGTGTCTTGTCCATTAAAGAAAGATGAGGACGCTGTGTCTTGTCCATTAAAGAAAGATGAGGACGCTGTGTCTTGTCCATTAAAGAAAGATGAGGACCCTGTGTCTTGTCCATTAAAGAAAGATGAGGACCCTGTGTCGTGCCCATTAAAGAAAGATGAGGACCCTGTGTCTTGTCCATTAAAGAAAGATGAGGACGCTGTGTCTTGTCCATTAAAGAAAGATGAGGATGCTGTGTCTTGTCCATTAAAGAAAGATGTGGACCCTGTGTCATGCCCATTAAAGAAAGATGAGGATGCTGCGTCTTGTCCATTAAAGAAAGATGAGGACCCTGTGTCTTGTCCATTAAAGAAAGATGAGGACGCTGTGTCTTGTCCATTAAAGAAAGATGAGGACGCTGTGTCTTGTCCATTAAAGAAAGATGAGGACCCTGTGTCTTGTCCATTAAAGAAAGATGAGGACGCTGTGTCTTGTCCATTAAAGAAAGATGAGGACGCTGTGTCTTGTCCATTAAAGAAAGATGAGGACGCTGTGTCTTGTCCATTAAAGAAAGATGAGGACCCTGTGTCTTGTCCATTAAAGAAAGATGAGGACGCTGTGTCTTGTCCATTAAAGAAAGATGAGGACCCTGTGTCTTGTCCATTAAAGAAAGATGAGGACCCTGTGTCTTGTCCATTAAAGAAAGATGAGGACGCTGTGTCTTGTCCATTAAAGAAAGATGAGGACGCTGTGTCTTGTCCATTAAAGAAAGATGAGGACGCTGTGTCATGCCCATTAAAGAAAGATGAGGACCCTGTGTCTTGTCCATTAAAGAAAGATGAGGACGCTGTGTCTTGTCCATTAAAGAAAGATGAGGACGCTGTGTCTTGTCCATTAAAGAAAGATGAGGACCCTGTGTCTTGTCCATTAAAGAAAGATGAGGACGCTGTGTCTTGTCCATTAAAGAAAGATGAGGACGCTGTGTCTTGTCCATTAAAGAAAGATGAGGACGCTGTGTCTTGTCCATTAAAGAAAGATGAGGACCCTGTGTCTTGTCCATTAAAGAAAGATGAGGACCCTGTGTCTTGTCCATTAAAGAAAGATGAGGACCCTGTGTCTTGTCCATTAAAGAAAGATGAGGACGCTGTGTCTTGTCCATTAAAGAAAGATGAGGACCCTGTGTCTTGTCCATTAAAGAAAGATGAGGACCCTGTGTCTTGTCCATTAAAGAAAGATGAGGACGCTGTGTCTTGTCCATTCAAGAAAGATGAGGACGCTGTGTCTTGTGTCTTGCCCATAAATTGTGAATCACGTTATAATTTATTTATATTGTAATTAGTGACGCTGGAGGCAAAATTGGTTAAAATATTATTGTATCGGCATCAGATGTGGAATGGTTTTGTTGTGACTTTGAAGTAATTGATGCCATATTCAAGTCAGTTATCTTAATGTGTTTTCGTGGGCATGGTGTCGAGAAAAGTAGGCATCATTTATTACTTTAATTTTTTATAGCCCTTCAATAAATATATCCCTTTACTGTTGCATCATCACTATATTTCTTATTTCCCGTTTTAGATAAGTGGCACCATGTGCTGGTTGGACGAAATAGAACACATGGCTACGTGCAAGTGGAAGGTAGACGTGTCACTGCACAGGCAGAGGCAGGGATGGTTTCTCTGGACACAACTAGTCTACTTTATGTCGGTAGGTGTCTGTTAGTGCCCTGCACGCAATTAGCAATTAGAATCCAGGCCCGTCTCAGGCCCGCAAAAAATCTTCAAGCCCAGCCCGGCCCAGGCCCGCCAACTAGAATTTAGGCCCAGGCCCAACCCAGACCATTAATGTTTGGCCCAGGCCTGGCACATACCTGCGGGCCAAAGACGGGTAAGCCCGCGGCCTGCTAAATTTTTTAAAGATAAACTTATAATAAAAACAAAACACAAATAAACTGTAATACATATATATTGTTTTATTTAATAACATAAAAAAATAATATACGAACAATGTGTAATGTCTACTAGTCTGCTGTCTACTGTCCATAATGTGCTGAATGAGTTCTAGAAATCCAGCACAACCAACTGCTTCAAATGGATGAATATCCTGAAGAAAATAATCAACTTTTTATTGCCATTACTATAATATTATAACATATTTTTATATATGGTTTTAATTTATTGGCCTATGGTTAGGGTAGGAGATTTGTTTATCTAACCCTAATTAACTTAACCCTAATGCAAACCATAAGCCTAATTTAAGTTGTTAATTGAATTAGCTCAACTAAGTTAACTTAATTTAATTAATTAATGCTACCAGTAAGGACAGTTAATTTGGTATTAATTGATGCTTCAATTAAATGTCACCCACTGGCACTGACACCCAGTGACATTTCCAGCAGGCCTGCAGTCACTAGCCTGAGACAGATCAGGTTCAGACATGTGTGAATGAATCAGTACTAGGGAAATTGTAGACACTAAACAGTAGACATTAGTTAACACAAGTGAAAAATACCAACTGGGCACAGGGCAGTGGGCAGTTGCCTGTGGGCAGGTCATTCAGGCAGGCAAGATTTGGAGGGAAGACAATAGAATGTAGGGTCAAACAGTGATACATTGATGGTTAATTATGGCTTGATTGCCTCTGCAAATGTGTGTAAAGTAAACAGTTGGGCTGGCTAAAGTGAACTTATGGGGCTATTAGATCTATGCAAAAGGCTACATTCATGCCAAAAATATGCATCTGTAACATCTGTATGTTAATCTTAATATGTTTTGGCGATGGTTCTTTGTGGGGAACTGTGTTTAGAAAGGTAATATATGGCTGGTGGTCTGATAATTGTTTCGTTAAAATACCTGACTTAGGCTTTATTGCAGAGTCGTTTAATTTACAGAAAAGTTTGTCTATTAGAGTTCCATTATTGTTTGAAAACCTTGTAGGTAGTGTAATATGGGGGTAAAAGCTATAAGATATTAATATATAAAAAATTACCAAAAACCTCTGTTTCATTTATTTTAAGGTTTATATTAAAATCACCTGCAATAATGACATCGGATTTTGTTTTGTCAAAGGATGAGATAATTGGTGTGAATTCACTAAGAAGCTGTTTATAATTTTCATTGAGATCTGTTGGAGGTCAGTAAATATTACCAATTATTATATGTTTTAAGAGCCCAATTTTTTTTATAAATTGTCCTTCCGAGTGTTGAGACTGATTTAGAGACAAAATTACTTTGTAGTTAAATGTGTTGTTTAAACAAATGACTAGTCCACCTTTGTTGCTACATGTTTTGTCTTGTGTAATGTAATGATATCCCTCGATCTGCAGAAGTCATAAATTACCATTATCTAAAAGCCAACTTTCCTGTAAGCATATTAACTAAACTTAAATTTTATCTGATTAAATTCTTCTAAGAAGGCTTCTATTTCACAGAATTTTGACTTGATTAGATTTTATATTTGAGCTTAGTATGTTAATACGTTCGTTATTTCTTTCTGCCTGTAATTTAAAGTTGTCAAGATCATAACATGGGGAATAACATAATGGATAAATATCGTCATCAGTTGCTTCATATTTAGTTATAGTATAAAGTATAGTAAAGTATAGTATAAAGAATTAATGTTAGTACCACCTTGTATTTCGGGAAATGATTCATTAGCTAACATTCTTCAAATGAGTAATTGCGGTTTAAAAAAATGCATATACAGCCAACTGTCGACTGTAAATGAAAAGCCTACGTTTACCACAGTAAGCCACATTGAGCATATATCTTGTTGAGGATGAGTAAAGGGAGGGATTGACGATCTTTTGTTAGGCCACAAAAAATCCGGGAAATTTGTTTTCCCGTCTGGGAGAACAGGAGATTTGATAGATTTCCGGGAGTCTCCCAGCGAATCTGGGAGATTTAACATGTATGTCTGACTGTGTAACAAAAATAGTTAACAAAAAAGAAATATATAGTAAGAAAAGAAGCCATAGAAAAGAGGTGTAAATGGATTACGATATTAATAAAATAATATGCAAGATTGGCATCCTGTTCCTCACAAAAATACCGGTGAAAAAAAGAGAAAAAGCACCGCAAACAATTAGCACAATTATGCATCATACAAACAAAACCAAAGAAGATAAATCATCATCTTCAATATAAAGATACTTATTTAACAAGATTGCCATCCCAAACAACAAGTTCCAGATGGCAAATGGACAAGGAAGCCATTGGCTTATCGAGAGTCCACCAATTTTCTCATCTATGTGTAGCCCACCCTTATCAGATATCTGTCAATTCTATTTTTAAACATATTCACACTACTAGCATTAACACAATCATTTGGCAGTTTGTTCCATTCATTTATCACCCTCTGTGAAAAAGAGTACTTTCTCGTGTCCAACCTACACTGTTTAATAAGTAACGGGGAAAACAACACCACAAATAGTTATGCTGCATTATAACAAGTAAGAAGAACTCTGCAAGTTAATTGCATCGTGTTAATTCAATGGTACTTGTAAAAAAAAATACTGCTTATGTGTGTCAGTACCTATGGCAAAAGACAAAAAAGTTAAAATGATTTGCTTCGTATGTATTTAGGAATACTAATAATTAATGCATTAATAATAAAATCTGCAAACACATCAAGTTCATCATAAAAGAAAAAGTGGGCAGATGACGGGTCACCAGGTTTTCACTGACAGTTGAAAGTTTCTTCTTTACCCCAACGCCATTGTTTTATTGACCATACCATCTACTACGGCAGAAACCTACTGAATCTGTCTTACATTCTGGTGGAGATTAGACGTAGACAGACCACTGCGCTTGTGACAGGAGATGCGAAATGTGGCGAACTACGAAACATGCCCTATGGTAGCTTCTCTATCACAATGGCCAGTGGATGGATGTGACGCAGTGACATTCAGGTTGACATGTGAGGCTGAGTTGAGAGAGAAATATACATTAGTTACGAGGTCTCATTCAAGTTAAGAAGTATGATGTTGCTCACTATCTGCTTAATCCATATTGCAACAGCCGTGCAGAATGTTGTGATCTACATTTACATATATTATAATCTGGCCATATCTATGTTGCCTGTTATGGTGAATGAGATATGACGTGGGGCTGAGAAACTGTAAATAAACTTACTATTACATGCTCATGGCACTCATAGCACTCATAGCACTCATGACACTCATAGCACTCATAGCACTTGTGACACTCATAGCACTCGTAGCACCCATGACACTCATAGCACTCGTGACACTCATAACACTCGTGACACTCATAGCACTCGTGACACTCAGAGCACTCGTGACACTCAGAGCACTCGTGACACTCATAGCACTCGTGACACTCATAGCACTCATAGCACTTGTGACACTCATAGCACTCATGACACTCATAGCACTCGTGACACTCATGGCACTCATAGCACTCGTGACACGCATAGCACTCGTGACACTCATAGCACTCGTGGCACTAGTGGCACTCATGACATGCTTGACACTCATGGCATGCATGTCACTCATGGCATGCGTGGCACTCATGGTACGCATGGGGCTCATACCATGCATGTCACTCATGGCACGCAATGATAGATAGAGTTGATAAAGTGTTACATTTAGAAATCTTTGCCATGTTTCCCACAGGTGGCATGCCAGATCTGTCATCAGTTGCTCCGACAGCAGTAGAAGCCGAGCCGGCTACATTTGAGGGATGTCTGAGGGGACTGGTCATTGACGGGAGACAGTATGCCCTGAGTGAGACAGGTATGTCTGAGGGCCCTGGTCATTGACGGGAGACAGTATGCCCTGAGTGAGACAGGTATGTCTGAGGGCCCTGGTAATTGACGGGAGACAGTACCCCCTGAGTGAGACAGGTATGTCTGAGGGCCCTGGTCATTGACGGGAGACAGTATGCCCTGAGTGAGACAGGTATATCTGAAGGCCCTGGTAATTGACGGGAGACAGGTATGAACAGTGCATATGTACAGTGAAAGTTTCTCAGACAGCCCACATCGATAGGCTGAGTTGTTTCACTGGTGTAAATCTTGGCTGTCTGATTCTTGCCAAGGCTTATATTTATTAAATCAACATATCTTTTCAGAGTTATTTTATTGTATAGGGCCTATTTACTAGAGTGGCCAGTTTATTGTATAGGGCCTGTTTACTAGAGTGGCCAGTTTATTGTATAGGGCCTATTTACTAGAGTGGCCAGTTTATTGTATAGAGCCTATTTACTAGAGTGGCCAGTTTATTGTATAGGGCCTATTTACTAGAGTGGCCAGTTTATTGTATAGGGCCTATTTACTAGAGTGGCCAGTTTATTGTATAGGGCCTATTTACTAGAGTGGCCAGTTTATTGTATAGGGCCTATTTATTGCTCCTTCAAATGTTATGTATCGTAAATCAAGTTTGCATTTTATAAGTATGTAGATATTGGTACAAAGGCATGCTAGCTCATTTGTGCAAATTTGTTGTTTAGTTTTGATGAAATCATCAGACAAACTATTACATTACTTTGACCAGATACGGTCAAAATTCAGCGAAAAAAGGCAAAATAGGTCTGGCTCTATATACTGTGACATAAAACTATATTCACACTTTTGTAAAAATACAATCTAATGATTAAAGTCAAATCTTTAGCATTAACAAATGTATGTGCTTGTATAACAAATGTATGCACTTGTATAACAAATGTATGCACTTGTATACCAAATGCATGCGCTTGTATAAAATAATGTACGCACTTGTATCAAACTGAGTGCACATATTATTTAAACTATTCACGCACTATAACCTGATCTTAACATCAATTAACCTGATACACGATTAGCTAAACAGGGGGGGCTGTTTTAAGTGGGTATATGTATCGAGTCTGTGTCAAGTATGTTGTGTGTCAAGTCTGTCAAGTATGTTGTGTGTCAATACTTAAGTATGTTGTGTGTCAAATCTCAGTAAAGTGTGTTAAGTGTCAAGTCTCCATGAAATATGTTTTGTGTCAAGTCTCAGTCAATTATGTTTTGTGTCAAATCTCAGTCAAGTATGTTGTGTATCAAATCTCAGTCAAGTATGTTGTGTGTCAAGTCTCTATCAAGTATGTTGTATGTCAGGTCCCAATCGTGTATGTTGTGAGTCAAGTTTCAGTCGTGTATGTTGTGTGTCAGGTCCCAATCGTGTATGTTGTGAGTCAAGTTTCAGTCGTGTATGTTGTGTGTCAGGTCCCAATCGTGTATGTTGTGAGTCAAGTTTCAGTCGTGTATGTTGTGTGTCAGGTCCCAATCGTGTATGTTGTGAGTCAAGTTTCAGTCGAATATGTTGCGTGTCAGGTCCCAATCGTGTATGTTGTGAGTCAAGTTTCAGTCGTGTATGTTGTGTGTCAGGTCCCAATCGTGTATGTTGTGAGTCAAGTTTCAGTCGTATATGTTGCATGTCAGGTCCCAATCGTGTATGTTGTGAGTCAAGTTTCAGTCGTGTATGTTGTGTGTCAGGTCCCAATCGTGTATGTTGTGAGTCAAGTTTCAGTCATGTATTTTGTGTGTCAGGTCCCAATCGTGTATGTTGTAAGTCAAGTTTCAGTCGTGTATGTTGTGTGTCAGGTCCCAATCGTATATGTTGTGAGTCAAGTTTCAGTCACATATGTGAAGTTCCAGTGTGTTGACTGTTTCAGGGGCCGTGGAGGGCCTGGATGTCACAGACTGTGACGGAACAGTCTGTGGCCTCGCCACATGTCACAACAATGGCATTTGTCAACCAGAGGGCAGCACATACACGTGCTCATGTACCGAGGTGAACAAGTTTTAGTTATACAAAGCTATAGCCATACCAAGTGTCAGCTAGTATAGTTAGGATAAGACTACATGTGTAAGTTTGTCACAAATACAGAATTATGTATGCCTGCATTTCTGTTTGGTTAAATCTTAAAGCAGTGTTTCAAAATATGCATGCACAGGGCATGAATTCCCATTGGCACCAAGCATGAAGTCACTTTGGCACAGAGCATGAAGTCACATTGGCACCAAGCATGAAGTCACATTGGCACAGGGCATGAAGTCACATTGGCACAGAGCATGAAGTCACATTGGCACAGAGCATGAAGTCACATTGGCACAGAGCATGAAGTCACATTGGCACAGGGCATGAAGTCACATTGACACAAAGCATGAAGTCACATTGGCACAGAGCATGAAGTCACATTGGCACAGGGCATGAAGTCACATTGACACAAAGCATGAAGTCACATTGACACAAAGCATGAAGTCACATTGACACAGGGCATGAAGTCACATTGACACAGAGCATGAAGTCACATTGACACAGAGCATGAAGTCATATTGACACAAAGCATGAAGTCACATTGACACAGAGCATGAAGTCACATTGGCACAGAGCATGAAGTCACATTGACACAGAGCATGAAGTCACATTGGCACAAAGCATGAAGTCACATTGGCACAGAGCATGAAGTCACATTGGCACAGAGCATGAAGTCACATTGACACAGAGCATGAAGTCACATTGGCACAAAGCATGAAGTCACATTGGCACAGAGCATGAAGTCACATTGACACAGAGCATGAAGTCACATTGGCACAGGGCATGAAGTCACATTGACACAGAGCATGAAGTCACACTGACACAGAGCATGAAGTCACATTGGCACAGAGCATGAAGTCACATTGACACAGAGCATGAAGTCACATTGACACAAAGCATGACGCCTCCTCATCATTTATGGTTGCTTTTCAGATGTTCTTTGGTGACACGTGTCGTGTGTCCGTGTATTGTCGAGATCACCAGTGTGCAAGTGGCGCAACCTGTGTGCCAGACATGGCACTAGGCAGCTACTCGTGTGCTTGTCCTGTGGGAATGAAGGGAAGGCACTGTGAAGCAGGTATGTCTGCAGATATGGATTATGAAAGTTTCTTTCACAGTACGTATTGTAGTTCTTCAGATGACATTTATTATGTTTTACTCCATTTATTATCATAGCTGAAGTAATTATTTGAAAGTGAACGTCAAATTCAAAATTTTTTTTTTACTGGAATGATTTCGGTACCCATACCTTATTGGTTAAAATAAATTAATTATTGCACTAGAGTAGTGATTGTGTTATGACTATTTACACTGCTAAGTTATTTGACCTGCTGTAAATGCTGTAAAGTTATTCGAGGTTTAAGTTTCTTAGAGTTAGAGACATGTTAGCTGACAACAAGTGTCAGAATGTTCCTAGTTAGTTCATTTTCTACTGGTGCTTCTCTTCTCCACATTCCGTGGCCTTGCACCAGGTTACAAGTCAGACCTACTGGTGCTTCTCTTCTCCACATTGCGTGGCCTTGCACCAGGTTACAAGTCAGACCTACTGGTGCTTGTCTTCTCCACATTGCGTGGCCTTGCACCAGGTTACATGTCCGACCTGCTGGTGCTTGTCTTCTCCACATTGTGTGGCCTTGCACCAGGTTACATGTCCGACCTACTGGTGCTTGTCTTCTCCACATTATGTGGCCTTGCACTAGGTTACATATCTGACCTACTGGAGCTTGTCTTCTCCACATTGTGTGGCCTTGCACCAGGTTACATGTCTGACCTACTGGTGCTTGTCTTCTCCACATTGTGTGGCCTTGCACTAGGTTACATGTCTGACCTACTGGTGCTTGTCTTCTCCACATTGCGTGGCCTTGCACCAGGTTACATGTCCGACCTGCTGGTGCTTGTCTTCTCCACATTGTGTGGCCTTGCACCAGGTTACATGTCTGACCTACTGGTGCTTGTCTTCTCCACATTGTGTGGCCTTGCACCAGGTTACATGTCCGACCTGCTGGTGCTTGTCTTCTCCACATTGTGTGGCCTTGCACCAGGTTATATGTCCGACCTACTGGTGCTTGTCTTCTCCACATTATGTGGCCTTGCACTAGGTTACATGTCTGACCTACTGGTGCTTGTCTTCTCCACATTGTGTGGCCTTGCACCAGGTTACATGTCTGACCTACTGGTGCTTGTCTTCTCCACATTGTGTGGCCTTGCACTAGGTTACATGTCTGACCTACTGGTGCTTGTCTTCTCCACATTGTGTGGCCTTGCACCAGGTTACATGTCTGACCTACTGGTGCTTGTCTTCTCCACATTGTGTGGCCTTGCACCAGGTTACATGTCTGACCTACTGGTGCTTGTCTTCTCCACATTGTGTGGCCTTGCACCAGGTTACATGTCTGACCTACTGGTGCTTGTCTTCTCCACATTGCGTGGCCTTGCTCCAGGTTACATGTCTGACCTACTGGTGCTTGTCTTCTCCACATTGCGTGGCCTTGCACTAGGTTACATGTCTGACCTACTGGTGCTTGTCTTCTCCACATTGCGTGGCCTTGCACCAGGTTACATGTCTGACCTACTGGTGCTTGTCTTCTCCACATTGCGTGGCCTTACACCAGGTTACATGTCTGACCTACTGGTGCTTGTCTTCTCCACATTGCGTGGCCTTGCACCAGGTTACATGTCTGACCTACTGGTGCTTGTCTTCTCCACATTGCGTGGCCTTGCACCAGGTTACATGTCTGACCTACTGGTGCTTGTCTTCTCCACATTGCGTGGCCTTGCACCAGGTTACATGTCCGACCTACTGGTGCTTGTCTTCTCCACATTGTGTGGCCTTGCACTAGGTTACATGTCTGACCTACTGGTGCTTGTCTTCTCCACATTGTGTGTCCTTGCACCAGGTTACATGTCTGACCTACTGGTGCTTGTCTTCTCCACATTGCGTGGCCTTGCACCAGGTTACATGTCCGACCTACTGGTGCTTGTCTTCTCCACATTGCGTGGCCTTGCACCAGGTTACATGTCCGACCTACTGGTGCTTGTCTTCTCCACATTGTGTGGCCTTGCACCAGGTTACATGTCTGACCTACTGGTGCTTGTCTTCTCCACATTGTGTGGCCTTGCACCAGGTTACATGTCCGACCTGCTGGTGCTTGTCTTCTCCACATTGTGTGGCCTTGCACCAGGTTACATGTCCGACCTACTGGTGCTTGTCTTCTCCACATTGTGTGGCCTTGCACTAGGTTACATGTCTGACCTACTGGTGCTTGTCTTCTCCACATTGTGTGGCCTTGCACCAGGTTACATGTCTGACCTACTGGTGCTTGTCTTCTCCACATTGTGTGGCCTTGCACTAGGTTACATGTCTGACCTACTGGTGCTTGTCTTCTCCACATTGTGTGGCCTTGCACCAGGTTACATGTCTGACCTACTGGTGCTTGTCTTCTCCACATTGTGTGGCCTTGCACTAGGTTACATGTCTGACCTACTGGTGCTTGTCTTCTCCACATTGTGTGGCCTTGCACCAGGTTACATGTCTGACCTACTGGTGCTTGTCTTCTCCACATTGCGTGGCCTTGCACCAGGTTACATGTCTGACCTACTGGTGCTTGTCTTCTCCACATTGCGTGGCCTTGCACTAGGTTACATGTCTGACCTACTGGTGCTTGTCTTCTCCACATTGTGTGGCCTTGCACCAGGTTACATGTCTGACCTACTGGTGCTTGTCTTCTCCACATTGCGTGGCCTTACACCAGGTTACATGTCTGACCTACTGGTGCTTGTCTTCTCCACATTGTGTGGCCTTGCACCAGGTTACATGTCTGACCTACTGGTGCTTGTCTTCTCCACATTGTGTGGCCTTGCACCAGGTTACATGTCTGACCTACTGGTGCTTGTCTTCTCCACATTGTGTGGCCTTGCACCAGGTTACATGTCTGACCTACTGGTGCTTGTCTTCTCCACATTGTGCGGCCTTGCACCAGGTTACATGTCTGACCTACTGGTGCTTGTCTCCTCCACATTGTGCGGCCTTGCACCAGGTTACATGTCTGACCTACTGGTGCTTGTCTCCTCCACATTGTGTGGCCTTGCACCAGGTTACATGTCTGACCTACTGGTGCTTGTCTTCTCCACATTGTGTGGCCTTGCACCAGGTTACATGTCTGACCTACTGGTGCTTGTCTTCTCCACATTGTGTGGCCTTGCACCAGGTTACATGTCTGACCTACTGGTGCTTGTCTTCTCCACATTGTGTGGCCTTGCACCAGGTTACATGTCTGACCTACTGGTGCTTGTCTTCTCCACATTGCGTGGCCTTGCACCAGGTTACATGTCTGACCTACTGGCCCTTGTCTTCTCCACATTGTGTGGCCTTGCACCAGGTTACATGTCTGACCTACTGGTGATTGTCTTCTCCACATTGTGTGGCCTTGCACCAGGTTACATATCCGACCTACTGGTGCTTGTCTTCTCCACATTGTGTGGCCTTGCACCAGGTTACATGTCTGACCTACTGGTGCTTTTCTTCTCTGCATTGGTGGCCTTGCACCAGGTTACATGTCTGACCTACTGGTGCTTGTCTTCTCCACATTGTGTGGCCTTGCACCAGGTTACATGTCTGACCTACTGGTGCTTGTCTTCTCCACGTTGCGTGGCCTTGCACCAGGTTACATGTCTGACCTACTGGCCCTTGTCTTCTCCACATTGTGTGGCCTTGCACCAGGTTACATGTCTGACCTACTGGTGCTTGTCTTCTCCACATTGTGTGGCCTTGCACCAGGTTACATGTCCGACCTACTGGTGCTTGTCTTCTCCACATTGTGCGGCCTTGCACCAGGTTACATGTCCGACCTACTGGTGATTGTCTTCTCCACATTGTGTGGCCTTGCACCAGGTTACATATCTGACCTACTGGTGCTTGTCTTCTCCACATTGTGTGGCCTTGCACCAGGTTACATGTCTGACCTACTGGTGCTTGTCTTCTCTGCATTGGTGGCCTTGCACCAGGTTACATGTCTGACCTACTGGTGCTTGTCTTCTCCACATTGTGTGGCCTTGCACCAGGTTACATGTCCGACCTACTGGTGATTGTCTTCTCCACATTGTGTGGCCTTGCACCAGGTTACATATCTGACCTACTGGTGCTTGTCTTCTCCACATTGTGTGGCCTTGCACCAGGTTACATGTCCGACCTACTGGTGCTTGTCTTCTCCACATTGTGCGGCCTTGCACCAGGTTACATGTCCGACCTACTGGTGATTGTCTTCTCCACATTGTGTGGCCTTGCACCAGGTTACATATCTGACCTACTGGTGCTTGTCTTCTCCACATTGTGTGGCCTTGCACCAGGTTACATGTCTGACCTACTGGTGCTTGTCTTCTCTGCATTGGTGGCCTTGCACCAGGTTACATGTCTGACCTACTGGTGCTTGTCTTCTCCACATTGTGTGGCCTTGCACCAGGTTACATGTCTGACCTACTGGTGCTTGTCTTCTCCACATTGTGTGGCCTTGCACCAGGTTACATGTCTGACCTACTGGTGCTTGTCTTCTCCACATTGCGTGGCCTTGCACTAGGTTACATGTCTGACCTACTGGTGCTTGTCTCCTCCACATTGTGTGGCCTTGCACTAGGTTACATGTCTGACCTACTGGTGCTTGTCTCCTCCACATTGTGTGGCCTTGCACCAGGTTACATGTCCGACCTACTGACCCCTTATCTGCACCTGCTGGTAGTGCCACGGTGCAAACTAGAGGGCTACGGCAGACATGCTTTCTTGGTGTCCGCACTGACATTATGGAAAGCTGTACCGGATTACATAACCCAAGCAGATATGCTGTGTAAATTTAAGAACATTGAAAACCTTTTTATTTAGGCATGCATATTTCCAATGAAGAATAACTGTGAACGAGGACACTTTTTATTGAACATGTATTTTATTTATTTATTTATTTATTTACAATAATTATTTATTATATTTTATAATTAATTTTTTATTATTATAATAATAATAATTCAATCCACTTAAATTGTGATTTAAATAGTTAAACTATTTCTAGTTGGCAGTCCATCCCCTGCCAGTAATTTAGCCAATGACAGTTGCTGCTGCAAGGATCTACTTAGTACATCCACTTGCTGAGAGCTGTCTTCAAGAACCAGACTTGTAGGAACTGTACTATACATGGCCATGCAGGAACTGTATTATACATGGCCATGCAGGAACTGTGTTATACATGGCCATGCAGGAACTGTATTATACATGGCCATGCAGGAACTGTGTTATACATGGCCATGCAGGAACTGTATTATACATGGCCATGCAGGAACTGTATTATACATGGCCATGCAGGCACTGTATTATACATGGCCATGCAGGCACTGTATTATACATGGCCGTGCAGGAACTGTATTATACATGGCCATGCAGGAACTGTATTATACATGGCCATGCAGGAACTGTATTATACATGGCCGTGCAGGAACTGTATTATACATGGCCGTGCAGGAACTGTATTATACATGGCCGTGCAGGAACTGTGTTATACATGGCCGTGCAGGAACTGTACTATACATGGCCATGCAGGAACTGTATTATACATGGCCATGCAGGAACTGTGCTATACATGGCAGTGCAGGAACTGTATTATACATGGCAGTGCAGGAACTGTGCTATACATGACCGTGCAGGAACTGTGCTATACATGGCCGTGCAGGAACTGTGCTATAAATGGCCGTGCAGGAACTGTGCTATACATGGTCGTGCAGGAACTGTGCTATACATGGCAGTGCAGGAACTGTGCTATACATGGCAGTGCAGGAACTGTGCTATACATGGCCATGCAGGAACTGTGCTATACATGGCCGTGCAGGAACTGTGCTATACATGGTCGTGCAGGAACTGTGCTATACATGGCCGTGCAGGAACTGTATTATACATGGCCGTGCAGGAACTGTGCTATACATGGCCATGCAGGAACTGTATTATACATGGCCATGCAGGAACTGTGCTATACATGGCCGTGCAGGAACTGTATTATACATGGCCATGCAGGAACTGTGCTATACATGGCCGTGCAGGAACTGTATTATACATGGCCATGCAGGAACTGTATTATACATGGCCATGCAGGAACTGTATTATACATGGCCGTGCAGGAACTGTATTATACATGGCCGTGCAGGAACTGTATTATACATGGCCGTGCAGGAACTGTGTTATACATGGCCGTGCAGGAACTGTACTATACATGGCCATGCAGGAACTGTATTATACATGGCCATGCAGGAACTGTGCTATACATGGCAGTGCAGGAACTGTATTATACATGGCAGTGCAGGAACTGTGCTATACATGACCGTGCAGGAACTGTGCTATACATGGCCGTGCAGGAACTGTGCTATAAATGGCCGTGCAGGAACTGTGCTATACATGGTCGTGCAGGAACTGTGCTATACATGGCAGTGCAGGAACTGTGCTATACATGGCAGTGCAGGAACTGTGCTATACATGGCCATGCAGGAACTGTGCTATACATGGCCGTGCAGGAACTGTGCTATACATGGTCGTGCAGGAACTGTGCTATACATGGCCGTGCAGGAACTGTATTATACATGGCCGTGCAGGAACTGTGCTATACATGGCCATGCAGGAACTGTATTATACATGGCCATGCAGGAACTGTGCTATACATGGCCGTGCAGGAACTGTATTATACATGGCCATGCAGGAACTGTGCTATACATGGCCGTGCAGGAACTGTATTATACATGGCCATGCAGGAACTGTATTATACATGGCCATGCAGGAACTGTGCTATACATGGCCGTGCAGGAACTGTATTATACATGGCCATGCAGGAACTGTATTATACATGGCCGTGCAGGAACTGTATTATACATGGCCATGCAGGAACTGTATTATACATGGCCATGCAGGAACTGTATTATACATGGCCATGCAGGAACTGTATTATACATGGCCATGCAGGAACTGTATTATACATGGCCATGCAGGAACTGTGCTATACATGGCCGTGCAGGAACTGTATTATACATGGCCATGCAGGAACTGTATTATACATGGCCGTGCAGGAACTGTATTATACATGGCCATGGCCATGTATAATACAGTTCCTGCATGGCCATGTATAATACAGTTCCTGCATGGCCATGTATAATACAGTTCCTGCACGGCCATGTATAATACATGGCCATGCAGGAACTGTGTTATACATGGCCATGCAGGAACTGTGTTATACATGGCCATGCAGGAACTGTATTATACATGGCCGTGCAGGAACTGTATTATACATGGCCATGCAGGAACTGTATTATACATGGCCATGCAGGAACTGTATTATACATGGCCATGCAGGAACTGTATTATACATGGCCGTGCAAGAACTGTGTTATACATGGCCATGCAGGAACTGTGCTATACATGGCCGTGCAGGAACTGAATTATACATGGCCATGCAGGAACTGTGTTGTACATGGCCGTGCAGGAACTGTATTATACATGGCCATGCAGGAACTGTGTTATACATGGCCATGCAGGAACTGTATTATACATGGCCATGCAGGAACTGTGTTATACATGGCCGTGCAGGAACTGTATTATACATGACCATGCAGGAACTGTGTTATACATGGCAGTGCAGGAACTGTGCTATACATGGCCGTGCAGGAACTGTGTTATACATGGCCATGCAGGAACTGTGTTATACATGACCATGCAGGAACTGTATTATACATGACCATGCAGGAACTGTGTTGTACATGGCCATGCAGGAACTGAATTATACATGGCCATGCAGGAACTGTGTTGTACATGGCCATGCAGGAACTGTGTTATACATGACCATGCAGGAACTGAATTATACATGACCATGCAGGAACTGTATTATACATGACCATGCAGGAACTGTGTTGTACATGGCCATGCAGGAACTGAATTATACATGGCCATGCAGGAACTGTGTTGTACATGGCCATGCAGGAACTGTGTTATACATGACCATGCAGGAACTGTATTATACATGACCATGCAGGAACTGTATTATACATGGCCATGCAGGAACTGAATTATACATGGCCATGCAGGAACTGTGTTGTACATGGCCATGCAGGAACTGTGTTATACATGACCATGCAGGAACTGAATTATACATGGCCATGCAGGAACTGTGTTGTACATGGCCGTGCAGGAACTGTATTATACATGGCCATGCAGGAACTGTGTTATACATGGCCATGCAGGAACTGTATTATACATGACCATGCAGGAACTGTGTTATACATGACCATGCAGGAACTGTGCTATACATGACCGTGCAGGAACTGTGCTATACATGGCCGTGCAGGAACTGTGCTATAAATGGCCGTGCAGGAACTGTGCTATACATGGAAGTGCAGGAACTGTGCTATACATGGCAGTGCAGGAACTGTGCTATACATGGTCATGCAGGAACTGTGCTATACATGGCAGTGCAGGAACTGTGCTATACATGGCAGTGCAGGAACTGTGCTATACATGGTCATGCAGGAACTGTGCTATACATGGCAGTGCAGGAACTGTGCTATACATGGCAGTGCAGGAACTGTGCTATACATGGCCATGCAGGAACTGTGCTATACATGGCAGTGCAGGAACTGTGCTATACATGGCAGTGCAGGAACTGTGCTATACATGGCAGTGCAGGAACTGTGCTATACATGGCCATGCAGGAACTGTGCTATACATGGCAGTGCAGGAACTGTGCTATACATGGCAGTGCAGGAACTGTGCTATACATGGCCATGCAGGAACTGTGCTATACATGGCAGTGCAGGAACTGTGCTATACATGGCCATTCAGGAACTGTGCTATATATGGCAGTGCAGGAACTGTGCTATACATGGTCATGCAGGAACTGTGCTATACATGGCAGTGCAGGAACTGTGCTATACATGGCAGTGCAGGAACTGTGCTATACATGTCAGTGCAGGAACTGTGCTATACATGGCCATGCAGGAACTGTGCTATACATGGCCGTGCAGGAACTGTGCTATACATGGCAGTGCAGGAACTGTATTATACATGGCCATGCAGGAACTGTGCTATACATGGCAGTGCAGGAACTGTATTATACATGGCCATGCAGGAACTGTGCTATACATGGCAGTGCAGGAACTGTATTATACATGGCCATGCAGGAACTGTGCTATACATGGCAGTGCAGGAACTGTATTATACATGGCCATGCAGGAACTGTGCTATACATGGCAGTGCAGGAACTGTGCTATACATGGCAGTGCAGGAACTGTGCTATACATGGCCATGCAGGAACTGTGCTATACATGGCAGTGCAGGAACTGTGCTATACATGGCCATGCAGGAACTGTGCTATACATGGCAGTGCAGGAACTGTGCTATACATGGCAGTGCAGGAACTGTGCTATACATGGCAGTGCAGGAACTGTATTATACAAGGCCATGCAGGAACTGTATTATACATGGCAGTGCAGGAACTGTGCTATACATGGCAGTGCAGGAACTGTGCTATACATGGCAGTGCAGGAACTGTGCTATACATGGTCATGCAGGAACTGTGCTATACATGGCAGTGCAGGAACTGTGCTATACATGGCAGTGCAGGAACTGTGCTATACATGGCCATGCAGGAACTGTGCTATACATGGCAGTGCAGGAACTGTGCTATACATGGCAGTGCAGGAACTGTGCTATACATGGCAGTGCAGGAACTGTGCTATACATGGCCATGCAGGAACTGTGCTATACATGGCAGTGCAGGAACTGTGCTATACATGGCAGTGCAGGAACTGTGCTATACATGGCCATGCAGGAACTGTGCTATACATGGCAGTGCAGGAACTGTGCTATACATGGCCATGCAGGAACTGTGCTATACATGGCAGTGCAGGAACTGTGCTATACATGGTCATGCAGGAACTGTGCTATACATGGCAGTGCAGGAACTGTGCTATACATGGCAGTGCAGGAACTGTGCTATACATGGCAGTGCAGGAACTGTGCTATACATGGCCATGCAGGAACTGTGCTATACATGGCCGTGCAGGAACTGTGCTATACATGGCAGTGCAGGAACTGTATTATACATGGCCATGCAGGAACTGTGCTATACATGGCAGTGCAGGAACTGTATTATACATGGCCATGCAGGAACTGTGCTATACATGGCAGTGCAGGAACTGTATTATACATGGCCATGCAGGAACTGTGCTATACATGGCAGTGCAGGAACTGTATTATACATGGCCATGCAGGAACTGTGCTATACATGGCAGTGCAGGAACTGTGCTATACATGGCAGTGCAGGAACTGTGCTATACATGGCCATGCAGGAACTGTGCTATACATGGCAGTGCAGGAACTGTGCTATACATGGCCATGCAGGAACTGTGCTATACATGGCAGTGCAGGAACTGTGCTATACATGGCAGTGCAGGAACTGTGCTATACATGGCAGTGCAGGAACTGTATTATACAAGGCCATGCAGGAACTGTATTATACATGGCCATGCAGGAACTGTGCTATACATGGTCGTGCAGGAACTGTGCTATACATGGCCATGCAGGAACTGTGCTATACATGGCCGTGCAAGAACTGTGCTATACATGGCAGTGCAGGAACTGTATTATACAAGGCCATGCAGGAACTGTATTATACATGGCCATGCAGGAACTGTGCTATACATGGTCGTGCAGGAACTGTGCTATACATGGCCGTGCAGGAACTGTATTATACAAGGCCATGCATGAACTGTATTATACATGGCCATGCAGGAACTGTATTATACATGGCCGTGCAGGAACTGTATTATACATGGCCATGCAGGAACTGTGTTATACATGGCCGTGCAGGAACTGTGTTATACATGGCCATGCAGGAACTGTATTATACATGGCCGTGCAGGAACTGTATTATACATGGCCATGCAGGCACTGTATTATACATGGCCGTGCAGGAACTGTGTTATACATGGCCATGCAGGAACTGTATTATACATGGCCATGCAGGAACTGTATTATACATGGCCATGCAGGAACTGTGTTATACATGACCATGCAGGAACTGTGTTATACATGGCCATGCAGGAACTGTGTTATACATGGCCGTGCAGGAACTGTGTTATACATGGCCATGCAGGAACTGTATTGTATATGGCTTTGACTAACCCAGAAAATGTATTGTTAATAGCACTTAATTAAAGAAACAGTGAATTATGATTTAACAAAATAGTTATTTTTAATTTTATTAATTATGCAAGCTAACATATCTGAAATGAAAGGTCATACGCCTGGCCAGAATGAGAGGTCATACACCTGGCCTGAATGAAAGGTCATACACCTGGCCTGAATGAGAGGTCATACACCTGGCCTGAATGAGAGTTCATACACCTGGTCTGAATGAGAGGTCATACACCTTGTCTGAATGAGATGTCATACACCTGGTTTTAATGAGAGGTCATACAACTGGCCTGAGTGAGAGGTCATACACCTGGCCTGAGTGAGAGGTCAGTCATCAATCTCCCTTCCCCCTCCAGACTGGGGCATTGTGACTGAAACTTTGATCCACTAAATGTTTAACTGATGTTGCATCTCTCAATAAATATGCTAAGTTGATGTTAGTAAACATTGTGTATAATGTTCTTAATAAAAGTCTCCGTTATTATTATAGTTACTTGTACACATTTTATTTGAGTTAAAATTGTTAAATGTTTATATTCTTGAAACAGACTACTCAGCATTTCAAATACTTTTAAAAGCTCTCAGCCCACTTCTGTGACTGTTCATTCCTGGGTCTAATTTGCGCACAGCCTGGGTATTTGATGACAGCTCACAAGTGTGACACAGCCTAGGTATTTGATGACAGCACACAAGTGTGATACAGCCTGAGTATTTGATGACAGCACACAAGTGTGACACAACCTGGGTATTTGATGACAGCACACAAGTGTGACACAGCCTGGGTATTTGATCACAGCTCACAAGTGTGACACAACCTGGGTATTTGATGACAGCTCACAAGTGTGACACAACCTGGGTATTTGATGACAGCACACAAGTGTGACACAGCCTGGGTATTTGATGACAGCTCACAAGTGTGACACAACCTGGGTATTTGATGACAGCTCACAAGTGTGACACAGCCTGGGTATTTGATGACAGCTCACAAGTGTGACACAACCTGGGTATTTGATGACAGCACACAAGTGTGACACAACCTGGGTATTTGATCACAGCTCACAAGTGTGACACAGCCTGGGTATTTGATCACAGCTCACAAGTGTGATACAACCTGGGTATTTGATGACAGCTCACAAGTGTGACACAACCTGGGTATTTGATGACAGCTCACAAGTGTGACACAGCCTGGGTATTTGATGACAGCTCACAAGTGTGATACAACCTGGGTATTTGATGACAGCTCACAAGTGTGACACAGCCTGGGTATTTGATGACAGCTCACAAGTGTGACACAGCCTGGGTATTTAATTACAGCTCACAAGTGTGACACAGCCTGGGTATTTGATGACAGCACACAAGTGTGACACAGCCTGGGTATTTGATCACAGCTCACAAGTGTGACACAGCCTGGGTATTTGATCACAGCTCACAAGTGTGACACAGCCTGAGCAACGGATATGTTGGAGGGGTGTCTTATAAACTGAATGCTTTGCTTTCCTATATGTTCACACTGTGAATGTTTAGTTTTGTCATTCTCCAGCTTCACTGAATGTTTAGTTTTGTCATTCTCCAGCTTCACTGAATGTTTAGTTTTGTCATTCTCCAGCTTCACTGAATGTTTAGTTCTGTCATTCTCCAGCTTCACTGAATGTTTAGTTCTGTCATTCTCCAGCTTCACTGAAATGTGATTGTGAAAGAATTGTGAAGACCAGTAAACCAAATGTAATACTTACGATTGGTAAGCAAATTTACAAAAAGTAAACGTGTATACCGTACACATGAACTAAATAATATTGTTATGTAGTGTTTTATGCTAAACTATTATGTACCAGTTAAGACGTTATCATACACATAGTCATAGCGTCGACATCATTTTAACAGCGCATCATCCCTCAAGTTGACTGCTCACTGTTTCAGATGTGGCCTTCGCTGCAGCTCGTTTCACTGGTGAAGGCTTCCTTCACTATACCGACACTGCACAACACAACCTCTCTACAACGTACATCTCTTTCCAGTTGTTGACTCGGCAGAGGGACGGCCTGATTCTCTGGAATGGACAGGTGATCGTATTAACACCTATCAATAGTAACATTGGCACTATAGTAGCTATTTCTGTTCAAATATGTTTAAGCTACTTTTGATAGCAATGTGGGAGTTCACCCTGACACCCCACTTCACAGTTGCAAATCTGGCCAATGCCTGATCCCCATTCCTGATCTGTGTTCCTGAGATGCATGCCTAATTTGCATTCCTGATCTAGATGCCTGATCTGTACACTAATTGCCCTGTAATGAAACTGAGAAGCTAAAGCTGCAACAAGTCTCCAGGTGAACCGTGCATCATTTGTTCTTAGTAATGTACTGAATCACCTGTTTCTAGGCCTTTCTATCTCCCTGGCTCAGTGGGGGAATCTAGGTCAAGAATGTGCATGGCTAATATAGTGTCTGATTTCTGATTGACTGGACCAGGAGGCCAGAAACCAGAGACCAGAGCAGGCAGCTTAACTGAGCCAGGGTCAGGATATAAAACTATTATATTAGGTGGAATATTTCACTGGGAAAGAGCAGCTGCAATTCTTGTGATGATCTTTCCATGTATATGTCTGTAGTACACACTGGGCTAGATGATCTGTCCATGTATATGTCTAGTACACACTGGGCTAGATGATATGTCCATGTATACGTCTGTAGTACACACTGGGATAGATGATCTGTCCATGTATATGTCTGTAGTACACACTGGGCTAGATGATCTGTCCACATATACGTCTGTAGTACACACTGGGCTAGATGATCTGTCCATGTATATGTCTGTAGTACACACTGGGCTAGATGATCTTTCCATGTATATGTCTGTAGTACATACTGGGCTAGTTGATCTGTCCACATATACGTCTGTAGTACACACTGGGCTAGATGATCTGTCCACGTATACGTCTGTAGTACACACTGGGATAGATGATCTGTCCATGTATACGTCTGTAGTACACACTGGGCTAGATGATATGTCCATGTATACGTCTGTAGTACACTCTGGGCTAGATGATCTGTCCATGTATACGTATGTAGTACACACTGGGCTAGATGATCTGTCCATGTATATGTCTGTAGTACACACTGGGCTAGATGATCTTTCCATGTATATGTCTAGTACACACTGGGCTAGATGATCTGTCCACATATACATCTGTAGTACACACTGGGCTAGATGATCTGTCCACGTATATGTCTGTAGTACACACTGGGCTAGATGATCTGTCCACGTATACTTCTGTAGTACACACTGGGATAGATGATCTGTCCAAGTATACGTCTGTAGTACACACTGGGATAGATGATCTGTCCACGTATACGTCTGTAGTACACACTGGGCTAGATGATCTGTCCATGTATACGTCTGTAGTACACACTGGGCTAGATGATCTGTCCATGTATACGTATGTAGTACACACTGGGCTAGATGATCTGTCCATATATACGTCTGTAGTACACACTGGACTAGATGATCTGTCCATGTATACGTCTGTAGTACACACTGGGCTAGATGATCTGTCCATGTATACGTATGTAGTACACACTGGGCTAGATGATCTGTCCATATATACGTCTGTAGTACACACTGGACTAGATGATCTGTCCATGTATACGTATGTAGTACACACTGGACTAGATGCGGCTCAATGTTAGATCTCAATCTTATTTACAATTTCCTCCAATACAGAATTTTAGCATTAAGTTTTTTTTTTTAAAGCTGGGATTTACATTTTGTTTAATATTTTTAATCAACATCTATTAATTGTGAAAATTTACATTCATTCCAACATATCTGATTTGCTCAAACCTGTGTGACAAAGTACGTCAGTTATTTCTAGGCACGTCTAATTATGCTAGATCGATTCAGTCTTCAAATATCCCACATTCCAAGACTGTAGCTGTAAATAGTCTTATTAGTCACTGGTCTGGCTGCCTCTTGGGGAAAGTGTCAAGAAATAGATTTCACTGCTACAGCAATGCACCTGCATTACATCTGCAGCATGTACACCTGTATTATCAGTGCCTACCTAATGATACCTTCTGCCTAGGAAAGTGGCCTCATTAGTCGGGTAAGCATCCGGCAAAAGCAAACATGTTTCCTGCTGTACATTCAGGTACACCGATGATCAAGTTGGTTTATCTCAGTGTGTTGTTTTTTCTGCTGTACAGTTATATAAAGAAGTGTAGGTTTTCGAGTTGTCTTACACACTACACCATATTTCAATGGCACATGATAAATACAAGCTTTTACGTGCTTAGAAAAGTGAATGCAAGTTTTCTTAATTGGTCAATTTGTCTTGGGCTCAGTTTTGTCACTGGTATGTTTGAGAACACATCCAGCAGTTGGTGACTTGGTGAGAATGGCCAGCATACATCAGTGTTGACTGATGTCACCAAGTGTCCCCAGCCAGTGGAACAGCTTGGTTGTCAGGTGTTAAAATCTTAAGTGGTCAGTGTTGACCGATGTCACCAAGTGTCCCCAGCCAGTGGAATAGTTTGGTTGTCAGGTTTTCAAATCTTAATCCAGCATGTATTAGGGTATCATAAAACAGAACACTGGCAACTTCCTATTGTCATTTCATATATCAGCAGTTTGTCAGAGTGTCAACTGATTGTGTCTCCAAGTTTGTCAAACAATGACAGTTTGTCAGTGTCAACTGCTTGTCTCCAGGTGCTCTCTCAGAAGGATGACTTCCTTGCTATTGGTTTGAAGAATGGTCACCTCAAAGTGGTGGTCAGTTTGGGCTGGTGGACACAGGGTGACCTGATCACAAGAGACGTGGTCAGCGATGGACAGTGGCATTCCATCATATTTCAAAGGCAAGTGTAACATGTGTAATAGTGTTTATTCTGCTCCGATACATGGTTTTTAATTGCTTTGTGCATGTTCAGCGAATGTTCTCGTACTATTTATTATAAAACTCCAGTTTCCAGTAAATATTTCAAAGCACAGAGAACTCTGCTTAAGACAATCACTTCGGGCCAGAGCAGTTTGATTCTACTGAGCAGCTGATTCACCAAATACATAATTATAACAGAACAGCAACAGGGAATGGTTCCATCCCAGGCAACATACTGGATTGTGACAAAAATGATGACAACAGGGCAAGTGTGATGTCAATGACGTGACAACGGGCAAGTTTCATGTCAATGACGTGACAACAGGGCAAGTGTGATGTAAATGATGTGACAACAGGGCAACTGTGATGTAAATGATATGACAACAGGGCAAGTGTGATGTCAGTGATGTGACAACAGGGCAAGTGTGATGTCAATGATGTGACAACAGGGCAAGTGTGATGTCAATGATGTGACAACAGGGCAAGTGTGATGTCAGTGATGTGACAACAGGGCAAGTGTGATGTCAATGATGTGACAACAGGGCAAGTATGATGTCAATGACGTGACAACAGGGCAAGTGTGATGTCAATGATGTGACAACAGGGCAAGTGTGATGTCAGTGACGTGACAACAGGGCAAGTGTGATGTCAATGATGTGACAACAGGGCAAGTATGATGTCAATGACGTGACAACAGGGCAAGTGTGATGTCAATGATGTGACAACAGGGCAAGTGTGATGTCAATGATGTGACAACAGGGCAAGTGTGATGTCAGTGATGTGACAATAGGGCAAGTGTGATGTCAATGATGTGACAACAGGGCAAGTGTGATGTCAGTGATGTGACACCAGGGCAAGTGTGATGTCAATGACGTGACAACAGGGCAAGTGTGATGTCAATGATGTGACAATAGGAAAAGTGTGATGTCAATGATGTGACAACAGGGCAAGTGTGATGTCAGTGATGTGACACCAGGGCAAGTGTGATGTCAATGACGTGACAACAGGGCAAGTGTGATGTCAATGATGTGACAACAGGGCAAGTGTGGTGTAAATGATGTGACAACAGGGCAAGTGTGATGTCAGTGATGTGACAACAGGGCAAGTGTGGTGTAAATGATGTGACAACAGGGCAAGTGTGATGTTACCAGAGTTGAATGATGGCATATTATGTTCACTTGTGTCCAACTGATGTGTTACCAGACTGGACCAGGACCTGTCAGTGGACATTAATGGTCAGGTCACCAAGGTCAAACTGTCCGGAAACCACCATCACTTGGACACTCTTGGTCAGTATCATGTAGGTAAGTACAGCTTCATGTGTACAACACAGGTATATATCCATGTGTACAACACAGGTATCAGAGAGTACAACACAGGTATGTATCGTAGGTGTTGTACTGTGTATGGAGTATATAGTCTGCAGTCAGCGTTCACCAGTAGTTGTACCAAATGTGCCACTGAGGTCAACATTCCAACTCAAAGATATTTACCACCTCCTCACATAAACAATAATTTATTTCCATATGCAGTGATAAGATTGAATAAAAGAACAATATATATGCGCTTGATAAAAATATGTGTACATTTGAGGTTAGACAATATTTCAAATAAACTATAAAACAGAGGCACACATTAGAAGAGTATTACAATGCACTAAAAATTAATACGGTATTATCTACATTATCAAATAATGCCTCTGCAAGCCCTTCAATTAACCCAGTTTAATGTAATTACCCCTATGGAACATTAAAGTTAAAACGACCCTAATATTTTCAGGCGGTTTTGAAGAAGCTGTCGTGAAAGAACAGACGAGCAACCATTTTGACCAAGCCTACATCGGCTGTATACGCCACCTAGTGGTCAACAAACACTCGCCTCCACTCAGCCTATTGCATCCACTAGGTGGCGCCAATGTCTTCAGCTGTGATGACAACTGATGACAACACAAGAAACATTACACAAAACACGATATTACAAATTTTAATTCAAAGAATGAAGGCGATTGTGTAGACATCAACTGTTGGACAAGACTGAACAAGAATACGTTAGTTTTTGTGTGTAGGACAATGTTTAATAGTTTGTTATCCAGTTGTCCACTGAACATATCATTACCATCACCAGAAAGGAGGAGAAAAACATTATGTAATAATGGCAGTATTTTTTGTACACGAAATAAACATGATTCACCAAGTTGCCTGTCATTTCATTATGGAATTGCTTATTCCCACGAGCTCAGCAATGATATGATAGCCTTGATATCACACCCCAGCCGCTCCAGGGCGGGGTGCCCTGTAGTGGGGTGTATTGCACGAAGCTGTCTACCCAACTGCACTGTGCCATCACCCCACATCACCCCAAGGACGGTCAGCAAGTTCCTCCACATGTTGCCGCCACACCTTATGATGTAGGATTCAGCGTCAGGTTGTTGCCATGGTGACGCATGAAGTTTACGTTTCATCACTTCCATCGTCATCGTCCAACATATCATCATCAACGTCACTCGTGTCATCGTTAGGGGAGGCTTTACAGGCTGAAAAAATAACAGCGCCCCTAGAAATAGTATAACTCATTGTTTTGATTCTTCAACATCTCTTGAGGAATTGAACCAATGAAAGTCCAGTTTCATGTGTTAGTGGAATAGACACATCCATGGTGGCGATCAAACTGGACTTCCATTGTTTTGACTCTTCAACAGCGATATATTAATCTAATTTGTTTCCTAGAAAATGATACATAACGATACATACATAATGCACAGTATGTGGCCTTACTGAACATATAAGACCCTTTTAAGACCCTGCCCCGTGCACACGGACCCTGTCGTGCCCCGTGCACACGGACCCTGTCGTGCCCCATGCACACGGACCATGTCGTGCCCCGTGCACACGGACCCTGTCGTGCCCCGTGCACACGGACCCTGTCGTGCCTCGTGCACACAGACCATGTCATGCCCCGTGCACACGGACCCTGTCATGCCCTGTAGATATTAGGGCTCAGAACATTGACAATCAATATGCCCGAGATCCACAACATGTCTTGTAATATGCAGGGTTGACTGAATTACTTTAATTTTGTACCTGAGTAAAAGTAATTCACCTAAGAACTACTTGTGTAAAAGTACTTTGTAAAAAAGTACTTGAGTAAAAAGTAAAACTACTTTTCAAAAGTACTTGAAGTAAAAGTAGAAGTACAACACTAAGAAATAACAACAAAATCATGAGTAATATTATATAAATTACACAACTTGCATCTGACAACTATTTTGCAACCACTCTGCCTATAACAATGTGCTCCAAGACAGCATTAGCTGGTCAATCGGTCTGCCACCATTGAACATGGTGCGAGTAAAAAGTCGCGTTACTTTAGATAAAAATACTTCATTACAAGTAAAAGTATTTAGTCAAAATTCTACTTCGTTACACTTGAACTACTCAAGTATTGTAACGAAGTACTTTTACTTCGTTACATGCCAACCCTGGTAATACGTACGTTTTATTTTGACTGTGAATGATGTTGTCTGACTGGCGTCTGGCTTTGACTCAATCTTGTCAAACTTGCCATTCTTACTCCACACTCCCTCGATCGTCACGTGGAAGTCAGCCATCTTGTGGCCAAACAATTTCTGAGAAAAACAAACGACTGAGTGAATAGCCATGAAATACACATCAACACACTGGAATGTCTGTGTTTATCTGGGCCCCAGATTCTGGGGGGTCTTGTGTTTATCTGGGGGTCTGTTTATCTGTGAAAACACATGCAATGAACATTTTCTGAACATGGGTGGGGAAATAACGGCTCACAAACTCTTGATAATGAGGTTTTAATTTTTTTAATGATGGGACTATATATATATATATATATATATATATATATATATATATATACACATACACATGAAGTGTAAAAAATTATCATCTTCTTCTACAAAGACAGTTCCATGACTTGTTTATTATTTCAGTTGTTATAAATAAACAAATTGCAGTAGACAAACTGGGAACTGAAGCCTGACATACGACATGGACAATCACTGTTGACTGGTTTTAATTTTGTAGATGCTTATTGACAATGCCGATTATACACATTCTATTTTGTGACATCTGATTACAGGATAGTGACAGATCAGGCCAAGTGTCCATGTTTAGTTGCACACACAAATCACTGTGACCGCTCCATCAATATAGAAACAATGTCCATGCAGTGTTACAAGTGTAACAGGCTTGATTGATGCATTCAAACTTACAATAATAGCTTTCAAAATAAACACAGTCTATTGGATTTAACAAATACTTGATGCAGTGAAACTATATAAGCCGAGAATTTGGTTTCTTTACTTTCTTAAGAGAGACGAGCAAATGAGGAAGTATTCAGCATGAGCTGCACCCACCAGTATCCTCGCCTGGTCTGGCGTCAACGTGTCACCAATCTTGCACACTGAGTGTTGCTTAATGAGTGTCACAACACCTGCGAGAAAAATATAACACCCCTATGAGAGAGAAATATAACACACCTGAGAGAGGGAGAAATATATAAACTGTGAGAAACAATGATGTGTATGTGATACAGAGACGATTGGCATTTCACTTATAAAAAAAACCAAGAGAGCGATAAATTGCCATTTTTAAACTAAGTCGAGCGATTTGTTTCACCCATCAGGTGGCACCACAGTTCACCACATTTCTTGAGAATGACAAATACAGTGTATGCACAAGAATAGATTTTTTTTACAGGACTGGTTTGCATTTTACAAATACAAAATAAAATAAAGCTTTAAAAATCTGTTGGAATCCCAGCATTGACCGAGATGTTACATTGCACACTGATTGTACACTGATAAAGACAATATCTTCACCTCTATTGAGCGTTGTTGGCAGTCCGAGCTGGCGCAACTGTGGCTCCATCGAGTGAGAGAACCCTTCAAGTGGTCCCTCCTCCAGTATCACAGTTTGGGGTGCAACATTCCCCGACCGCGCGTAGTCTGGCTCTTTGAACGTTGTGAACCACCTACGCAAGTGATCCAATCATTAAATGCAACATTTCAATGGAGAAAACACATTTTAGGTGACGTGAGAACAATACTGAGTTTTATTATAAAACACTGAATGCGATGGCATTGTTTTACAATCAATATACGTGACATAATTCTTACATTTCGAGTAAAAACCAATTTGATTATTTTTATCACACAAATATATTTATTATTACATTATTTGTATCCGGGGTTGGAAAAATCATGATTTTAAAAATCTGATATTTAAGGTAGCTGGGGCGGCTAGCATGTCAGTTTTTTACTTTTTTCCTTCATAACATCTAGGAAATGTTGAACTGAACGTCAACACCTCAAATAATCACCCGGCACTAACGTCGTATTTCGCCAATCCATCCTTTAAAAAACAGTCCTTTTGGAAATCCCCAACAAGCTTGTTAGCAGGGGGATCTCGGTCAGTCATAGTCATGTCGCTCAACTTACGAACCGGGGGGGGGGGGGGGCACTGGTTCCGATGTAGGCTTATATACGGTATCCTTTACCGTAGTATTTGCCACGGACACAGGGGGGTCTAAAAACCCCCTCCATTGCCTAGGGGGTCCTGATACACCTAAGACCCCCCTGGATGCGCTGCTGTAGCAAGTATACTCAAAAAATTGTCCTATCACCAACCCTATTTTATCTTCATAGACGCAACACACAACACACAACAAACAATCAAATCCAAAAACAAGAAGACACATGGAAACTAACGAAGCCTTATTAAGAGTAAAACATGATATTCATACGTCAGACATTTATAGCAAAATGGATAAGAGCCCTAATGCGGATACAAATTTTAATTATAATCTTGTACATCAATTCAAATAATAGAAAAGATAAAAATAAACACATACCAATTAAAGTTGTCAAATTCCATAAATATAGACATAAAAAGTCAAATTGGATAATGAAATATAGAGATAAACTATATAAACAACTGAAGACATTTCATCCAGATTTTGCAGAACATAAAACTTGTTACATTAATTTAAAAACACACAACACAATACTGAAGAGCATTCGTGAACTATGAACAACTTTTCAACAAATACAAATTCAATATAGCAAATACATGGAAAACAATTAATGAAATTATATCAAGACAGACAATTAGCACATAGTTTCCAACATGTTTTAAGCAAAATAATAAGACATACTAATAAGCCTGACATAGCTAATGAATAAAAAAATTTTTTTACGAAATAGGCCCTAATCTTGCTGAAGGTATATCGTGTACAAATGCAAATAATTTTTATTCAATTTCTCAAAAACAAGAATAAAACTGGTGTCCACAATTAAGGCATTTTTATCAGTGGCCGCCGATTCAAAATGCTTCCTGCCGATTCAGTTATCAGCCCCATGCCGCCGATTGATCCCAGCAGCCACAGCTGGGTGAGGCTGTATTAGTGAAACACACTACAGTACTACCAGGTAATCTATGCTGATTCGATATAAAATACAATTGTGACAAACTACTTCTTCCTTGCCAGCGACAGATTGCTGCCAAGGCAAAGTCCACACATGCATGAGAAACCCCTGGCATTTGTAACATGGATGCCTATTGGATGATTCACATTTAATGACATCAGTATATTGGGGAATATACAAACCAGGGAAACACCAAAACAAAGATGGCGGACGAAGAAATGTATATTCAACCATTTTTTAAGGATATTACGCCAATTTATTTCATACTGGTGATACTATGGAGGCAGACAATCCGACTGACAATATAATCTGATTGATGTGATATTTCGCTGTGAAAGTGAACTTTGGAGGCTTCAATTTGGAGAATGGTATATATGTTTGCAGGTGCCAGGCCCAGGGGTCAGGGCACTGCACGCGAAAGGTCAGCATCAAATGTAATGTTAATTTGTAACTGTTTCACAAATAAAGTTCACATTGAAATGTTTATTAAAATCATAACTTTATTTTACTGGTCTGCTAGTTATAAGAAATGGATGACAATATCTGGTATGGTTTATATTTATTAAATTATTATTTATTCACTATGCAGTGAATTTTTTTTTTCATAGGACTCCTACATTCTAATTTTTGGTGCTGAAAGTCATAAAATATATAAAAAGCTTAAGATGAATTATTCTGAAAATATAGTAAGTATATATATACCTAATAAACTAAAAGATTATTGCCTCTTTTATACCTGACAATAGAGGGTTGCAATTTGGATGTTGAAACAATGAAATACAAGTTGCTGAAATCATTTTCTAAAATAAAAAACATATTCCCCCAATTTTGTGCACCCTGTACGCCTATACCAATCTGTACCAATATATCTACATTTTCAATAAATTTCAGATACGTACACATGAAAACATGTAAAAAATAATGGGTACGATTTTGGGCGTTTACCCCTTGTTCACATTTTACTAAGGCATTTCAGAGACAGTTTGCATATAAATGCTTAGTTCTTTTGCACAAGTGCTCGAGTATAGCCACTTAGTCATTGTTTAAAATTTAAGTAAATTCTAAGACATAAACATTTTGACCACTGGTTGATTTGACATGGAATGACCCAGGTACATATATTATAATCTGGAACTATGTATTCAGAAGGTTTTTTGCATTTGACATCTATATTTACATAATTGTCTTATTAGAAATGGAATAGGCAGTAAACTCTGCTGTACAGGATTTGATATTGTGTTGTGATCTATTGATTACATACAAACACAAAATACATCTATTTGAAATATTGTTTTCAACATGAAGCCATTTAAATAGGGAATCCAAATATGGTGCATTACACAGGCATTGTACCTGCCTTTCATATACAAAATAAATTGGAACTTTAGCTCCATGGCCACATAGCATTTTTGGCTGCTAAATATAGGCCACTTTTCACTATGTACAGTCTGCACTAACTTTGGAGATCAGTATCTCACAAACTAATCAAGATCCTTCAAACTTTTCACATACCTACATATGTAGGTGTACGATTGATCAAAATAATAGTTATTTGTGTTCTAACATGCTTTATTATTGAAATATGGGTCTAAAATAACTCATTGGCTCTATTTCACACATAAAATACAATTTCAATAGATTGTGTGAGAACTAATATACAGATTTGGAACTATAGTATGTGTGTTACTATCTACAGTAACAGGAAAATAAGCCTGCCAAATCTCAAAGTGCTACAACAAATAGGTTTTGAGTTATTTGTATTTTAAGTAAAACAAGAAATCTTCACGATTTCAGAAAATTTACAAAAACGACAGAATCCGTCGTCAAGTCATACTGCAAATTGGTACGACACTAGACTAGTACAGATGGTCTCACTCAAGTCAACATACTGAATTGGTAATAACTAGCACAGATGTTTGCTTAACGTGGACTTTATCTCAGTGCTTCCAGACTTGAACGAGGCTGCCGCTTGAAAACTTGTAGTCTTTATGGTTTCATTGCAATCACTATGCAGAAATGTGGAACACGTCATCAACTGCTAATTTCAATCAATCTGTGAAGGTTTCATAGCCAGGAAAGGAACATTTCAAAAATACACAATGCCATACAATATCTGACTATAAATAGCTAAACACTGAACCAACATAAAAAATCAATGATTTCAGTCAAATGATTTCAATCAAACAACTGTATCGATGCTGTAATCTGCCGTTATGTGTGACTAATTGTTGATACAGTCAAATAATTGCTTTGACTTGCTATTAGTAACCATCCACCCAGACCAGCCACACAGGTATTACCTGGAGTCCACCCAGACGTCCTCAACTAGACCAACCACACAGGTATTACCTGGAGTCCACCCAGACGTCCTCAACTAGACCAGCCACACAGGTATTACCAGGAGTCCACCCAGACGTCCTCAACTAGACCAGCCACACAGGTATTACCTAGAGTCCACCCAGACGTCCTCAACTAGACCAACCACACAGGTATTACCTGGAGTCCACCCAGACGTCCTCAACTAGACCAGCCACACAGGTATTACCTGGAGTCCACCCAGACGTCCTCAACTAGACCAACCACACAGGTATTACCTGGAGTCCACCCAGACGTCCTCAACTAGACCAACCACACAGGTATTACCTGGAGTCCACCCAGACGTCCTCAACTAGACCAGCCACACAGGTATTACCTGGAGTCCACCCAGACGTCCTCAACTAGACCAGCCACACAGGTATTACCTGGAGTCCACCCAGACGTCCTCAACTAGACCAGCCACACAGGTATTACCTGGAGTCCACCCAGACGTCCTCAACTAGACCAGCCACACAGGTATTACCTGGAGTCCACCCAGACGTCCTCAACTAGACCAGCCACACAGGTATTACCTGGAGTCCACCCAGACGTCCTCAACTAGACCAGCCACACAGGTATTACCTGGAGTCCACCCAGACGTCCTCAACTAGACCAGCCACACAGGTATTACCTGGAGTCCACCCAGACGTCCTCAACTAGACCAGCCACACAGGTATTACCTGGAGTCCACCCAGACGTCCTCAACTAGACCAGCCACACAGGTATTACCTGGAGTCCACCCAGACGTCCTCAACTAGACCAGCCACACAGGTATTACCTGGAGTCCACCCAGACGTCCTCAACTAGACCAGCCACACAGGTATTACCTGGAGTCCACCCAGACGTCCTCAACTAGACCAACCACACAGGTATTACCTGGAGTCCACCCAGACGTCCTCAACTAGACCAACCACACAGGTATTACCTGGAGTCCACCCAGACGTCCTCAACTAGACCAGCCACACAGGTATTACCTGGAGTCCACCCAGACGTCCTCAACTAGACCAGCCACACAGGTATTACCTAGAGTCCACCCAGACGTCCTCAACTAGACCAGCCACACAGGTATTACCTAGAGTCCACCCAGACGTCCTCAACTAGGTATTACCTGGAGTCCACCCAGACGTCCTCAACTAGACCAACCACACAGGTATTACCTGGAGTCCACCCAGACGTCCTCAACTAGACCAGCCACACAGGTATTACCTAGAGTCCACCCAGATGTCCTCAACTAGACCAGCCACACAGGTATTACCTGGAGTCCACCCAGACGTCCTCAACTAGACCAGCCACACAGGTATTACCTGGAGTCCACCCAGACGTCCTCAACTAGACCAGCCACACAGGTATTACCTAGAGTCCACCCAGACGTCCTCAACTAGACCAGCCACACAGGTATTACCAGGAGTCCACCCAGACGTCCTCAACTAGACCAGCCACACAGGTATTACCTGGAGTCCACCCAGACGTCCTCAACTAGACCAGCCACACAGGTATTACCTGGAGTCCACCCAGACGTCCTCAACTAGACCAGCCACACAGGTATTACCTAGAGTCCACCCAGACGTCCTCAACTAGACCAGCCACACAGGTATTACCAGGAGTCCACCCAGACGTCCTCAACTAGACCAGCCACACAGGTATTACCTGGAGTCCACCCAGACGTCCTCAACTAGACCAGCCATACAGGTATTACCTAGAGTCCACCCAGACGTCCTCAACTAGACCAGCCATACAGGTATTACCTAGAGTCCACCCAGACGTCCTCAACTAGACCAGCCACACAGGTATTACCAGGAGTCCACCCAGACGTCCTCAACTAGACCAGCCACACAGGTATTACCTGGAGTCCACCCAGACGTCCTCAACTAGACCAGCCACACAGGTATTACCTGGAGTCCACCCAGACGTCCTCAACTAGACCAGCCACACAGGTATTACCTGGAGTCCACCCAGACGTCCTCAACTAGACCAGCCACACAGGTATTACCTGGAGTCCACCCAGACGTCCTCAACTAGACCAGCCACACAGGTATTACCTGGAGTCCACCCAGACGTCCTCAACTAGACCAGCCACACAGGTATTACCTGGAGTCCATCCAGACGTCCTCAACTAGACCAGCCACACAGGTATTACCTGGAGTCCATCCAGACGTCCTCAACTAGACCAGCCACACAGGTATTACCTGGAGTCCACCCAGACGTCCTCAACTAGACCAGCCACACAGGTATTACCTGGAGTCCACCCAGACGTCCTCAACTAGACCAGCCACACAGGTATTACCTGGAGTCCACCCAGACGTCCTCAACTAGACCAGCCACACAGGTATTACCTGGAGTCCACCCAGACGTCCTCAACTAGACCAGCCACACAGGTATTACCTAGAGTCCACCCAGACGTCCTCAACTAGACCAGCCACACAGGTATTACCTGGAGTCCACCCAGACGTCCTCAACTAGACCAGCCACACAGGTATTACCTGGAGTCCATCCAGACGTCCTCAACTAGACCAGCCACACAGGTATTACCTAGAGTCCACCCAGACGTCCTCAACTAGACCAGCCACACAGGTATTACCTGGAGTCCATCCAGACGTCCTCAACTAGACCAGCCACACAGGTATTACCTGGAGTCCATCCAGGTAATACCATATCTTAGAAGTCACACAATAAGAGCAGCATGCAACCGTCCAACTCATTCAATCCACCTACTGGACAACTTCATCCTTTGACTTGTTTGTAAACAACAACCCCGTCTGTCCTGATAGTTGTTTGCTGAGCATGTGCAACCCATCACTGTATTCGCTCTCTGTCGACTGACCCAGCGCCACACTTGTCACTTTGTTCTTGCCAAAAAAGAACCTTCAACAGAAACAAGTTCAGCAGAAGTGGTAAATCTGTCTTCTCAATACTTACTTGACACAGCGATCAGTGGCACTGTGAAAACAGCTGGGCAATGTATTTGTTTAAAACAATAAAATCAACTGTTCATGAATAACTGTGATGAGAACCATGACGTTTAGCATGCATACATTCTATCTACTGTAATAGACAATCCAGTGTCTGAAATTAGCAAAAATATGAACTGGTCCAACCCGCACCTAGCCTTAAACTAAAAGCCCATGGTATAGGTAATGATATAATCAACTGGATAGAAAACTGGCTTACACACAGAAAACAGAGAGTATTAGTAGATGGTGAGATTTCAAACTGGAAATCTGTTTTGAGTGGGGCACCACAGGGATCAGTATTAGGCCCCATACTGTTTTTAATATTTATAAATGATCTAGAAGATGACATATCTAGCAAAGTACTCAAATTTGCAGATGACACAAAAGTATTCAGAAATGTTACTAATGGTACAGATAAACCAAGTTTACAGGATGATCTAGATAAATTACTTAAATGGTCAGAAAAATGGCAAATGTTATTCAATTTTGGGAAGTGTAAATGTATACACATAGGACATGGAAACATGGACGAAGAATATAAAATAGGAGATGCTGTACTAGGTAGATCCACACAAGAAAAGGATTTAGGAGTAACATTTAGTGCTGACATGAAGTTTCAGAGCAATGTGGGATTGCTACTTCGAAAGGAAATCAAATTCTAGGGCTAATTAGGAGAACTATCACATATAAGGAGAAACAGCTAATTGTACCCCTGTACAAAGCAATAGTTAGACCACATTTGGAATATTGTATTCAAGCATGGAGACCATATCGTAAAAAGGACATAGACAAGCTAGAAAGAATACAACGAAGAGCAACTAAAATGATTCCAGAATTGAGAGACCTTAGTTACGAAAGTCGCTTATTACAATGTGGTTTGACAACACTAGAAACCAGGAGACTAAGAGGAGACCAAATAGAAGTGTTTAAAATAGTGAACGGTTAAGGAGCAGTGTAGGTTGGACATGAGAAAGTACTCTTTCTCACAGAGGGTGATAAATAAATGGAACAAACTGCCAAATGATTGTGTTAATGCTAGTAGTGTGAATATGTTTAAAAATAGAATTGACAGATATTTGATAAGGGCGGGCTACACATAGATGAGAAAATTGTTGGACTCTCGATAAGCCAATGGCTTCCTTGTCCACTTGCCATCTGGAACTTGTTGTTTGGATGGCAATCTTGTTCTTGTTAAAAAACAATTTTGAAAGTAACATTATGTTTGATGCCATGTTTCATGCACACTGGCACTGCAATGGGTCTGACAAAAATCGATGCCTTTCTCAATTCACTCCAAATCGGTGGGGTGGGGCCGATATCAACTGAATCAGCGAGAAGTATTTTGAATCAGCGGCCACCAATAAAAAAGGCCTTAATTTTCGAACACTGCAATCATACAGGGATATATAAATACATATATAAGAGGTATATTCAATATACCTCTTTCTGACATTTGAAAATATTGTAATTACCAAAGACATTTACTGTATTCTTATAATTATGTTAAAAAACAAAACACTGTTGAGGGGGAGGAGAACCCTGACATTTAGTAGGTAGTTGGATCTTACCGACTGTGGCGCCATTCTTGTCGGATATCCTTCAATTTGTTGTTGCGCATATTCTGCACTGAGAACATGAATATGTGTGCATATTGATCCACGCAACTCCGAATCTACAATCAGTAAAAATCAACACATTTGCAGGTAACTAATTAGTTAGTCCCAGTTCTCTACAAAGTCACATTCTTACAATGAGCTTAAATATTACTTTAACAATTATTTACACCTACTGGTTTTGTTTTGACGTTAGAAGGCACAATTATTGGTGCTGCCAAACAAATTTGTGCAAGGCTAACGCGTTGCTTTCTGTAGTTCTGAGCTAGTGGATTTTTTTATGAATAAAAAGTGCCATAATAGGCACTATTTTATATCATTATATTCCCTTTTTGTACTGGAAGTGATGTGGAATGATGCACTGACAACACATGCAAGTAAGGAAGTGACTTGGAATGATGCATTGACAACATTGGCAAGTAAGGAAGTGACGTGGGATGTCGCATTGACAACACATGCAAGTGAGGAAGTGACGTGGGATGTCGCATTGACAACACATGCAAGTGAGGAAGTGATGTGGAATGACGCACTGACAACGCATGCCAGTAAGGATGTCAACAATAAAATAAAACAATATGGAAAAAAACCAGACATTTTGCATAAATGTGCAACATACAAAAAACAACAGAAAGCAAAGGTGTTTAAAAATAATTTAACAGTTTATTTCTACCTGATACAGTGTTTAATACAAAATTTTTTAGGAAATGGAACCTTTGTGTCATGAAGCCAAGTCCTCTGTCTGGATATGTATTGCTAAATGTTGTTCTCCCAACAAACTTAAAATTTGGGCCATATACCACATGGCATCGGATTTGGTTAAACAAAAGTTGTTCATTTGAGCCAATTTGGCAACCAGCATTTTTTTATAAAAGCATGCAGAATATACGATCGTTCGTTGTTAGTGAAGTGAAGTTTATTTGTTTAGATCCATACATACAGAGTCAAATAACAGTTTGTACATATTTTACATAGTTTTGATGATCCAGGGAGGCCTGCACTAAGACCCGAGAGATCGCTATCGTACAAGCCTCCCTATGACTACGTATGGTGCAGTAATCATTATTACTGCTGTTTGACTAGAGTACATATACAAATAGATGTGGAGTTACTAACTTTGCCTACAAATATAACAGTGCTAATAATACTAGCAAAAATACATATAGTGCAAATAATGTGAATACTATTTTTTTTTTTCGTATGTATAAATGTGAATAAAATGTGAATCGAATATAATTATCAATATTATCCTATAATAATTACAGAGAAGTTAAATAATACAGAAAGGATAAATACATTATTCTTGTAAAATACAATTAAAATCTTGACACTAAAAATAATACATTAGTTCCAAATTTATTAGTTACAAATTATATTGTGAGGAACTCAAAAACCAGCTGTTTTGATAACAATAAAAAAAATTTAGTGATAATATTACTGAATGAATATTCAGTATAATATTATATTACAGAGCTATGAATTATTAAGTAATGCAGTTTATCATGATAACATGATAATGATGACGAAGGCATACCATACATTTCTAGGCTTCAGCTGGCATATTCTTTTTGCAGATGTAGCAGTTATTAATATTACATTCCAAGTCATATTTACTTATGATATATTTTTTGGAGTAATTCACAAAGCCTTGATACGAATGGGTGTTAATTTTCTCCATGGCAATTTGTGGAAGAAAGTTTTCTTGAAGTAATTTTGGTATTGTATGTCTGATACAATACCAAATGCATGTAACAAATTTGGCTAAAACAATTTGTAGTTGGTTGGCTACACAAAATTATTTCTTTTTAGCCAAGATGGCTAAATAAACAGTTTACAACATCAGAGCTAGCCTTGTATATAATGGAACCAAAGTAACATTTGATTAACATAACAGATCCATTTTCATTTCACCATAAATTGAGGGGGTTTTGTCCATATTTATATTAAAGAGAGGGGGTTTTGTCTATACGGGGGGGGCTATGTCCAACAGGGTTAATTATGTCCTGGACCTGGTCTTAATAATGACCAGTGTTTCAAGGTTTACAATCTTCCCCATTTTAGGTTTTTTTCAGGTTTTCTTTATGCCGTCTGCTGTTTATTTGTGCCAATGTGGGCAAATTAAATGGCCTTGATTCATTTTGACGGCAATGCCAATGGCAATGTCCATGATATGGAACTGCCAATTTGGCATCATCATGAGGATCGCTAGATGGCGTAACCATAGCATGTGTAATAGACTAGTCAATTAGTTACACTTACATCCTCGATGAGTTTCTGTTTTAATTCCAAACCCTTCCTCCGAGTCTGAGTGAGGGAAACTGAAAGAAAAAACATACTAATGTTTATAAATACTATAAGCATCGTCAACAAAAGACAACATCAGGGATACCGCGGGGTGGAATGGTCACATAAGCGAGCAACAATCGTCGAGAGCCGTGACCATTTATGGACCGACATTCCCCCGCCACTGTCAGTGACAAGCAACAAATAAACCTGAAAACCGTTCTGTCTCAAACCGCTGAGCTGATCTAAACCAAACGATTACAGTACCAAGTTGTTTCACACGCATACACATGTGAAGATTACCTCGCTTATCTCTTTTTGATTTGGGCATTTCGGTGTAAACGTTGGTGAACCTAATGTTGATAAGCCAACACGTGCTACCACATAAACCGGAAGTAACCGTATTGGTATTCCGAACCGCGGGACATTACGTCATTCATTGCACCCAAACTAATACATTGAGTAATATTTATTAGTATAACAATGACAACATCTTTGTATTCTATGGTATGTTTTGTGGAACCTAACTAAATAGATTTTTATTACGGACTTAATAATATGCTTTATATTAAACCAGAGCAAATGTTTAAACACACCCTTGACTAACCATTGACGTCATCATCAGTCGAGGTGGTGCATGCGCACACAGTATGCATGACGTCAGTACCCGTGCATTCTTAAAAGTTGCCCCCGTGGCGGTTTTGCTGAATGCAATACGAACTATTTGCGAAAGTGGTACTATATTTTCTTCCGCGGAGGTTTTATAGCTTATTCTTTTGAACAGTTGGTTTAGCTGACTGTCGTGAATTTTGTGATAAAGTATTATACGAACTGCATCTATAATAAGAATATTGATGCTTCACTTATCACATTGTCGCTAGCACTTTTGGCGTATACATTTGGTGACCTAATCACTAGTGCTACGGTCAACCCCGTCCGCCATCTTGCAGAAGTTTGTGGAATCAGCCGAGTGCTTGACTCGACAAACGTATCTTTACTTAGTTTTTTCGCCAGTTGTTAAACATGTCCAGTCAGGAGAGCAAAGACGAGTTAGTCCAAAAGGCCAAGTTGGCTGAACAGGCCGAGCGGTACGACGATATGGCTCAGGCAATGAAGAAAGTCACAGAATTAGGTGCAGAGTTGACCAACGAGGAGAGAAATCTACTGTCAGTCGCCTTCAAAAATGTTGTCGGCGCGAGGCGTTCGTCTTGGCGAGTGATATCTAGTATTGAACAGAAGACGGAGGGAAACGAGAGGAAACAAGCAATGGCCAAGGAGTATCGTGAGAAAGTTGAACGCGAACTGAGGGATATATGCAAGGACGTACTGGTAAGAAGAACACTTGCCCATAGAAATCGTGAAAAAATATTTCTTGTCATGTCCTAATAAAATGCCATTGAACCAGTGTGAATGTATCGAAGATGTTGTCGTACTGTTATTTTTATGCTATCCGTGAATGGTGTTCGTGTAGTAATGTCGTAAAACCTGAGCCGAGGTATTTAAAGAAAGGCATTGCAAATGTTTGGCAATGAATGCCAGCATTTACTGCCGGGCTTGGGGTGCCAGATATCCGTCTTCCGGTTACGGGTTTCCCCTCTCTGCGAAACTTATAAACTGTTTTGTACACGGATTGGTGAAATAGTAATCGTTTACTTAACAATTTACAAAGACAATACACCATAATCACTACATAAATTCATCATGGCACCACCTGAAACAGGATTTTGGCGGAAATTTTTCATGACAAGGAAATTGTATCATACTAGACATGCATAATCGGTTCCTTTATTATAAGCAGACATATTGTAAGATTGTTGTCTATATAGATTTTGTTATTATTCATTAGCAGAGCAGATATTGCATGGACATTTCATATATTAACTGGGCCTAACTGGAAAGGAAATCTGGTCAGCCCTCAAGCTCTATCCAAACTTAACAATAGCCTTGCTTGCCTGCACTGACACAAGGCATTATTGTTGCCATAATGACACAAGCATTTATATCACAATCCATGTCATGGGTTTGATTGTTACATTATACAAAATTATATTGTCTTTTGTGGCATGGTATCTGATATCCCAAGCAAGTTAAAATTGCATATATGCTAATCGTATATGAGTAAATACACTATTTCCAGTACAGGGTGCAATTGCATTTCTGGCTTAACCATTAACCTACCATGGGTAACTAAGTACGATTCAAGCATAAGTCAGTGTTGAATTATTTAATTTTGACCAAATAGTAAGTTCTAGATATACACAAAAGTGGTCTAGGAGAGTGATGTGTTAATGTTGCGCATCTCCATTGGAGGGTGAGTCAGTATATCGGTTAACGTGAGCGATAAATCATTCCCTTCATGATAGATTAGTGCAAACTATAGTATGGGAAACAAAGACATCTCACTTATATCTCCATCTGTCACGTGTATGTGTCACAGATAATGTATTACCTGTCCTAACAAGAGAAGATTTGATATTTGTGTGAGAGTCATTCGTGACCACATTGAATGTTACATGGTTGCAAACGGAATTGGTATAAACTTTCAATGCAGGTATTATAACAAGGCTAGAGAAACGTTGGTGTTGGAATTTTGACCCGTGTAGACATTAGTAGCGGAACCTGCCATTTGATGAGATTCATTCTGATGATGAAAGAATAATATAGCGGCCACCAATATGTGTATTGCATGTGTTATGGCTGCAAATGGTTATGGTCGCATTACCTTCCTGGCAAGGTGCAAACACATAACTAAAAGTGATCTCACCAATGATGTTGTTAGACAAGTAAACACAGTTCAGCATTTAAATTTTGAAATTATTTGCCGATTAACTTCTCATTTTTCTTCCAAACACTATATTAGTTGATCACCCTTGTATTTTCAGTGTACATGTGGTACGCTTTTGCTTTCAGTATGCTCCATTTCAAAATTCATACAACCCCAACATAAGTGCTTATTGCTGGAAAAACACTTACCGTGCTTATTTTGCTATCTTTTTTCAGATGCTCTTAGAAAAACATCTGATTCCAGCAGCAAGTAATCCTGAGAGCAAAGTGTTCTATTTAAAGATGCAGGGTGATTATTATAGATATTTAGCAGAGGTAAAAGCTGCCAAGAAAGACGATGAAGAACTGAAAGGTATGTGATGTTGGTCTCCAACCGCCACTGATGCTGGAGCATGGGATTAACGCAGTGTTTGTGTCCTAGAAACCCGAGGAAGGAGGAGCAGGATGTGTTATTGTGAATGCATGCAGAAAGACGCATCTCTGAGGATGTTTTCATGTACGTGTTGAGCAGGCAATTTATTTAAAATTTTTTGCAGCTTTTGCCGTGAATTTGAAATTACTCACGTACATACAGTTTTGTTCAACACATTCTCAGAGATGCTGTATTGTTGTATACCACAGTAATCTGTTCTCTCTCACAGGACGATTCATTGCTACCATGCCTGCTGTCTGTCTGCAAATGCATGTTGATCTCCTATCTATTGGGTTTTGGCTTACCCACTTAAAGCAATTTCTGCATGCATGGGTAACAAGCTTGCTCCTTTTCCTGTGTTTCCAGGATCTCTTAGACAAATTTCTGGTCCCAAAAGCTAGCGCACCTGAAAGTAAAGTGTTCTATCTAAAGATGAAGGGCGACTACCACAGGTATCTAGCTGAGGTGGCGGGTAGTAACAAGCCAGGTGAGTTTTATGTCAAGGTGGTAGTCAAATAAATCTTAGTGACTATGGCAGTCTCGTTTCATTCCTTGAGGTCCTGGATCAGTCTTGGCTGTTATGTTAGGATATTGTTCTGCCAATCTGAAACTGTTGAATTACATCAATCTAAATTGTAAGTTAAAACATGCTCATGGTTTAAAATGAAGGTTGAAGCTTCTTCCTAATAATGGTTAAACTCTAGTCTTGTTCATCGTTTTTCACATGATAAACAGCACCAGTTTTTTAATGCAGGTGAATGCCACAAACTATATGTAATTTATTATTTTACCTTCACTGGCCATTTAATTATTGCTTTTGTCACCTGTTCTGTTAGCAGTCAATTAGAACAATTAGTTGTTATGTACTTTGTGTTGTTGGCATGCTGTTTGACCAAAGTGGTAGCGAATGGTTGGTTGATACAGCAGTTTGTTTGCATGTGACATATATTGTCAAAACAGTGTTGTAGCTTTTGTGACATTTAATCGTGTGGTTAACACATGGCTTACTGGTCTACAGAATCAGACAAAGCCATGGATAAAGCTAATTTGTGGAATAATGCTTCCATATTGTGATTCCTCTGACAATGGTTGTTTATATGAATAAATTGTCATTTCCAAATCAGCACGGTCATCCTTTGATCAATGGGCAGTTCCTTGATCACCCTACTGTGTACTAGTAATTATGCTAATTTGAATTTGTTAGTATGGACGCCCAGTCTTGGCATTTCAGTCACTTCCTGAGTTTATAGGTTAACTGGTAACATGCTTTTTTAAGGTGGCTGGGATGGGTAATCTATGCTTGTTTTTAATTGAATTGAATTAGGTACATTGGCATTTTTATTTCGCTTGTGGTACAAATAAATATGTCTGTAACTAATAAAAAGGAGGATTTTGGTTAAGATGACAAATTACATCTGCTACAGCACCACAGAAAGGTTAAAATAAACTTGAATGACAGCCAAAAGTGACAACCGATTATTGAGACAACCTTTAGAAACCACCCCTGTATATTGCTCGTGTATGCTCCTGTATTTCGGAATCGTATAAAAACGGGAATTAAGTATCATTTCGTGCTTGCTTGTTATAGCAGAAATGTCGATAGATGCGTGTGTGATGCTTGAAATGTGACATTCCTAACTTGCGTGTTACTTATTTTAACAAGACTTGATGTCCATTTCTAGCATTGAGACTGTTTTCCAATATCATAAACATTTAAATGTGCCACAAGTTTGCACAATATCTCTTGGCTCTAAAATACCTGGGTAGATCTATTTACTTGGATCATTAAAACTGACCAAATGAGTAGATTATTTCCAGGTGAAGCTCTACAAACAGTTTGTCATGTACAACGTTTCTTAGGTTGCAGTGTTGTGAGACGGTGGTACTTTCATTGCCTGGTTTCAGGTGTCGTCACAGAATCTGAGAAATCATACGAAGCTGCCTTTGAAATTGCCAAGTCGAAGATGCAACCAACACATCCAATTCGACTTGGCCTAGCACTCAACTACTCTGTATTCTTCTATGAAATTCTGAACTCACCTGACAGGGCCTGCCATTTAGCCAAGCAGGTAGGAAACATTATTCTTATTTTGTTGGATCTGATCAAGTTGTATGCAGCTGACTAGATAAATGTTGTCTACCAAAATATGTTTAAATGTCAAATACTGACAAACAAGATTGAAGGAGTAGCCATCAGATAAAATATTTTTTATTTAGGTCTTGGAAAGGCTTTGTATTTAAATAAAGCACAGTGTAGCATTTTTAAACTTGCCTGTTTCATAGCAATTTATTGACATTTATTTTATACTTTAATGATATAAAATGTAGACCACAAAATAAGACAATCTGTACTCATACTTGTCTTATTCATTTGCCCATTCTTATTCAGTTCCCCCATTGTTGCCATGCATTAGTAACACTTTTTAAAATGTACCACATTGTAGAACCATGGTATATATTAAGCAGCATAAACTGTTCTGTGGCAATTAACAATGTAGTCCTATAACATTTAATACACTTTGTTGATGACTTGCTGTCCAGTTGTAATCCTAAAACAGTTTATTGTATCTATGAGTCTATAACTTGTAACAAATTGAATATTAGGCATGATAAAACAAAGTTTGTTTATTTCTTGCAGGTTTATATATGTACTACATATTATATTGATCACTTCTAACACCATTTTCTTCCTCATTCCTAATCGTCTGTTGTAAAAGTTTTTATTTTATGCTTGTTTGATTAATAACTAATTGAGTACCAAATGTTGATAGGGAGTGATATCATTGAACTAAAAGATACCCTTAGTGAATATGACACACAAATTCAAAATAATCGTTATCAGCTTAAGTAATTTTAATTTTGCAGATCTGATTTTCGAGTATTTTTCCTGGTTATGTTTGGTTATTGTTGTATGATCTTGTGTTTTAAATATGATTGGAATAATGGAAATTATATGTGCATTGTGTATATATATCTAATTTAATAGTTAAGATGTATTTTAAACTTTGTTAATGGTTCCATTTTACTATACTTTGTGTTCCACATTACTGTTCTGGTTATTTTCCAATTAACTTATTTGACCCGTTTCTATTTAGCCTTCATTTTGTGTGATTGTCGTAAGTGACATGTACTAACCAGTTGTTCGATGTAATTGTGTTCTGCATTGTAGACCAGTGAGATTTGATGGTGGGTCAGCTCTTTTAAGGCCACTTGCGTTAATTGGTAAAAAAAAATAGCCAAAACAGCCAGAAATGATGCAGGCGCACATGAACGAATATGTGCCCGCAGCAGTGGTAAGATGGCATCGTGCTGCCTTTTGGCCCCACTCAATTTCAGCTGTGCATCTTTGGTTTTTGTTTTTGTCTGCTACCGGCACGGTTTAGGCATTCGATGATGCCATAGCGGAACTGGACGCGCTGAACGAGGACTCCTACAAAGACAGCACACTCATCATGCAGCTTTTGAGAGACAACCTCACTGTAAGTGAACACAACCTGGGAGCCAGCTTGAGGCTCTGGTTCACTCACCACTTTTCACTGGTTCTACTCGATGCTACGTGGCACTGTGTGGCTGGCAGTTTTACTACTGAACACTTCATATTTTGCCTTTAACTGTTGGAAGCAATTGCTTGGCTTTAGCCAAAGACTAATTAATATTTGTGACAGTGCTGCTATGCAGCAGTCCAAACACTAGACTGCCAGCCACTGGTGCCACATCGCTGGCAGATAATGTAGCAGCACGCTTGGCGCACACACCATGCTGTTCATGTGGCATTTGCGTGTGCTGCTTTAAACAGGCATTCGATGACGCCATTTCGGAACTGGACACGCTAAAGGACGACTCGTACAAGGACAGCACGCTGATCATGCAGCTGCTACGAGACAACCTCACTGTAAGTTGTGCCACTGCCAGTGGCCAACAGCTTTGGTGGCATGTGGCAGGCAGTCACCACAACTTATGCCTTGCCAGTGTGTAAGACTATTAGATGTCTGTTTGTGATATTCATCAAGTGAAAAAGAAAACGTTTAAATATCTTCAGAGATTAGCATGAAAAGTTGTAACAGCAAAACTTCTACAAAGTTTAGCAATTTTCGTTCATGGTTATTTTTAATCAGTGTACAAGTGCAGATAGTGTGATACAGTGCTAAGTAGGTTTAATCACATTAATTAATTTGTTTACATTGTTATTTTATGAGCAAATATAAAACGTTTAAGACATATTTTTCAACTTTACCACATATAAACATGTACGGTATGTGTTTAAGATTATGCCTAATGTGTAAGTACAGTAAAGTACTTTTTTGTTGCTATCAGGCCTGGGGTAATAGTAATATGTAATAGTAACGATTACAATTGTAATAATAATAGATGGAACAGAATGCAATGTAATTATAATGGAATGCAATGAAATAGTAATTGAGCTATTACAATTGAACGTTTCAATTACACCAAAATTCAATTTCATTGGAAATAATCAGACCAAAAAATTCTGTATTTTGACATAACATGACTTGTTAGCATTTCTAATTTGGAACCTTTTTTGTGGTGATCAAATTATTTAGTATCCAAATCAGGACAATCATTGAACTTTAGCACTATTAGCAGGATACACTGAGACAGTGTGGCTGCTGCATGGCTAATTGGTCGTTTAAAGCCAGGTCCACCAGCCATCTATTCTTTTCACACAAGCCTATTCATTCATTCAACTGAAACAGGATAAGTGTTTCAGGCTTCCAGCACTGAACAGACTGTCTTTAACATCTCAATCAATTAATCATTGCCATCTCCCAACCCTAGCTGCCAGCCTGCCATGCTGGGTAATGTTTGAACAAAATGCAGGGTCTTATACCAACTTTTCTGAGTTTTTTTTTCAGTTGGTAGCTAGCTTGCACACTATTGACCAAATGTGTGAAAAACATCCTATCCTTGTGTTGTTACAGTGACATTGCTTTTCAGTTTCAATCCAATAAATATATGAAACTTCTACATCCGACTGGAATTGTATGAGGTTAATTTAATTGGAAAATTTATGAGTTAATTGTAATTTTAATTGCCAGCAAGATCTATCGCCCAGGTCGATGTTGTTTGAGCAATGCAGTTTTCCAGAAGCTCGTCATTTAAATGCAACAGCCATCATTTAAAGTAAAGTGATCTTGTTCTGAGGTTAGATATGTGATGTGATATAAAACACAGATCGAGTACAGGATATCTTGCCACATCTCAGTATTGTTGTATGCAAGAGAATTTGTGTTGACAACGATCAGTCGACACTAAAGGAAACAGTTGTTTTGCCTCCAAAATAAAGTGTAAACTGTCGTCTAAGTATTTGTTGTTAGTTTTTTATAAAATGTGCACTTACACCCATCAGTTAATTTGAATATAAGTGATTAAGTATGTAAAATCTATTACATTGCAATGTAATAGACCCCAGGCCTGGTTGCTGTTATGTACATTCAAGGTTAATTAAATAATGTAGTTTGTATGATATCGTATAGGTGGTTTACCATTTTATTTTAAGTTAATTTTTACTTGTGACCCAAACAGACATTACTTTTTGTGGGTGTTATGGAAAGTTTTTGCAATCAGTATTGTCAAGAAATGCTAAAACTCATGTTATGGTAAGTATTGCTTTTTTGCTCAGTGATTGCATAATCAGGGCATAACAGAACATGCTATGATATATGCAAAAGCTTCATTTATTATTAAGTGCGTATGCATTTTCCATTTGAAACTAGACAAAAGTTGGTGTCATTCTTTGATGCTTTGCATGATTACTACATTTAATTACCATCATCTATATCACTAGTAGCTGTGTGCACTATGTAGTAGAAACCAAATGTAGTATGTACACCTGACATACAGGTGGTGGTGGTGGTGGAGCTTTCTGTAATATATTTTTGCACCTCTGTTGTACATTTTGTAGCTGTTCATGTTACATCAATAACTGGATGTAATAACAGATGTGTTTTGGCTTGTGTAGCCAACACTGCACAATTATCACCTAGGATAATCAAGCACATTTGTCTAATGAAAGTTTTCCTTTGCTAGTGGAAATACTAAACCAGCAGATAATGTTGTTTCTCTGGTAGTGTTTAGATAGTACTCCATAGAGAATGACATGTGTTGACAAAGTATTTATATCATTGTAGCTGTGGACGTCAGATGCCCAAGGTGACGATGGTGAGCCGGGTGACGGTGGTGACAACTAGGACGAGCAGAGCTGACATCAGAAGCATGCACATCAATGCTGAGATTTTTATCATTTGCTTTCTCGTTGAGGAGACGAGTGAGAGAACATTGAGAACTACATCGTAACGTAACATTACTGTTGTGTTGTCCGACCACCACCCATATGCCACCTAGCTCAAACTGCACTACATTTACATTCATATATAGAAATGTCATTAAATAGATTGGTTGCCCGAGCTGACATTTCATTCGTTTCGGTCATTGCTTGGTCTGCGTGCCTGTTTGTCCTCAGAATTGTTCAGTTTGTGTTAAGCGTTGCTTTCTGTTGCAAACGTCAGAATTATTGGCCAGTCTCGTACAGCTCAGCCTGTCGGTTCGCATAGTACAATTTACTAGGACGCTGGCTGAAAGCAGTCAGACCTGCAGCGTGCGCGACCGGCCAGTTGTGGACAGCCAGTGTAGTCAGTAGGACAGTTTGTGCTGTTCTACCAGTCGTCATTGTTGTCGTTAATCATCAGCAGATGGTTCATCCAATATGTACATCTAGCTTGCTGCGTGTGCAGCTAGCATAAGACATCCTGGAACTAGTGTTGTCGTCATTGTCGAGACATCTGCTGGGGTGTATACATGTCATCATCTCATCTAATCAACACGACTAGTTTCTGCTGTGGTAGTTTATTTATAAGAGAAAAGGTTCAGTAAGAAAAGATGATATGCTACCAGGGTCATACTGTCTCAGGTAGGGTGTGGGTGCACGAATAGTTCAAGATCTTGCTACTAGTCTGATGCCATCACTGGGCAGGAACAAATAAGAACAAGTCCACAGTTAATGCTATTTTTTGGTATCACGCTAATTAATTAAGAAAAATGGTACTATTTCATTGAGGACTAGCAACATAGTGCAGAAGTGTTACCCTGAATTTAGTGGCTTTTTATATTTACAACTGGAGTATTGTGTATGTGGTTGTGTTCGGCCACCATGCACTGTATGTTTGTGTGTATGTATGTGTGCATGCATGCATGCCTGAATTTTCACTCTGCGTGGGTATGTGCTTTTCAACCTCTTCTCTTGTTTTGGCCATTCTCTTTAGCATAGTGCATCTGTTACAAGGGCAGGCTTGTATTGAATACATTGCCGATACAAACCTTGGTGGTTTCTCATTGTTGTGCTTCTAAACATGTAACATACCAAGTGTCATTGACAGTATTGTGGTGGACATACTTTCAGGGTTGCATTTTCTCATCCAGATGCATAGCTGGAAAATCTAAGTCAATGTCTATCTACTCGCTGTGTAGTAAAACATCCCAGTTCTATATCTGCATGTGTTTAATTGGATGTTTCAACAACGTTTCTGTTCGTGTGGTTTTCGTTAGATGTTTAGCAGAAACAATGTAGAACGGGCAGATAGTTCTAAGCATTGCCAAAATAGAATTGAAGTTCTGACACGAACAAATGATTCTAGAGTGTTGTAAGATTCGTTCATTTCCAGTGAGAAATGCTCGGCTGGTGAAAAACATGAGCATACAGTTCTGTTGTAACTAACATTGTGTTGTATTTATAAATGAGGATCTTTTCCTAGTGTTACTGAAAAACTATTAAGCAGAAATAAAGTTTGGCTGGAAGCAGACGTAACTTTAATTTCTTCAACTTGCGGTCTGTTCATGTTTTTAGTCCACTTGAGTATGGTTACACTATTCTTTTGTTCACACTTTCTTGGCCTGTAAAATGAAGTTGGCTACACGCAGGTCCAGCAAAATTGTGGGGCAAATAAAAAATGCAGTCCTGGATGCATGTTGTCATTGCCGATACATGACGGAATGTGTCATCCCAGGATAACTTCCTGATGCTACGAGCAGCTCGTGTCATGGAAGTAACACCCACTGGATGCTAATGTTCTTTTGGGGGAAAAAATGGTGCCAATGTTTCTACTGTCGGGGCTTCAATATTTAATAGTATTCTCCAAGTTATATTCTACTTCAAGGTTTGTACAGTTGTGCCACAACCAATTGTAATGCTGTGATTTTTTGGGTTGGTGTGAATGGCAATTTTTGGTTAGGTATGTTAATAGTTAGATATTTATCACACCTGTGTAAATTAAAGTTGTTTTTATATACCATTCTGCCTGCTGCTAGGATTGCTGCGTCATGTTAGTGTGATTAATAACCCCTGGAGAATCAAAATAAAGCCCTGTTCCATACTAGTAGTATTGACTTCTGTTGTTTCTTAAGTTCACAATCTAAAGAAAGAAGTGGCTGTAGTTGGTAGTTTTGGTAGAAAAGTTACATATAATTGATTCAGATTTTGTGCTGTCGTCATATAAACCCGTTATGCAGTGACTGGGAATTGATGTTATTTGGCTGTCCGAGTGAGTGGCCGTCACTCATCTCCCCACTACGTCATGCAGTAGTGGAGAAGTAACTATTTAAATTAGTTACTGTGTACATACAACACCAACAAGGTGCTACTAGGTCAGCATTGTTAAATCTACATCACTACTTAGTCATGGTTAGGTGGGTTTCCAAAGTGTAAAAAAGTAGTTGACAGCACAATAAAGGACTGCTCAAAGTGGTTACTTATCTTTTCTGGGGAGCATTAAGCTAAAATGCAAATTACTGCGTGAAGACGACTTGTTCATTTATCCCCACCACGGACTACAACCAGGTATTCATTTAGTCATTTCATTGATACAGACCTCCAAGATGGTTCCGTTTCACTGAAACTCGTAAGCACGACTTAAAAATCCATCACAAAACGCTCCAAATGTTAGACCGCTCTTATTTATATTATTTGTTGCAGTTATTAAATGTAATAAATACTGAGACAAAAAATATACACCAACCCCACTGAGTTGTCATCAACCAGTGAGCATTTACAAATGATGATGGTTCCTTACAATAAATTCTGTAAAATTTTATTTACCTGATGGATTGAAGGGAGTCGTTCATGATGGACAAACAAGTGAAATTGAAGCAGCTTTCAATAAATGGTTGCCAACTGGTCGGTCTAATTACTATGTACAGTCGTTCCACAGTGGCCACAAAACCAAGTCTGGTTTATTTACAAATTAGGTATACGCTGGTTTGCGACACGGCAATATCTCGCTCCAGAAACAGTTACGTTGGCTCCCCACACAGAAACGGCGATGACACTGTTCTGTCACAACACAAGGATTTAAAAATTAAATTACGTCGTACTCTAAATGCAATGTCTCAACAAAGAAATAATGATGGTCAACGCAGAACTCCAGTGATAGCTGACAATGTCCCTGAAAAACAGACTACAGTTCCTTGCGTTGACATGACGTCGCTTGAAATGTCTTCACTTGGTGTTGACAGGCTTGTATTGTAGCGTTAAATCACCACCTTGCTTCCATATGAAATGCTTCACCGTCCTTAAGTCCATGTTTGGATCGAGCACCTACACACAACAGTAAGTTATACAATAAATCCAGTCGATTTATTTCATTAATATATCAATAACTTTCGGAGTATCACAGAAATACACATATTTCATGTGACATGCAAATATGTGTACACATCTACATGCTTCACACTGGTTAACAACTGGGTACAGCGTTGCTGTTTTTTACCCTACAAGTCATAACAATGTAAACTACCACTGCATTAACTACGTCTTGTCAAAGCTGGTCACATTCGCAGGTTATGTCGATATGGTAGTAGCCCTGACCTACACAATGAGATTCCCTAACCCTACGCTAATTAGTACTGCCCTTTTCACAAGAACACTGCCACGAACCACCGTCGCTAATTAGTACTGCCCCTGTACACAAGAGCACTGCCACGAACCACCGACGCTAATTAGTACTGCCCCTGTACACAAGAACGCTGCCACGAAGCACCGACGCTAATTAGTACTGCCCTTTTCACAAGAACACTGCCACGAACTACCGTCGCTAATTAGTACTGCCCCTGTACACAAGAGCACTGCCACGAACCACCGACGCTAATTAGTACTGCCCCTGTACACAAGAACGCTGCCACGAAGCACCGACGCTAATTAGTACTGCCCTTTTCACAAGAACACTGCCACGAACCACCGTCGCTAATTAGTACTGCCCCTGTACACAAGAGCACTGCCACGAACCACCGACGCTAATTAGTACTGCCCCTGTACACAAGAACGCTGCCACGAAGCACCGACGCTAATTAGTACTGCCCTTTTCACAAGAACACTGCCACGAACTACCGTCGCTAATTAGTACTGCCCCTGTACACAAGAGCACTGCCACGAACCACCGACGCTAATTAGTACTGCCCGTGTACACAAGAACGCTGCCACGAAGCACCGACGCTAATTAGTACTGCCCTTTTCACAAGAACACTGCCACGAACTACCGTCGCTAATTAGTACTGCCCCTGTACACAAGAGCACTGCCACGAACCACCAACGCTAATTAGTACTGCCCCTGTACACAAGAACGCTGCCACGAAGCACCGACGCTAATTAGTACTGCCCCTTTCACAAGAACACTCACGAACCACCGACGCTAATTAGTACTGCCCCTTTCACAAGAACACTATCACGAACCACCAACGCTAATTAGTACTGCCAGGAACCACCAACGCTAATTAGTACTGGGGCCTTTCACAAGAACACTATCACGAACCACCAAAGCTAATTAGTACTGCCCCTGTACTCAAGAACACTGCCACGAACCACCGACGCTAATTAGTTCTGCCACGAACCACCGACGCTATTTAGTACTGCCCCTTTTACAAGAACACTATCATGAACCACCAATGCTAATTAGTACTGGGGCCTTTCACAAGAACACTATCATGAACCACCAAAGCTAATTAGTACTGCCCCTGTACACAAGAACCACACACTAATTAGTACTGCCACGAACCTCCAACGCTAATTAGTACTGGGGCCTTTCACAAGAACACTATCACGAACCACCAAAGCTAATTAGTACTGGAGCCTTTCACAAGAACACTATCAGGAACCACCAAAGCTAATTAGTACTGTCCCTTTCACAAGAACACTACCACGAACCCCCGAGACTAATTAGTACTGCCCCTTTCACAAGAACACTGCCACGAACCACCGACGCTAATTAGTACTGCCCCTGTACACAAGAATACTGCCACGAACCACCGACGCTAATTAGTACTGCCCCTGTACACAAGAACACTGCCACTAACCACCGACGCTAATTACTACTGTCCCTGTACACAAGAACACTGCCACGAACCACTGATGCTAATTAGTACTGCCACGAACCTCTGACGCTAATTACTACTGCCCCTGTACACAAGAACACTGCCATGAACCACCGATGCTAATTAGTACTGTCCCTTTCACAAGAACACTGCCACGAACCTCCGACACTAATTAGTACTGCCCCTGTACACTAGAACACTGCCATGAACCACCGACACTAATTGGTACTGCCCCTGCCCCTGTACACAAGATGACAGCAATGGCCATTGCATCTAATCATGGCTTTGGGCTGATCAGATTTGAGACCAATACTTCAAAAACCTTTTTCCATGACAGATTCAATACAAAATAACAAGAATTTAATTTAAACGCCCTGTGGGAGGAAGGCCTAAGAAATAGATTTTATGTGGGAGGTTGGTCTAAAAAATAGGTGGGAGATTGGAGGTTTGCCCCCAAAACAGGTGAGAGTGCCCAAACATGTCAGAGATGAGAGGTAGGCCCCCAAAATAGGTCAGAGATGGGAGGTTGAGACCCCTGCCGCACCCTCTCATAACATGTACGCTGTCAAGCATCACTCTTATTGAAATGCCCCTAGATAAGTAATGTCATTTTTAATTGCCTACAATGTAATGTAGACTTAGTCAAGTCACAACTTATGTGAGGTACATGTGGAACATAGTTACTGTTGATGTGATTATCTATGTGGAACATAGTTACTGTTGATGTGATTATCTATGTGGAACATAGTTACTATTGATGTGATTATGTGGAACATAGTTGCTATTGATGCGACTATCTACGTGGAACATAATTACTATTGATGTGATTATATATGTAGAAACATAATTACTATTGATGTGATTATCTGTTGTGCAGTAAGCTAGAATCACCACTGGGCTGTATTAATTTTAGCATTTTCAACATCTGCACCACTTAATGATATTCAATGTGAAAACAATACAAACCTGGTCATTGCAAAGCAATTCCACTTTCTCCTCAGCTATCGATGGAAGATCGTCCTCCTTTTCTGTCTCTGACCGTTCCTGGCCATTTGTTGTTGAGCTAGTCGCTGCTTGTGACCCCGCATCCGACCCTTGACCCATGACCTTCTCATACACGTGCTCGATGACCTTGCGTACCTGCAGCATGTCGCTGGCTGACAGCCGATCCCTGTAAGAGTAATTGTTGGTCATTCATAGGTGTATTGGGGTTAGCGTGTCATTTGTGGATAAGCAACTTTTTACTTATTACCCCAGACTTATTAGTATGAAAGGCTTTTACTTTCCCAGCTCGTCACTGACAAGTGCCAACTTAAAACTATCAGATTCTGATAAACACAACATACGCACTGACTAGTCAGAGTGCTGGTATTTCACTGACATCTAGCCATGTTTCTGTTATACATATATACTCCAACTTATTTTCAAGACAAACACTGCAATAACGAATGTGAGTTCCAGTGTTGGAGATGTCTTAATTCTGAGGATTTTTTAATCCGGATCAGTTGTGAGCCAGTATGACTTCACTGAACAAATACCTGGACAATTTGCAAAATGTATTAGCATAATAAAATTACTTAATTTATTTACTTAATTTTACGTAAATTGTGTGTTAAAGTACCATTATCTTTTTCTGACGTAGATGCACATCCAGTGACTTACATCTTGGCATTAAGTGGAATATAATGTGAACCAATGCTCTAAGTAACAGTTTGGACACATTAATCTGAAATTCTTGCATCACTTTCTTTCATAACTTGACTTCTGCTGACTGTTATTTGGCATCTTACTGTTGCAGAGAGTGGTGTGGGTTGACATCTCATACTTAGTCAACTGTACAGACTACCTGAGTAAAGTATGCTCAGTTCTGGTATTAGCATTCTATCTGTATCACCCCTTTTCATTATTGTAATTACTAATATATACATATATATATATAATTTTTTTTACTCTGCATCGGTGTAAATTAAGTTATGATGTTATCAATTATGTGTTTTTGTGGGAGAAGAAACACTTTATATAAGTCGAAAGACTTCTAGTTTCTTCGCTATTTCACTTTTGTTCATATTAAGCTGAAATGTGTATTATAAAAAATTATATCACATATTATGTACAATTGTGAAATAAACTCATTCATTCATTCATTCACTAATTTATGTTATATCACACTAAATTAAATCTCACTGTTAACTAATTGAAAAGAAAGCAAAGTACATACTTCTTTGGCCCCCTCAAGGTGGCGCTGTTGTTGGTGGCTGTCTGGGCAGCCATGACAGGCTGCAGGAAGAATGCTATCTTGTTGAACTTTGGCAGGTTTTTCTACAACAAATCGTTGACAGGTGATATTAGGTAGCTGAGGACTGCCAAGGTCCTGGCAGAAGCTGTGTCTAGGATGTGATAGGATGTGATGTCACACCCCTGTGGATCCACCTCAACTATGATGTCACACCCCCTTGGACCCACCTCGACTGTGATGTCACACCCCCTTGGACCCACCTCAACTGTCATGTCACACCCCGTGAACCCACTTCAGCTGTCATGTCACACCCCCTTGGACCCACCTCAACTGTGATGTCACACACCCACAAAGGGACCATCTCATTCAGAAGCAGTTGCTCGGTCTCCCCGGCAGCGTCTCGACACAGCAGTCGAAATAATGTGCGACCTCCGACCTCACTGAAACAAAAAAAATTATAGCACCATATTCGTTAAGTACTCCATGGTGCTTTACATTACAGTACTATTCGTTAAGTACTCCATGGTGCTTTACATTACAGTACTATTCGTTAAGTACTCCATGGTGCTTTACATTACAGTACTATTCAGAGATATATTTAAACAAAATATATTTATAAATAAAACAGTAAATGTCAGAGAAAGTGAATCAATAAATGTAAGACTACATAAAAATTTTTACGTGGAACATATAAAACATAAAAAAAAACAACGGTACACATTAGGCATAATTAAAAAATGCCCTTTCAAACAAACAAATACTGTATGAGACTAGACCAACAAGGTGACCTTCATATCATGTTTAGTTTGTTGCTATAAAGAAAAGTTCAATGATTCAACACTGATAAAGATGAAACAGATTGGATGAAATAATATCCATGTCTCTTGATAATATCTTTATGTTATTGCAATTTATCACAAGACATTTACATCTAATAAGACTATATTGCATATAAAATAATTATCAATCATCTTAGATAATTAAAACATTGCAGTATGACCTCTGAATAAAACTATTTAAATAAGTTTAAATGAGGTGAAAGAACAGAAAGGTTAAAAAGTTGTCTTCCAGGATGAAATGTTTAAAAGTGAAGATTATTATTATAAAACTGGAACTTCATAGTGGCAAATGTTACTCTTTCAATATATTTTTCAAATTCCTAAATTCTACAAATTTTTTCAAAAACCTGATTCTGACCTGAAGATGATGGGAGTGTGGGAGGGTACGCTGAAGTAGGGGTTACCACCCTTGTTCTCACAGCAAATCACCTTCCCTGGCTCGTCGCCCTCTGTTGGCAAATCAATGGAAAGAAAGTCAACATAAGTAAAATGTTATGGTTTGTTGAACATTTTGTATTATATATTCATATAGTTTTTTACCACAATTTACAAACATTCCATTGAATCTATTCCAAATTCCCCAAGTTTTGCACATTTAACAAAACTGTGATACATTGGGCCGTGAAAAAGTTGTTTTGAGGAAATTATGACTTGTTGTGATTGGGGGTTCACTGCTGTTGATGACTAGTTGTGACATGACCTCTCACCCAAGTAAGTGTGACTCGTCTCTGTGTATGTGCGAGGCCAGTGTTCCAGCAGCGCCTGCAGAACTAGACCGCCAAAGTTCACTGCAACAAACACCACACAGTCAGTGAGTAACTTCACAACCACCACATAGTCGGTGAGTAACTTCACAAACACCACACACTGGGTCACTGAGTAAATTCACAAACACCACACACTGGGTCAGTCAGTAACTTCACAAAAACCACACACAAGTTCACTGAGTAGATTCACAAACGCCACACACTGGGTCAGTCAGTAACGTCACAAACACCACACATAGGGTCAGTCAGTAACTTCGCAAACACTACACACTGAGTCAGTCAGTAACGTCACAAACACCACATATAGGGTCAGTCAGTAACTTCACAAACACTACACACTGGGTCAGTCAGTAACGTCACAAACACCACACATAGGGTCAGTCAGTAACTTCGCAAACACCACGCACTGAATCAGTCAGTAATGTCACAAACACCACACACTGGGTCAGTCAGTAACTTCACAAACACCACACACTGGGTCAGTCAGTAACTTCACAAACACCACACACTGAATCAGTCAGTAACTTCGCAAACACCACGCACTGAATCAGTCAGTAATGTCACAAACACCACACACTGGGTCAGTCAGTAACTTCACAAACACCACACACTGGGTCAGTCAGTAACTTCACAAACACCACACACTGAATCAGTCAGTAACTTCACAAACACCACAAACTGGGTCAGTCAATAACTTCACAAACACCACACACTGGGTTAGTCAATAACTTCACAAACACCACACACTGGGTCAGTCAGTAACTTCACAAACACCACACACTGAATCAGTCAGTAACTTCACAAACACCACAAACTGGGTCACTCAGTAACTTCACAAACACCACACACTGGGTTAGTCAATAACTTCACAAACACCACACACTAGGTCAGTCAATAACTTCACAAACACCACACATTGGGTCATTCAGTAACTTCCCAAACACCACACACTGAATCAGTCAGCAACTTCACAAACACCACACACTGGGTCAGTCAACAACTTCACAAACACCACACACTGGGTCAGTCAGTAACTTCACAAACACCACACACTGAATCAGTCAGTAACTTCACAAACACCACACACTGGGTCAGTCAGTAACTTCACAAACACCACAAACTGAATCAGTCAGTAACTTCACAAACACTACACACTGGGTCAGTCAGTAACTTTACAAACACCACACACTGAATCAGTCAGTCAGTAATTTCACAAACACCATGTGGGGAGTGTGGATATGGGGCGTGTGGATGCGGGGAGTGTGGATGTGGGGAGTGTGGATGTGGGGAGTGTGGATGTGAGGCGTGGGGAGTGTGGATGTGAGGCGTGGGGAGTGTGGGGTGTGTGGATGCGGGGAGTGTGGATGTGGGGTGTGTGGATGTGGGGGGTGTGGATGTGGGGTGTGTGGACGTGGGATGTGTGGATGTGTGGATGCGGGTGTGTGGACAATATTCAACTAGTCAACTGCTAACAATAAACGCAGAAGGCCACAATGTCCACCGAGTTCGCTGCGTATGTGTCATATGACGAACATCAAACAAGTTTCTTGAGAGATAATTATGTCAAACAGAACATTCCAAGAAACCAAATAATCAATTGAATTAAGGAACAATGTTCTAATCGTAATAGTTGAGAGGGAGGTATGTAATAGGTGAGAGAGGGAGGTATGTAATAGGTGACAGAGGGAGGTCTGTAATAGGTTAGAGAGGGAGGTCTGTAATATGTGAGAGAGGGAGGTATGTAATAGGTGAGAGAGGGAGGTCTGTAATAGGTGACAGAGGGAGGTCTGGTGACAGAGGGAGGTCAGTAATAGGTGAGAGTGGGAGGTCTGTAATAGGTGAGAGAGGGAGGTATGTAATAGGTGACAGAGGGAGGTCTGTAATAGGTGACAGAGGGAGGTCTGTAATAGGTGACAGAGGGAGGTCAGTAATAGGTGAGAGTGGGAGGTCTGTAATAGGTGAGAGAGGGAGGTATGTAATAGGTGAGAGAGGGAGGTATGTAATAGGTGACAGAGGGAGGTCTGTAATAGGTGACAGAGGGAGGTCTGTAATAGGTGACAGAGGGAGGTCAGTAATAGGTGAGAGTGGGAGGTCTGTAATAGGTGAGAGAGGGAGGTATGTAATAGGTGACAGAGGGAGGTATGTAATAGGTGACAGAGGGAGGTATGTAATAGGTGAGAGAGGGAGGTATGTAATAGGTGACAGAGGGAGGTCTGTAATAGGTGACAGAGGGAAGTCTGTGATCTTTTACCACAGGTGTGTGTTGCGCCAACAGACTGTCAAGTAGACTGTCTAGCAGACTGTCAAGTAGACTGTCAAGTAGACTGTCAAGTACTGATGAAGTAGACTGTCCAGTAGATTGTTAAGTAGACAGGTATGAGAATATTTCCCAAGTGGCTAATACAGAATGAGAGCAGATATAATGACTAACATTTAGTCTCAGTGCCGTCAGTCGTCTGTCCAATGCTGACCTCCTTAGATGACACCCACGCTGCAAAGCAGTCAGACTCTTCTAGATGAAGGGTCAACATCTGGCAAGAGAAACCATTCAGCATCAGTGACACACTACACAACATGGACAACTAAACAACATCTGGCAAGAAACCATTCAGCTTCAGTGACACACTACACAACATGGACAACTAAACAACATCTGGCAAGAAACCATTCAGCTTCAGTGGCACACTACACAACATGGACAACTAAACAACATCTGGCAAGAAACCATTCAGCATCAGTGACACACTACACAACATGGACAACTAAACAACATCTGGCAAGAAACCATTCAGCTTCAGTGACACACTACACAACATGGACAACTAAACAACATCTGGCAAGAAACCATTCAGCATCAGTGACACACTACACAACATGGACAACTAAACAACATCTGGCAAGAAACCATTCAGCTTCAGTGACACACTACACAACATGGACAACTAAACAACATCTGGCAAGAAACCATTCAGCATCAGTGACACACTACACAACATGGACAACTAAACAACATCTGGCAAGAAACCATTCAGCTTCAGTGGCACACTACACAACATGGACAACTAAACAACATCTGGCAAGAAACCATTCAGCATCAGTGACACACTACACAACATGGACAACTAAACAACATCTGGCAAGAAACCATTCAGCATCAGTGGCACACTACACAACATGGACAACTAAACAACATCTGGCAAGAAACCATTCAGCTTCAGTGGCACACTACACAACATGGACAACTAAACAACATCTGGCAAGAAACCATTCAGCATCAGTGACACACTACACAACATGGACAACTAAACAACATCTGGCAAGAAACCATTCAGCATCAGTGACACACTACACAACATGGACAACTAAACAACATCTGGCAAGAAACCATTCAGCATCAGTGACACACTACACAACATGGACAACTAAACAACATCTGGCAAGAAACCATTCAGCATCAGTGGCACACTACACAACATGGACAACTAAACAACATCTGGCAAGAAACCATTCAGCATCAGTGGCACACTACACAACATGGACAACTAAACAACATCTGGCAAGAAACCATTCAGCTTCAATGACACACTACACAACATGGACAACTAAACAACATCTGGCAAGAAACCATTCAGCTTCAGTGGCACACTACACAACATGGACAACTAAACAACATCTGGCAAGAAACCATTCAGCTTCAGTGACACACTACACAACATGGACAACTAAACAACATCTGGCAAGAAACCATTCAGCTTCAGTGGCACACTACACAACATGGACAACAAAACAACATCTGGCAAGAAACCATTCAGCATCAGTGACACACTACACAACATGGACAACTAAACAACATCTGGCAAGAAACCATTCAGCATCAGTGACACACTACACAACATGGACAACTAAACAACATCTGGCAAGAAACCATTCAGCTTCAGTGGCACATAATACAATTTCAAACTTCATCTCTCCCAAAAGCAGCCTTCAATCAGTATGTCTGTGTGATGGCTGCACTGACAGAGGGCTTTAGAGCTGGAGTTTAACCATCTTAAACAAACCAACATAAAATAATAAACACATCACAAGAACACAACAGGATAAACATGCATGCATGCACACATTACACTGGATGAAAATGCATGCATGCATTGCACAGGATGAACAATCAACATGCATGCATGCACATATTGCACAGTGGTATTTGTTGTCAAAGCAAGTATTAAATGTGTGGATTTAAATGCATGCTTCACCATACACAAACATACCCACCCTGCCTTCAAGTACTCACCCCTGTCTTTAGGTCAACAGTGTACCAATTAGGGACGTAGATCATTTTCGTTCTCTTCTTTATTTCTTCCTCAAAATCCACACACCCAAGATCTTCCACCTTCTTTGCCTGTCGACACAGCAAGAAACAGATCCATTATAACACTGCAGTGTACTTGTGCGGTGTATGTGTGAGGGTGTGTGTCTACGCGTGCGGGTATTCGTGTGCATATGCTTTCTCTACAGTCTGTACAGCCCAATCATGTGCCTGGTGTGAACTAGACAGTAACTAAACCAACCATGTGCCTGGTGTGAACTTGACAGCCACTAACCAACCATGTGCCAGGTGTGAACTAGACAGTAACTAAACCAACCATGTGCCTGATATGAACTAGACAGCCACTAACCAACCATGTGCTTGGTGTGAACTAGACAGCCACTAACCAAACTTGTGCCTGGTGTGAACTAGACAACCACTATCCAACCATGTGCCTGGTGTGAACTAAACAGCCACTAACAAAACTTGTGCCTGGTGTGAACTAGACAACCACTATCCAACCATGAGCCTGGTGTGAACTAGACAGCCAGTAACCAAACATGCCTGGTGTGAACTAGACAGTAACTAACCAACCATGTGCCTGGTGTGAACTAGACAGCCACTAACCAAACGTGCCTGGCGTGAACTAGACAGTAACTAACCAACCATGTGCCTGGTGTGAATTAGACAGCCACTAACCAACCATGTGCCTGGTGTGAACTAGACAGTAACTAACCAACCACGTGCCTGGTGTGAACTAGACAGCTACTAACCAACCATGTGCCTGGTGTGAACTAGACAGCTACTAACCAACCACGTGCCTGGTGAAAACTAGACAGCCACTAACCAACCATGTGCCTAGTGTGAACTAGAAAGCAACTAACCAACTACATGCCTGGTGAAAACAAGACAGCCACTAACCAACCATGTGCCTGGTGTGAACTAGACAGTAACTAATCAAGCGAGACTGCGAAAAAAAAATTTAAATGTTGTTTAAACATTACTTACTGTTAAGACATCCCACAACGCAACGTTCTCGTCTGTGTCTTTTGTCAGTATGTGCCGTTTGTTGTTGAGCACATGATACTTCCTTATACTAGCGACACCTACAGGAGAACACTCTCTATTAGTACACTGATCCAGGCACCTCAAGTCAGCACACACACCAAACAGCAGCACACACACCAAACAGCAGCACACACACCAAACAGCAGCACACACACCAAACAGCAGCACACACCAAACGGCAGCACGCACCAAACAGCAGCACACACACTAAACAGCTGCATGCACACTAAACAGCAGCACACACACTAAACAGCAGCATGCATACTAAACAGCAGCACACACACTAAACAGCTGCATGCATACTAAACAGCAGCACACACACTAAACAGCAGCATGCACACTAAACAGCAGCACACACACTAAACAGCAGCATGCATACTAAACAGCAGCACACACACTAAACAGCAGCATGCATACTAAACAGCAGCACACACACTAAACAGCAGCATGCATACTAAACAGCAGCATGCATACTAAACAGCAGTATAAAAGCCAACCTTCCACAGTAAAGTTTGACTTTGTTGGGCTGTAGGCTGTTGTGTCGTTATCATAGTCGCCTGAATTTCGTGGATTCTTTGGTGGAATTGACTAAAAGATCAAGCACCAAGAACCTATTAGTACAATTATGTAAACTATTTCATATCAGCAAATGCATGCAGGCATTAAAAAAATCTTATGATAACAAATTAGTTAATTCTGTAAAGGTTTTATGTCATATGCTAAAAATAGCCATTCATATTCAAATTACACTAGTTTTCCTACATGATTGTTTTGCTGCAAACAACTGTCATATAAATAAAATAGATGTGTTTATTAACAGTAATGCCAACTATCTAATTTGTTTAGCCAACATATTAACATGGAATTGATTTATGTATATCACTGATATAATTAATATATAAATCACCAAGAGACTATTAGCACAAGAGACAGAAGAGACACATGAGACAGAAGAGACACAAGAGACAGAAAAGACAGAAGATACACAAGAGACAGAAGAGACACAAGAGACAGAAGAGACACAAGAGACAGAAGAGACAGAAAAGACAGAAAAGACAGAAAAGACACATAAGACAGAAGAGACACAAGAGACAGAAGAGACACAAGAGACAGAAGAGACACAAGAGACAGAAGAGACAGAAGAGACACATGAGACAGAAGAGACACAAGAGACAGAAGAGACACAAGAGACAGAAGAGACAGAAGAGACAGAAGAGACACATGAGACAGAAGAGACACAAGAGACAGAAGAGACACAAGAGACAGAAGAGACACATGAGACAGAAGAGACAGAAGAGACACAAGAGACAGAAGAGACACAAGAGACAGAAGAGACACAAGAGACAGAAGAGACAGAAGAGACACATGAGACAGAAGAGACACAAGAGACAGAAGAGACACAAGAGACAGAAGAGACAGAAGAGACACATGAGACAGAAGAGACAGAAGAGACACAAGAGACAGAAGAGACACAAGAGACACAAGAGACAGAAGAGACACAAGAGACAGAAGAGACACAAGAGACAGAAGAGACAGAAGAGACACATGAGACAGAAGAGACACATGAGACAGAAGAGACACAAGAGACAGAAAAGACAGAAGATACACAAGAGACAGAAAAGACACATAAGACAGAAGAGACACAAGAGACAGAAGAGACACAAGAGACAGAAGAGACACATGAGACAGAAGAGACACAAGAGACAGAAGAGACACATGAGACAGAAGAGACACAAGAGACAGAAGAGACAGAAGAGACACAAGAGACAGAAGAGACACAAGAGACAGAAGAGACAGAAGAGACACAAGAGACAGAAGAGACACAAGAGACAGAAGAGACAGAAGAGACAGAAGAGACAGAAGAGACACATGAGACAGAAGAGACAGAAGAGACACAAGAGACACAAGAGACAGAAGAGACACAAGAGACAGAAGAGACACAAGAGACAGAAGAGACACATGAGACAGAAGAGCCACAAGAGACAGAAGAGACACAAGAGACAGAAGAGACACATGAGACAGAAGAGACAGAAGAGACAGAAGAGACACATGAGACAGAAGAGACAGAAGAGACAGAAGAGACACAAGAGACAGAAGAGACACAAGAGACAGAAGAGACACAAGATATACAAGAGACAGAAGAGACAGAAAAGCCAGAAGGCTGCAATGAACTTCATTCACCCAGTTTCGGATTGACGAGTCTGTTGTTGCCACCCACAGTGATGTCTGGTCAGGACTTGTCAGCTCCAACTGAGGCAATATCACATGACATTTACTCACAAGCTCATTGGTGGACATGTGTCACGTGATCTCAGTGATCTCTTCTACACACAACACAGTTTTACAAACTGGTGAAGGAGAGAAATTGTTTGGCTTTTTATAAAAACAAAATTCTAACCAACTAGGTTTGCCAAACAACCGATGCAACAAAGCTCTACACTCCATGTTGGTGTTTTTAGACATGTATGCTGCTCAAGACTGCAACTGAGACAGAGAAATGAGTAAATAGGGATGTAAGATGGGAAGACTGTGTAAAGAGGGATGTGAGATGGGAAGACTGTGTAAAGAGGGATGTAAGATGGGAAGGACTGTGCAAAGAGGGATGTGAGATGAGAAGACTGTGTATAGAGGGATGTAAGATGGGAAGACTGTGTATAGAGGGATGTAAGATGGGAAGACTGTGTAAAGAGGGATGTGAGATGGGAAGGACTGTGCAAAGAGGGATGTGAGATGAGAAGACTGTGTATAGAGGGATGTGAGATGGGAAGGACTGTGCAAAGAGGAATGTGAGATGAGAAGACTGTGTATAGAGGGATGTAAGATAGGAAGGACTGTGCAAAGAGGGATGTGAGATGAGAAGACTGTGTATAGAGGGATGTAAGATGGGAAGACTGTGTATAGAGGGATGTAAGATGGGAAGGACTGTGTAAAGAGGGATGTGAGATGGGAAGACTGTGTATAGAGGGATGTAAGATGGGAAGGACTGTGCAAATAGGGATGTGAGATGAGAAGACTGTGTATAGAGGGATGTAAGATGGGAAGGACTGTGCAAAGAGGAATGTGAGATGAGAAGACTGTGTATAGAGGGATGTAAGATGGGAAGACTGTGTATAGAGGGATGTAAGATAGGAAGGACTGTGCAAAGAGGGATGTGAGATGAGAAGACTGTGTATAGAGGGATGTAAGATGGGAAGACTGTGTATAGAGGGATGTAAGATGGGAAGGACTGTGTAAAGAGGGATGTGAGATGGGAAGACTGTGTATAGAGGGATGTAAGATGGGAAGGACTGTGCAAAGAGGGATGTGAGATGAGAAGACTGTGTATAGAGGGATGTGAGATGGGAAGGACTGTGCAAAGAGGAATGTGAGATGAGAAGACTGTGTATAGAGGGATGTAAGATGGGAAGACTGTGTATAGAGGGATGTAAGATAGGAAGGACTGTGCAAAGAGGGATGTGAGATGAGAAGACTGTGTATAGAGGGATGTGAGATGGGAAGACTGTGTATATAGGGATGTAAGATAGGAAGGACTGTGCAAAGAGGGATGTAAGATGGGAAGACTGTGTATAGAGGGATGTAAGATGGGAAGGACTGTGTAAAGAGGGATGTGAGATGGGAAGACTGTGTATAGAGGGATGTAAGATAGGAAGGACGGTGCAAAGAGGAATGTGAGATGAGAAGACTGTGTATAGAGGGATGTGAGATGGGAAGGACTGTGCAAAGAGGGATGTGAGATGAGAAGACTGTGTATAGAGGGATGTAAGATGGGAAGACTGTGTATAGAGGGATGTAAGATAGGAAGGACTGTGCAAAGAGGGATGTGAGATGAGAAGACTGTGTATAGAGGGATGTAAGATGGGAAGACTGTGTATAGAGGGATGTAAGATAGGAAGGACTGTGCAAAGAGGGATGTAAGATGGGAAGACTGTGTATAGAGGGATGTAAGATGGGAAGGACTGTGTAAAGAGGGATGTGAGATGGGAAGACTGTGTATAGAGGGATGTAAGATAGGAAGGACTGTGCAAAGAGGGATGTGAGATGAGAAGACTGTGTATAGAGGGATGTAAGATGGGAAGACTGTGTATAGAGGGATGTAAGATAGGAAGGACTGTGCAAAGAGGGATGTGAGATGAGAAGACTGTGTATAGAGGGATGTAAGATGGGAAGACTGTGTATATAGGGATGTAAGATGGGAAGGACTGTACAAAGAGGGATGTAAGATGGGGCGACTGTGTATATTGAGATGTAAGATGGGAATACTTTGTAAAAAGGGATGTGAGATGAGAAGACTGTGTATAGAGGGATGTAAGATGGGAAGACTGTGTATAGAGGGATGTAAGATGGGAAGACTGTGTATATAGGGATGTAAGATGGGAAGGACTGTACAAAGAGGGATGTAAGATGGGGCGACTGTGTATAGTGAGATGTAAGATGGGAATACTTTGTAAAAAGGGATGTGAGATGAGAAGACTGTGTATAGAGGGATGTAAGATGGGAAGACTGTGTATAGAGGGATGTAAGATGGGAAGACTGTGTAAAGAGGGATGTGAGATGAGAAGACTGTGTATAGAGGGATGTAAGATGGGAAGACTGTGTATATAGGGATGTAAGATGGGAAGGACTGTACAAAGAGGGATGTAAGATGGGGCGACTGTGTATAGTGAGATGTAAGATGGGAATACTTTGTAAAAAGGGATGTGAGATGAGAAGACTGTGTATAGAGGGATGTAAGATGGGAAGACTGTATATAGAGGGATGTAAGATGGGAAGACTGTGTAAAGAGGGATGTGAGATGAGAAGACTGTGTATAGAGGGATGTAAGATGGGAAGACTGTGTAAAGAGGGATGTGAGATGAGAAGACTGTGTATAGAGGGATGTAAGATGGGAAGGACTGTACAAAGAGGGATGTGAGATGAGAAGACTGTGTATAGAGGGATGTAAGATGGGAAGACTGTACAAAGAGGGATGTGAGATGAGAAGACTGTGTATAGAGGGATGTAAGATGGGAAGGACTGTACAAAGAGGGATGTGAGATGAGAAGACTGTGTATAGAGGGATGTAAGATGGGAAGACTGTGTATAGAGGGATGTAAGATGGGAAGGACTGTACAAAGAGGGATGTAAGATGGGGCGACTGTGTATAGTGAGATGTAAGATGGGAATACTTTGTAAAAAGGGATGTGAGATGAGAAGACTGTGTATAGAGGGATGTAAGATGGGAAGACTGTGTATAGAGGGATGTAAGATGGGAAGACTGTGTATAGAGGGATGTAAGATGGGAAGACTGTGTAAAGAGGGATGTGAGATGAGAAGACTGTGTATAGAGGGATGTAAGATGGGAAGGACTGTACAAAGAGGGATGTGAGATGAGAAGACTGTGTATAGAGGGATGTAAGATGGGAAGGACTGTACAAAGAGGGATGTAAGATGGGGCGACTGTGTATAGTGAGATGTAAGATGGGAATACTTTGTAAAAAGGGATGTGAGATGAGAAGACTGTGTATAGAGGGATGTAAGATGGGAAGACTGTGTATAGAGGGATGTAAGATGGGAAGACTGTGTATAGAGGGATGTAAGATGGGAAGACTGTGTAAAGAGGGATGTGAGATGAGAAGACTGTGTATAGAGGGATGTAAGATGGGAAGGACTGTACAAAGAGGGATGTGAGATGAGAAGACTGTGTATAGAGGGATGTAAGATGGGAAGGACTGTACAAAGAGGGATGTGAGATGAGAAGACTGTGTATAGAGGGATGTAAGATGGGAAGGACTGTACAAAGAGGGATGTAAGATGGGGCGACTGTGTATAGTGAGATGTAAGATGGGAATACTTTGTAAAAAGGGATGTGAGAACGGGAGAGGAGGATGACAAGTGGATGGAGAAGGCTGCCCATGGGGAGAAGGCTGCCCACGGGGAGAAGACTGCCCTCGGAAAGAAGGCTGCCCATGGGGAGATGTGGGGTAATAGCCAGGGTGGTGCAGCAGTACATGAACTGACCTCACCCCATTATAAAGGGAGAAACAAGGAAAAACAGAACTGCTCGAGACTCGACCTTACCCGGAGGACAGGTGCTGCCTCCTCACAGACAAGGTTGCGGTTCTCTGGGTTCCGGATGTCTGTTGCCCAGACCAGTTTGTCACGACCACCCGAGTACACGACTGTGAATGCTTCATTTACCTGCAATCAACGATACATTCAGTCACTCATATGTATTGCTTAATTTTACCTTCGGATATACTGTTCATAAACTGAGAACAGTAGAACCCCCGAACAGTAGCCTCGCTGACCAAACACCCTCCTTTCTTGACCATTTTTCATTGATGGACTACATACACTGCGTAATTAATCCCTTGTCAATGACAAACAACGACCAGACATTTGACATTTACAGTCGTCGCTAATAAAACCTGACAGGCGGCAGCACTGTTTACGTCATAATCTAGTGGTCGTAAAATTGGTCTACGAATACCTTTCTGCAATGAGGTAGCTCCATAGCAACCGTTACCTTGGCAACAACATAGCAGCTGTTACCTTGGCAACAGTAGCCTTTCACTAATTTTCTCACCTGTAGAGCCCAGACACCTTCATCATGAACCTTGTAGGTCGCAATGCACCTTTGTTGAGCCAGAGACCACAACTTGATGGTTCCGTCAGAACTCCCAGACAGACACTGCAGGCAATGACACAAGGTATGAAGGAGGAGATGATGCAGGAGATGATACAAGGGATGGCACTGGTGCACTCCATGTGACGACATAAACAACACCTGTGGTTACTTCTACAACAACACGTCTCAGTACAAACAATGACAAGGACCCAGTTTATTTGGAAATTGAAGATTTAGTTCTTAGCCATGTTTCTTCCAACTCTCTGCATTGTTTACTAACTACTATGGCACCCACCAGGGGGCACAGCATGAAGTCAAGGCCAAGTCTAATTGATGCTTTTAAAATAAATCACACAAATATTTATTTCAGTTGTTGCATAACAATGTTGATGCTAAAGTTTGTTTGTTCTGGGATGACATATTCCCAGGATGTCATGAAGCGGGCATGGTGCAGGGAATATGCCTTCTGGGAGTCAGTATCTAACAACTCTACTTGTGCGTCTTCCCTGCATGCCTACTTGCATGCCTTCCCTTCGTGCATACCTGCGTGCCTTCTCGGTTCAGTACAAGGGCCTTCACGTTGTCCGTATGTCCTTTCAACTTCATGAGTTTCTGACAGGTCCTCGGGTCCCAAACCCGAATTACTTTTTCTGTGGACCCTGACATGATGACTGTGCCTGACTGGTTCATGGCCAGACTGTAGATGGAGTCTTTGTTGCCGTTGAGGGACGACGCTGGACAACACACAATGTACCAGACCACGTCAGACACTACTACCACATGACAGTGGCAGTACACATGTGTACCAGACCACGTCAGACACTACTACCACATGACAATGGCAGTACACATGTGTACCAGACCACGTCAGACACTACTACCACATGACAATGGCAGTACACATGTGTACCAGACCACGTCAGACACTACTACCACATGACAATGGCAGTACACATGTGTACCAGACCACGTCAGACACTACTACCACATGACAGTGGCAGTACACATGTGTACCAGACCACATCAGACACTACTACCACATGACAGTGGCAGTACACATGTGTACCAGACTACGTCAGACACTACTACCACATGACAGTGGCAGTACACATGTGTACCAGACCACGTCAGACACTACTACCACATGACAATGGCAGTACACATGTGTACCAGACCACGTCAGACACTACTGCCACATGACAGTGGCAGTACACATGTGTACCAGACCACATCAGACACTACTACCACATGACAGTGGCAGTACACATGTGTACCAGACCACGTCAGACACTACTACCACATGACAGTGGCAGTACACATGTGTACCAGACCACATCAGACACTACTACCACATGACAATGGCAGTACACATGTGTACCAGACCACGTCAGACACTACTACCACATGACAATGGCAGTACACATGTGTACCAGACCACGTCAGACACTACTACCACATGACAATGGCAGTACACATGTGTACCAGACCACGTCAGACACTACTACCACATGACAGTGGCAGTACACATGTGTACCAGACCACATCAGACACTACTACCACATGACAGTGGCAGTACACATGTGTACCAGACTACGTCAGACACTACTACCACATGACAGTGGCAGTACACATGTGTACCAGACCACGTCAGACACTACTACCACATGACAATGGCAGTACACATGTGTACCAGACCACGTCAGACACTACTGCCACATGACAGTGGCAGTACACATGTGTACCAGACCACATCAGACACTACTACCACATGACAATGGCAGTACACATGTGTACCAGACCACGTCAGACACTACTATCACATGACAATGGCAGTACACATGTGTACCAGACCACGTCAGACATTACTACCACATGACAATGGCAGTACACATGTGTACCAGACCACGTCAGACATTACTACCACATGACAATGGCAGTACACATGTGTACCAGACCACGTCAGACATTACTACCACATGACAATGGCAGTACACATGTGTACCAGACCACGTCAGACACTACTACCACATGACAATGGCAGTACACATGTGTACCAGACCACGTCAGACATTACTACCACATGACAATGGCAGTACACATGTGTACCAGACCACGTCAGACACTACTACCACATGACAATGGCAGTACACATGTGTACCAGACCACGTCAGACACTACTACCACATGACAATTGCAGTACACATATGTCACGTTTCAGTCAATTCCTTCTTATTCCAATCACATTTCTGGGTCATAAAACCTGTCTAACACAGATAAATTCCTGTGATATTTTCCAACCATGTAGCTCCCGAATATTCTAGATTAAGATTACTTGTCAATGTGTCATAAACATACCACAACAACACTCTGTGAACTGACATTGACTAACGGTAATTAAAGGAAATAACAACAACGATTGCTTGAAATCATATTATATTACATCTTGTAGTATATTTCCATTTCCACAACACCTAAAAATTCATTAGAATTTCATTAATTAATAATTCCAAATAATACTCTGTTCTACCAGTCTGCCTCGATTATGCATATTTTTCCCGCGCTTATCGGCAAGCTTCAACGTCACTGATGATAAGGAAGTGGTACGAGACAAGGACTTTCCATTCATTCACCGTACTTTTGACAGCGATAGTGGTTGTTTAGAAGCGCGCCAGAATGATTTATTGTGCAGCATTTTATTGTAATGCAAACAGTACTAAGAATAAAGAAACATTAGTTGGTTTAAGTTCCCTACGGAGCCAACGTTGTTTATAAAAAGCAAACGTCAAGTCAACCAAGCACAGCCGGCTTTGCTCACTTTGAGAAAACTTGTTTCAACTGCGATCTGGACCAGAGAAGGTGGTAGCCCTGGGCTAGCAGGGTGCTAAAATGTCTTTGAAAGAGAATGATGTGCCCACATTATTCCCAGTAGTGGAAGCTGTGTTGATGCCACCAAGCCATAGAACGTCGCTGACCATGGTCCATCTAGAATCGAAGCGAGCTGTCAGCGCGAACACAGGTGATGTCAGCTCACAGTGAATTCGGGCAGCATTTTTTGAAGAGTTTGGCCTGCAAATCTGGTAACTTCGGCCTCAGAGCACAATGGGCATAGTGATCTCAGCCCAACTGATTGTGTAGTTTAGTGTGTGTCTTACTGTGAATAAAGCATACTATTTATTCTCTCATTTGTTAAATGATTTTGTTCCACATTAACCCGAAATTGTTACTTTGTAACTGCTTTTGATAGCTTTTGCTTCATTTTGCATAAAATATGGCTACATCTATTATTCCAATTTAACACGCAGTCAACAAGACGATCATTACAACTTATACAATCCGTTGTATCCTTAAAATTCATATCATATAATATATTGCACCAAAAACCATTAATATGATATACAGTTGAATAATTTAAATAAAATAAATTATAATTATCATAATATCTTCTTTCTATATTTCAGATTTTCAAGCGTTTCCCCACAGGGAAAATTCTCCCCAGATTTTTTATGAAATCAAATACAGAGCAAAGACAGTGATAAGCGATTAAACTGAAGGTTAAACTTAGCATCCCTTTGATGACAAGTATAGGAATAACAAACCCATGAAGTGAAGCATAATCAATTACAAGCTAAAACTGAGTAGATTTTGCGTGTCACATCAGTCACCGAAATCACCAACCCGAAACAACATGGAAGTTTGGCCGAATTCTCTGAGGGCTGAAATCACCACCACCCGTCAGCGCTGCTCCTGCGCCTGCTATGTTTACTTTCTGACCTAACCATGAAAACGACCACCTAGAGCCACCAAACTTCTCATATATTTACCACACATATACACATGTCATGTGGTCAAACATTACTCTTACTTCCATGTAACGATAACAAATTACAAAAACTAGCTATATCTTCTACGCCTAGCTCCTCGAAGCTAGGCATAGGAGATGACCAGTTTTTTGTTTATTTTGATCTTTATATGTAAGTAAGAGTAATGTTTGACCACGTCACATGTGTATGCATATGATAAAGATATGAGGAGTTTGGCAGCTCTATGTGGTCGTTTTCATGGTTCAGTCAGAAAGCAAATAGGTTCGAAGTCAAAGGCTACTTTCGTTGCTAAACAGCTCCGAAAGAGCCGAATTCACAGATGATTTTGCAGTATCACTTGCCGCTAGCAGTTCAAAATCGTTACATTATACTTTTTATTCTGAAAAATTTACATCGCCATCACTCGCTATGGTAACGCGAGTGAAAAGCATTTTAGCTAGTGCCTTGTTTTTAGTCCCTTTAACTACTGAATACTTGTGTTATAAACCCTGATGGCTCCTATTTAACTACTGAATACTTGTGTTATAAACCCTGATGGCTCCTATTTAACTACTGAATACATGTGTTATAAACCCTGATGGCTCCTATTTAACTACTGAATACTTGTGTTATAAACCCTGATGGCTCCTATTTAACTACTGAATACATGTGTTATAAACCCTGATGGCTCCTATTTAACTACTGAATACTTGTGTTATAAACCCTGATGGCTCCTATTTAACTACTGAATACTTGTGTTATAAACCCTGATGGCTCCTATTTAACTACTGAATACATGTGTTATAAACCCTGATGGCTCCTATTTAACTACTGAATACTTGTGTTATAAACCCTGATGGCTCCTATTTAACTACTGAATACTTGTGTTATAAACCCTGATGGCTCCTATTTAACTCCTGAATACATGTGTTATAAACCCTGATGGCTCCTATTTAACTACTGAATACTTGTGTTATAAACCCTGTTGGTTCCTATTTAACTACTGAATACATGTTATAAACCCTGATGGCTCCTATTTAACTACTGAATACATGTGTTATAAACCCTGATGGCTCCTATTTAACTACTGAATACTTGTGTTATAAACCCTGATGGCTCCTATTTAACTACTGAATACTTGTGTTATAAACCCTGATGGCTCCTATTTAACTACTGAATACTTGTGTTATAAACCCTGTTGGTTCCTATTTAACTACTGAATACTTGTGTTATAAACCCTGTTGGTTCCTATTTAACTACTGAATACTTGTGTTATAAACCCTGTTGGTTCCTATTTAACTACTGAATACTTGTGTTATAAACCCTGTTGGTTCCTATTCGTGATTAACATTTCTCATTTCGTTGTCAAATCCACTTTTTGTGCCAAACAAAAAAAATTCATAAAACTTATATAATCATGAGATGGTCCCTTACTAGTGACCGTGTTATTGGAGGCAGTCAGAGCGGTCAGTGTGTTGACATCCCACAGGAAGATGGCACGGTCAAGTCCGGCAGACGCGACGTGTTCCCGGTCCTTCGCATAGGCCAGCGCCTTCACATAGTCCTGGACACAGGAAAGGTCAGTCATGGAAGGAGCAGACTGTTTTTCTCAGCAGGAATATCTTTAAGATTTGATGTAAATAAAAACAAGCAAGAAATGGACATGGTTGAACAATTTCGCTGACTTTCATTCACAACTCTGGATAATAATTGCCTTTCCATGTATACGATGTGTCCACATTCTACTTAATCTATATGTAATAATAATAATGTTTTAATTCAGACAAAAGTCCATAGATCAATATATATATGTATGTATGTATGTATGTATGTATGTATGTATGTATGTATGTATGTATGTATGTATGTATGTATGTATGTATGTATGTATGTATGTATGTATGTATGTATGTATGTATGTATATATATATATATATATATATATATATATATATTTCATTAATTTATGTGTCAGCCACATTTTGTATTGTAGATACACAAACATCTTATATCCATATATATTATATTCACAACTCTGGATAATAATTGCCTTTCCATGTATACGATGTGTCCACATTCTACTTAATCTATATGTAATAATAATAATGTTTTAATTCAGACAAAAGTCCATAGATCAATATATATGTATGTATGTATGTATGTATGTATGTATGTATGTATGTATGTATGTATGTATGTATGTATGTATGTATGTATGTATGTATGTATGTATGTATGTATGTATGTATGTATGTATGTATGTATGTATATATATATATATATTTCATTAATTTATGTGTCAGCCGCATTTTGTATTGTAGATACACAAACATCTTATATTGTAGATACTCAAACATCTTATATTGTAGATACTCAAACATCTTATATTGTAGATACTCAAACATATTATACTGTAGATATTCAAACATCTTATACTGTAGATACACATACATGTGTCCACGACATAAAATATTCTTAAGAAATGTTGTTTCAAGTCACCGAAGAGAAACTGCTAAAGGCCAGTAGTGCCCCTACTGGCTACATGTTACACCACAGAATAGAAGCATTGAACAATCCTGTTGATGACATTGTTGATGACATTGTTGATGACATTGTTGATGACTTTGTTGATGACATGTCTCTTCAGACTGTTGTGTGTACCTTGTGAGTGCGCAGTGTCGACATACAGAAACCTTTGTGTGCATTCCACACTTTGACAGTTGTGTCACTGGATGCAGAAATCACTGAAACAAAATAAAAATGTTCAACATGGCACAGCACAGGTACGCCTACAGATCAAAGTAAGTTTCACAGCCCCCGCACAGTCTGCATGTCCCTACTTGACTGCTTCATTGGCCGCAAACGGTTCGTATAAAATATAAGGGTTTCATCCCAAGTCATTCACTTGCTAATGTCCATGTTCATCCTAGATGCTAAACTAAACCGACAGAATGTGCACATTTCACATTGTTCCTGGCTGGTACATACTGAAGGTTGATGTGAGGACTACACGACACATTGTTCCTGGCTGGTACATACTGGAAGTTGATGTGAGGACTACACGACACATTGTCCCTGGCTGGTACATACTGAAGGTTGATGTGAGGACTACACACGACACATTGTCCCTGGCTAGTACATACTGAAGGTTGATGTTAGGACTACACACGACACATTGTCCCTGGCTAGTACATACTGAAGGTTGATGTTAGGACTACACACGACACATTGTCCCTGGCTTGTACATACTGAAGGTTGATGTGAGGACTACACACGACACATTGTTCCTGGCTGGTACATACTGAAGGTTGATGTTAGGACTACACACGACACATTGTCCCTGGCTTGTACATACTGAAAGTTGATGTGAAGACTACACACGACACATTGTCCCTGCTTGTACATACTGGAAGTTGATGTGAGAACTACACACAACACAATGTCCCTGGCTTGTACATACTGAAGGTTGATGTGAGGACTACACACGACACATTGTCCCTGGCTTGTACACACTGGAGGTTGATGTGAGGAATACACACGACACATTGTCCCTGGCTGGTACACACTGGAGGTTGATGTGAGGACTACACATGACACATTATCCCTGGCTGGTACACACTGGAGGTTGATGTGAGGATATCCACAGGTATTGTTGCTTTGTTTTAAAGTTTGATTGATATCTTGTCCACCTTGATTGTTGGTGAAATTGTGGTTACAGCTCCCCATGCCAGGCACTGCCAGCAACTTGGGACCATGCCAGGCATTGCCAGCAACATGGGACCATACCAGGCATTGCCAGCAACATGGGACCATACCAGGCACTGCCAGCAACATGGGACCATGCCAGGCACTGCCAGCAACATGGGACCATGCCAGGCACTGCCAGCAACATGGGACCATGCCAGGCACTGCCAGCAACATGGGACCATACCAGGCACTGCCAGCAACATGGGACCATGCCAGGCACTGCCAGCAACATGGGACCATGCCAGGCACTGCCAGCAACATGGGACCATGCCAGGCATTGCCAACAATATGGAACCATGCCAGGCACTGCCAGCAACATGGGACCATGCCAGGCACTGCCAGCAACAAGGGACCATGCCAGGCACTGCCAGCAACATGGGACCATGCCAGGCATTGCCAGCAACATGGGACCATGCAAGGCACTGCCAGCAACATGGGACCATGCCAGGCATTGCCAACAATATGGAACCATGCCAGGCATTCCTAGCACCATTGTGTGACCACAGCAGGGTCCTTGGCTGCACACACAAAGCATCACTGCCAGTGCATCAATGCCAGACTCCACAAAATGTTTTATCTTTAATTTTTGCATTTTATGATAAATCACGTTTTCTATTGCACACAGTCGAGTGATATATGGATATACTGTAATTTCATGAGTCAACAGTGTGGCGTACATCCAGCATTGCTTCAAAACACTTGTACCTCCACCACTACCGATAACATTGCAGCAACAATTTAGCTCTAACTGACACAATTACATGATTTGGGGATAATGCATTTTGCGGATAAGCCCCTCATCTAGCGTCATGATACAAGAGCAGCCTGACTAGGTGGACTCACAAGTTCGGCCGCCACAGCAGAGAACAATGTCGTTGACCCAGTCTGTGTGATGCTCCATTGACTGGATGTATGGGCCCTACAAGTACAACATCAACACGTCACCATCAAGTATATTAGTGATGCTCAACTGACTGGATGTATGAACCCTACAAGTACAACATCAACACGTCACCTTCAACTACCTTAGTGATGCTCCATTGACTGGATGTATGGGCCCTATAAGTACAACATCAACATGTCACCATCAACTACATTAGTGATGCTCCATTGACTGGATGTACCGGCCCTACAAGTACAACATCAACACGTCACCATCAAGTACATTAGTGATGCTCCATTGACTGGATGTACGGGCCCTACAAGTACAACATCAACACGTCACCATCAACTACATTAGTGATGCTCCATTGACTGGATGTACCGGCCCTACAAGTACATCACCACGTCACCATCAAGTACATTAGTGATGCTCCATTGACTGGATGTACGGGCCCTACAAGTACAACATCAACACGTCACCATCAAGTACATTAGTGATGCTCCATTGACTGGATGTACGGGCCCTACAAGTACAACATCAACACGTCACCATCAAGTAAATTAGTGATGCTCCATTGACTGGATGTACGGGCCCTACAAGTACAACATCTACATTAGTGATGCTCCATTGACTGGATTTACGGGCCCTACAAGTACAATATCAACATGTCACCATCAACTATTTTAGTGACGCTCCATTGACTAGATATTAAGCCCTACAACTACAACATGTCACCATCACCTACATTAGTGATGCTCCATTGACTGGAATATGGGCCCTACAATTACAACATCAATGTCACCATCAACTACATTAGTGATGCTCCATTGACTGGATGTACGAGCCCCACAAGTACAACATCAACATGTGACCATCAGCTACATTAGTGATGCTCCATTGATTGGATGTACGGGCCCTACAAGTACAACATCAACATGTGACCATCGACTACATTAGTGATGCTCCATTGACTGGATTTACGGGCCCTACAAGTACATCAACATGTCACCATCAACTACATTAGTGATGTTCCATTGACTGGATGTATGGGCCCTACAAGTACATCAACATGTCACCATCAACTACATTAGTGATGCTCCATTGACTGGATGTATGGGCCCTACAAGTACATCAACATGTCACCATCAACTACATTAGTGATGCTCCATTGACTGGATGTATGGGCCTTACAAGTACAACATTAACATGTCACCATCAACTACATTAGTGATGCTCCATTGACTGGATGTATGGGCCCTACAAGTACAACATTAACATGTCACCATCAACTACATTAGTGATGCTCCATTGACTGGATGTTTGGGCCCTACAAGTACAACATCAACACGTCACCATCAACTACTTTATTGACGCTCCATTGACTGGATGTATGGGCCCTACAAGTACAACATTAACATGTCACCATCAACTACATTAGTGATGCTCCATTGACTGGATGTATGGGCCCTACAAGTACAACATTAACATGTCACCATCAACTACTTTATTGATGCTCCATTGACTGGATGTATGGGCCCTACAAGTACAACATTAACATGTCACCATCAACTACATTAGTGATGCTCCATTGACTGGATGTATGGGCCCTACAAGTACAACATTAACACGTCACCATCAACTACTTTATTGACGCTCCATTGACTGGATGTATGGGCCCTACAAGTACAACATTAACATGTCACCATCAACTACATTAGTGATGCTCCATTGACTGGATGTATGGGCCCTACAAGTACAACATTAACATGTCACCATCAACTACTTTATTGACGCTCCATTGACTAGATGTATGGGCCCTACAAGTACAACATTAACATGTCACCATCAACTACATTAGTGATGCTCCATTGACTGGATGTTTGGGCCCTACAAGTACAACATCAACACGTCACCATCAACTACTTTATTGACGCTCCATTGACTGGATGTATGGGCCCTACAAGTACAACATTAACATGTCACCATCAACTACATTAGTGATGCTCCATTGACTGGATGTATGGGCCCTACAAGTACAACATTAACATGTCACCATCAACTACTTTATTGATGCTCCATTGACTGGATGTATGGGCCCTACAAGTACAACATTAACATGTCACCATCAACTACATTAGTGATGCTCCATTGACTGGATGTATGGGCCCTACAAGTACAACATTAACACGTCACCATCAACTACTTTATTGACGCTCCATTGACTGGATGTATGGGCCCTACAAGTACAACATTAACATGTCACCATCAACTACATTAGTGATGCTCCATTGACTGGATGTATGGGCCCTACAAGTACAACATTAACATGTCACCATCAACTACTTTATTGACGCTCCATTGACTAGATGTATGGGCCCTACAAGTACAACATTAACATGTCACCATCAACTACATTAGTGATGCTCCATTGACTGGATGTATGGGCCCTACAAGTACAACATTAACATGTCACCATCAACTACTTTATTGACGCTCCATTGACTAGATGTATGGGCCCTACAAGTACAACATTAACATGTCACCATCAACTACATTAGTGATGCTCCATTGACTGGATGTATGGGCCCTACAAGTACAACATTAACATGTCACCATCAACTACTTTATTGACGCTCCATTGACTAGATGTATGGGCCCTACAAGTACAACATTAACATGTCACCATCAACTACATTAGTGATGCTCCATTGACTGGATGTTTGGGCCCTACAAGTACAACATCAACACGTCACCATCAACTACTTTATTGACGCTCCATTGACTGGATGTATGGGCCCTACAAGTACAACATTAACATGTCACCATCAACTACATTAGTGATGCTCCATTGACTGGATGTATGGGCCCTACAAGTACAACATTAACATGTCACCATCAACTACTTTATTGATGCTCCATTGACTGGATGTATGGGCCCTACAAGTACAACATTAACATGTCACCATCAACTACATTAGTGATGCTACATTGACTGGATGTATGGGCCCTACAAGTACAACATTAACACGTCACCATCAACTACTTTATTGACGCTCCATTGACTGGATGTATGGGCCCTACAAGTACAACATTAACATGTCACCATCAACTACATTAGTGATGCTCCATTGACTGGATGTATGGGCCCTACAAGTACAACATTAACATGTCACCATCAACTACTTTACTGACGCTCCATTGACTAGATGTATGGGCCCTACAAGTACAACATTAACATGTCACCATCAACTACTTTATTGACGCTCCATTGACTGGATGTATGGGCCCTACAAGTACAACATTAACATGTCACCATCAACTACATTAGTGATGCTCCATTGACTGGATGTATGGGCCCTACAAGTACAACATTAACATGTCACCATCAACTACTTTATTGACGCTCCATTGACTAGATGTATGGGCCCTACAAGTACAACATTAACATGTCACCATCAACTACATTAGTGATGCTCCATTGACTAGATGTGAGCTCTGCAAGTACAACATCAACATGTCATCAGCAACTACATTAGCTGAACAATTTATCAATCCTTTTATGCAGCACTGAAACACAACATGTAATGTATACTTCTATCACATAAGAAAGAAAACAGACATACGTGTGCACACCATTTTCATGACATTTCAAAGTGTCTCACAGACAACTTATTAATTTGTTAGTCACCATTTGTAATGTTTTAAATGTCACATTAAGTAGACAAATAATCTACATTTTGATACATGTGATATGATAATCATGCTATATATACTGTAATGTCATGCTATACTGTAATGTAATGTAATGTCATGCTATATTGTAATGTAATGTCATGATATACTGTAATGTAATGTAATGCTACATTGTAATGTAATGTCATGCTATATTGCAATGTAATGTCATGCTATACAGTAATGTAATCAAATCAAATCGTGAAATTTATAAGGCGCCATTCCAACAATCATTGTTTATGATGCCTTACAGAATGTTCTAGAAAACAGGTGAATCTTAAGCTTCGATTTAAAAGCAACATCCATCATTGGCGTTGGCGTTAGGTGCTGCGGCAACAAGTTCCATAGAGGTGGGTCAGGGTCACCCCAGTGACGCCTTGCACGTGAGACGCAGAGTAGATTGCTTTCACAGGAGCACAGCGATCTCACCAGTTCACATTGTTAACACAATGTCGGATGTACTCTGATGCATGATCAGTCAGTGCTCGATGTACGAGGAGCAAGACCTCGAACTGCTCTTGGCAGTCAGTGCTCGATGTACGAGGAGCAAGACCTCGAACTGCTCTCGGCAGCCAGTGCTCGATGTACGAGGAGCAAGACCTCAAACTGCTCTCGGCAGCCAGTGCTCGATGTACGAGGAGCAAGACCTCAAACTGCTCTCGGCAGTCAGTGCTTGATGTACGAGGAGCAAGACCTCGAACTGCTCTCGGCAGTCAGTGCTCGATGTACGAGGAGCAAGACCTCGAACTGCTCTCGGCAGCCAGTGCTCGATGTACGAGGAGCAAGACCTCGAACTGCTCTCGGTAGCCAGTGCTCGATGTACGAGGAGCAAGACCTCAAATTGCTCTCGGCAGTCAGTGCTCGATGTACGAGGAGCAAGACCTCGAACTGCTCTCGGCAGCCAGTGCTCGATGTACGAGGAGCAAGACCTCGAACTGCTCTCGGCAGTCAGTGCTCGATGTACGAGGAGCAAGACCTCAAACTGCTCTCGGCAGCCAGTGCTCGATGTACGAGGAGCAAGACCTCGAACTGCTCTCGGCAGTCAGTGCTCGATGTACGAGGAGCAAGACCTCGAACTGCTCTCGGCAGTCAGTGCTCGATGTACGAGGAGCAAGACCTCGAACTGCTCTCGGCAGTCAGTGCCCGATGTACGAGGAGCAAGACCTCGAACTGCTCTCGCCAGTCAGTGCTCGATGTACGAGGAGCAAGACCTCAAACTGCTCTCGGCAGCCAGTGCTCGATGTACTAGGAGCAAGACCTCAAACTGCTCTCGGCAGCCAGTGCTCGATGTACGAGGAGCAAGACCTCGAACTGCTCTCGGCAGTCAGTGCTCGATATACGAGGAGCAAGACCTCGAACTGCTCTCGGCAGCCAGTGCTCGATGTACGAGGAGCAAGACCTCAAACTGCTCTCGGCAGCCAGTGCTCGATGTACGAGGAGCAAGACCTCGAACTGCTCTCGGCAGCCAGTGCTCGATGTACGAGGAGCAAGACCTCGAACTGCTCTCAGCAGCCAGTGCAGCTTGACAAGTAGCGGTGTCGCATGGCTAAATTTTGTGGCACTTTCGACCAGGCGAGCCGCCCAGTTCTGTACTCTCTGAAGCCGTTGTGACTTGTATTTGCCTCGCTCCACCACTGGAGCAAGGCATTGCTCCACCACTGGAGCAAGGCATTGCCAACGTATGTATGACTTGCTCTGTTGCTACAGTGGAGTACAGCTGTTAAATAATGTCTCATTCTTGAGATGTTGTGGAGGTGAAAAGTTGCAGACCTGCACACAGCAGTCACATGTGACTCCATCCTCATCTCATCAAACTGAACACCAAGATTTTGTTCATCATGAGTCACAATGACCAAACAATCACCAATGTTTATCTCAATTTTCTTAAGCTGTGGAACCAAACACTATGACTTCTGTTTTTGAGTCATTCAGCTTTAAGAAGTTTGATCTCATCTACGTCCTGATCTCCGCTACACACTCCTCGATACGCACGACAGTTGCAGCAATGTCCTCCTGGCGGGGTTTCACTGGGATGTAGATTTGAGTGTCGCAAGCATACAAATGGGACATCAAGTTGTTCTTGCATATGATCTTTGTGACTGGTGCCGCATAGATGAAGAATAGCTGAAGGCCGAGCACGGAACCTTTGTGGAACCCCATATGCAAGAGGACGAGAAGGAGATGTAGCACCTCAAATGTGGAGAGATTGGACTCGGTCACTCAGGTATGACTTAAACCAGACGAGTGCATTTTGGACCACTCCGACATCATGTGAATATATGAAACTTCTACATCCGACTCAAATTGTGTGAGGTTAATTTAATTGGGAAATTTACGAGTTAATTGTAATTTAATTAATATACATCTATCAGTTAATTTGAATCTATGTAAGTGACTTAAGTATGTAAAATGTTTAATCAAAAGAAAATAGTTCCGATGGAAAATTTAATAGTAACAACTTGAATTAATATACTAATAGTAATATATTAGATTGCCTTTTTGAAAAGCATGTCATAGTAATAGTAACTGAAAGGAAACTAAGTAATAGTAATCTATTACATTACAATGTAGCAATGTAATAGACCCCAGGCCTGCTTAGAGAACACACCTTCATGTTTTTTGTGTTCCATATTCGAATGATAGAATCTCGACCAGCAGAATACAGTCGATTCAGCATTGGGTCGTACTTCAGAGAGTTGACCCCTGACCTGTGTCTCCGTTCCTCCTCATCTCGTATCACATACGACACCTAGTGGCAGACAATGATAACTATAATAACACATGTAACAAATATGTCTACAACTCTGACAGACATATCTAAATAGTCTTTTAACTGTCTAAACATGTCTACAACTCTGACAGACAAATAGTCTTTTAACTGTCTAGACATGTCTACAACTCTGACAGACATATCTAAATAGTCTTTTAACTGTCTAGACATGTCTACAACTCTGACAGACATATCGAAATAGTCTTTTAAGTGTCTAGACATGTCTACAACTCTGACAGACATATCTAAACAGTCTTTTAACTGTCTAGACATGTCTACAACTCTGACAGACATATCTAAATAGTCTTTTAAGTGTCTAGACATGTCTACAACTCTGACAGACATATCTAAACAGTCTTTTAACTGTCTAGACATGTCTACAACTCTGACAGACATATCTAAATAGTCTTTTAACTGTCTAGACATGTCTACAACTCTGACAGACATATCTAAATAGTCTTCTAACTGTCTAGACATGTCTACAACTCTGACAGACATATCTAAATAGTCTTTTAACTGTCTAGACATGTCTACAACTCTGAAAGACCTATCTAAATAGTCTTTTAACTGTCTAAACATGTCTACAACTCTGACAGACGTATCTAAATAGTCTTTTAACTGTCTAAACATGTCTACAACTCTGACAGACGCATCTAAATAGTCTTTTAACTGTCTAAACATGTCTACAACTCTGACAGACGTATCTAAATAGTCTTTCGACTGTTTCAACATGTCTACAACTCTGATAGATGTATCTAAATAGTCTTTCAGCTGTCTAAACATGTTTACATTGCAAGCATTTACTTAATTGTATTGCCATAAAACATTATTCAATTACAGACGCACCAAACAGAGATCACATGTGCTGATGTGCTGATGTGCCTACACTAAAAGAATGAAGTGTTCAATAATCCTTGGTCATTTGTGAAGGCAAACATTCTTTTAAAAATAATACATTTCAAAACAGATGGGAACTAAATGCCACCAAGTGACAAACTGTTTAGAAATTGTAGGTCATTCTTATGCCTTACTTGACAAACATACTAGGTCATTGTTATGCTTTAAATAGTCTTTCAACTGTCTCAACATGTCTACAACCCTGACAGACGTATCTAAATAGTCTTTCAACTGTGTCAACATGTCTACAACTCTGACAGACATATCTAAATAGTCTTTCAACTGTGTCAACATGTCTACAACCCTGACAGACGTATCTAAATAGTCTTTCAACTGTGTCAACATGTCTACAACTCTGACAGACATATCTAAATAGTCTTTCAACTGTGTCAACATGTCTACAACCCTGACAGACGTATCTAAATAGTCTTTTAACTGTCTCAACATGTCTACAACTCTGACAGACGTATCTAAATAGTCTTTCAACTGTCTCAACATGTCTACAACTCTGACAGACGTATCTAAATAGTCTTTCAACTGTCTCAACATGTCTACAACTCTGACAGACGTATCTAAATAGTCTTTCAACTGTCTCAACATGTCTACAACCCTGACAGACGTATCTAAATAGTCTTTTAACTGTCTCAACATGTCTACAACTCTGACAGACGTATCTAAATAGTCTTTCAACTGTCTCAACATGTCTACAACTCTGACAGACGTATCTAAATAGTCTTTCAACTGTCTCAACATGTCTACAACTCTGACAGACGTATCTAAATAGTCTTTCAACTGTCTCAACATGTCTACAACCCTGACAGACGTATCTAAATAGTCTTTCAACTGTCTCAACATGTCTACAACTCTCACTGTATATACCCTTACTCCCGGACCCTGTGTGTTGTATATGTTACAGACAACAGAGTGTTGTTACTTTTAGAACATTCAGAAAACCTGGATAACTAACCATTTATAATGGAACATTTACTACATTTGAAGTTGCGAGACATTTCTGTAATTCTGTTTGTCAAGTAAGGCATAAGAATGATCTACAATGTTTGTCAAGTAAGCAGGGTTGTTTGATTTAAATCATGATTTAAATCTCTCCAAAAAAATCATTGATTTATGATTTTTTATTTCCAATTTTTTTAATCGCTGGTTTACATGAATTTAACACAAATAATTGTTTACAAGCATCGAGATCAACAAAGTTTTGTATGTTTTTAATACAAAAGCACAATTTGTGCACACTTGTACGAAAAACATGTCTGATGCAGGTTATAGATGTGTTTGTTTAAATGCTAGGAGTATAGTAAATAAGAAAAACGAATAAACATTATGGTAGAAGATATTGACCCTCACATAATTGGTATAACCGAACCATCGGCCAACACAGACATTACAGATGCTGAATTAGGATTGACAGGATACGTAATGTTTAGGACAGATCGAATAGGAAGAAGGGGAGGGGGAGTTATTTTATATGTTAAAGAATCTATTCAGGCTTATGAAATAAAATTAGAAAACGAAGCAGATTACGATGAAGCTGTTTGGTGCAAAATAGTTTCAAGAAATGCAAAATTAACTATTGGATTAGTTTACCAAAGTCCAAACGTAAACGAAGAGGATAACACAAAAATATAAAATGCTATAAAGGAAGTTAGTAATGGGGAATGTATCATAATGGGAGATTTTAACCATGGATACATACAATGGAAATCTCTAGAGAGCACAGGGAGTGAAGAACAACAATTCCTATTTTTAATTCAGGAGAGCTTCCTTACTCAGCACGTGCTAGAACCAATCAGGGGAGAAAATGTATTAGATATAGTATAGGAGAAACGTATAGGAGAAACTTCCACAAAGGTAACTATAAAGATATGAGAAAATACAAAGCTAGATTGGAATAACATGCTGATGAATAAGACCGCAATTGAATGTTGGAATATTCTAAAATATGAAATTGAGAGTATCATCGATAAATTTGTTCCTGTGAAAAAAACAAGGAAAACGATCTAGAAAGAAAAACTTGTCAAAAGAAGCTATTAGAAAAATAGTGTTTAAGCAAACTATGTGGAGGGTTTATAGGCGTACCAGAAAGGATGAAGACTATGCAAATTACAAAGAGGCACTTAACATAGATACAACTGAAATTAGAAAATCTAAAAGAACCTTTGAAAAAAAATTGGCAGGTAATATAAAAAATTACATCAAGAGTTTCTATGCTTACATAAGAAGTAAACAGAAAATTCGAGATAAGGTCGGACCACTGGAAAACAATAGGGGAAATATAATTTCAGACGGGTTTCAAATGGCAGAGGTCCTGAACAAGTATTTCAGCTCAGTTTTTACCACAGAAGATATCAGCTCACTTCCAGTTCCATTTACTAAATTTGAGGGCAATACATCAGAACATTTAGGGCAGTTATTTGTAACTCCTGAAATGATAGCAAAGAAAATTAAGAAGATGAATGATAATAAATCACCTGGAGTTGATGGGATACCACCAAAACTGCTTACGGAAATTGTTGAGCAAATTAGTGCACCACTTGCAAAATTGTTTAACTTGTCACTAGAAGAAGGAATAGTTCCTTCAGAATGGAAAGAGGCAAACATTACACAGCTATTTAAGAAAGGATCGAGGAACAAGCCAGAAAATTACAGACCAGTGAGTTTAACATCAGTTGTATGTAAATTACTTGAAACATTAATTAGAGACCACATGGTGGAATTGTAAATTAATAAATACATCTCAACATGGGTTCCTAAAAGCAAGGTCATGTCTAATCAATCTCTTATGTTTTTTTGAAGAAATTACAAAGTGGGTAGATGACAGGTCACCAGTGGATGTTGCCTACTTAGATTTTCAGAAAGCTTTCAATAAAGTGCCACATCAAAGATTGTTACTTAAACTAAAAGCCCACGGTATAGGTAATGATGTAATCAACTGGATAGAAAAGTGGCTTACACACAGAAAACAGAGAGTAATAGTAGATGGTGAGATTTCAAACTGGAAATCTGTTTTGAGTGGGGTACCACAGGGATCAGTATTAGGCCCTATACTGTTTTTAATATATATAAATGATTTGGAAGATGACATATCTAGCAAAGCACTCAAATTTGCAGATAACACAAAAGTATTCAGAAAGGTTACTAATGATACAGATAAACAAAGTTTACAGGATGATCTAGATAAATTAGTTCAATGGTAAGAAAAATGGCAAATGTTATTAAATTTTGGGAAATGTAAATGTATACACATACCAGTAGGACATGGAAACATGGACGAAGAATATAAAATGGAGGATGCTGTACTAGGTAGAACCACACAAGAAAAGGACATAGGAGTTACATTTAGTGCTGACATGAAAGTTTCAGAGCAATGTGGGATTGCTGCTTCGAAAGGAAATCAAATTCTAGGGCTAATTAGGAGAACTATCATGTATAAGGAGAAACAGCTAATTGTACCCCTGTACAAAGCAATAGTTAGACCACATTTGGAATATTGTATTCAAGCATGGAGGCCACATCATAAAAAGGACATAGACAAGCTAGAAAGAATACAATGAAGAGCAACTAAAATGATTCCAGAATTGAGAGACCTTAGTTACGAAAGTCACTTATTACAATGTGGTTTGACAATACTAGAGACCAGGAGACTATGAGGAGACCAAATAGAAGTGTTTAAAATAGTGAATGGTTATGAGGATGTTGACAGGAATATGTTCTTCAAACTTAAAGAAGGCAGTAGAACCAGAGGACACAAAGCAGCATTAGTTAAGGAGCAGTGTAGGTTGGACATGAGAAAGTACTCTTTCTCACAGAGGGTGATAAATGAATGGAACAAACTGCCAAATGATTGTGTTAATGCTACTAGTGTGAATATGTTTAAAAATAGAATTGACCGATATTTGATAAGGGCGGGCTATGCATAGATGAGAAAATTGTTGGACTCTCGATAAGCCAATGGCTTCCTTGTCCACTTGCCATGGACAATTGTACTGCACCAGTTTACAGTCTGGTTGGAGACCCACAGAGTCCACAGAGCCCTGGTCAGGTGCTAATCCACTCTCTCAGCAAACAATAATTAGCACTGCTACAGCCACAGACACACAGCATGCTTTCCTTTCCAAGACAGATTATGCAACTACAGGGGGTGAGGCCTTGTGGACATTGCCTAATGTCTTTATATTAGCAAAAATCATGTACCCTCTGTTAAGACAAGTACCCAAATCGATTTGAATAGAACATGTTTGAAAGAGTTTATAAATATAAACATCTATATAAATATAAACATCTATATTCCAGATTTGAAAAAATCAAATAAATCAAAAAAATCCTATTTAAATTTAAAAAAAATTTTTTAATCATTATTTTTTTTCAACCCTTCAAGGCATAAGAATGATCTACATGTTTAGACAGTTGAAAGACTATTTAGATATGTCTCTTGTATGCAAGAGATTTTGTGTTGACAACGATCAATTGACGCTAAAGGAAACAGTTGTTTTGCCTCCAAAATAAAGTATAAACTGTCATCTAAGTATTTGTTGTTAGTTTTTCATAAAATGTGCACTTACTATCGACGATACACCATCAGTTAATTTGAATCTATGTAAGTGATTAAGTATGTAAAATGTTTAATTGAAAGAAAAAAATAGTTCCGATGAAAAATGTAATAGTAATTGTTAGAAATGTAAAAGTAATATATTACATTGCCTTCAGCATGTAATAGTAATAGTAAGTAAGTAAGTAAGTAAGTAAGTAAGTAAGTAAGTAAGTAAGTAAGTAAGTAAGTAAGTAAGTAAGTAAGTAAGTAAGTAAGTAAGTAAGTAAGTAAGTAAGTAAGTAAGTAAGTAAGTAAGTAAGTAAGTAAGTAAGTAAGTAAGTAAGTAAGTAAGTAAGTAAGTAAGTAAGTAAGTAAGTAAGTAAGTAAGTAAGTAAGTAAGTAAGTAAGTAAGTAAGTAAGTAAGTAAGTAAGTAAGTAAGTAAGTAAGTAAGTAAGTAAGTAAGTAAGTAAGTAAGTAAGTAAGTAAGTAAGTAAGTAAGTAAGTAAGTAAGTAAGTAAGTAAGTAAGTAAGTAAGTAAGTAAGTAAGTAAGTAAGTAAGTAAGTAAGTAAGTAAGTAAGTAAGTAAGTAAGTAAGTAAGTAAGTAAGTAAGTAAGTAAGTAAGTAAGTAAGTAAGTAAGTAAGTAAGTAAGTAAGTAAGTAAGTAAGTAAGTAAGTAAGTAAGTAAGTAAGTAAGTAAGTAAGTAAGTAAGTAAGTAAGTAAGTAAGTAAGTAAGTAAGTAAGTAAGTAAGTAAGTAAGTAAGTAAGTAAGTAAGTAAGTAAGTAAGTAAGTAAGTAAGTAAGTAAGTAAGTAAGTAAGTAAGTAAGTAAGTAAGTAAGTAAGTAAGTAAGTAAGTAAGTAAGTAAGTAAGTAAGTAAGTAAGTAAGTAAGTAAGTAAGTAAGTAAGTAAGTAAGTAAGTAAGTAAGTAAGTAAGTAAGTAAGTAAGTAAGTAAGTAAGTAAGTAAGTAAGTAAGTAAGTAAGTAAGTAAGTAAGTAAGTAAGTAAGTAAGTAAGTAAGTAAGTAAGTAAGTAAGTAAGTAAGTAAGTAAGTAAGTAAGTAAGTAAGTAAGTAAGTAAGTAAGTAATAAAGTTATCAACATTAAAATGTAGTAAAGTAAAGTCCACCATCAATGAAAACCTGGATTGTTGTTTTATTATGCTGCTGTGGTGTATGTCATAGCAAGTAGTGAGGTGAGAAAGTGAGAATGTATTTACAGTGTTTGAGTGTAGCTAACATCATTGAAGTTGATTGCGCATGTATGTACAGGTATAACAGTTGATGACTGTGCACGTGTTTTTATAATTCTGAATGATATGATACTTTGCATAATTTATGAAACCCTGTAAACTGTGTGTATAAAGTTTGTCTTTCACACTTTGAGAGGTATTGTTGATAGTATTTGGTAAACTGTATTTAAGACATTGTTTTGCAAAAGTATGCTTTGTACCATAAATGTGAATTTTATTTTGGTTGCGTGTATTATGACCATGTATCTTGGAGTTTGTTGCTATCTGCCAATGTTGTAGGTATGTAGGTAATTTATTATGTATATATTTATTATAAATTTTTTTATTTTTGAAGAGCTAGCTTATCATTCACTTTTAGAGTTAATTTTTTTAAATAGCGGGTCAGTATGTGAATTGAAATTACTCAACGTTATTATTCATATTGCCCTTTTCTGAAATTGATTAATTCTTTGACATTGGAACCCCCCCAAGTCATTAAACAATAATTTATATGTTGTACTAATAACGTGTTATATAGCATAATTTTAATTCTCATAGGCAGTACTAGTTTAAGCCTATTTAGTGTACCGATTATTCTAGAACATTTGTTTGATATATTTTCGGAGTGTTTTTTCCAATTTAGTTGCATATCCAAAGTTAATCCCAAGAAATTAAAATCGTCAACCTTTGTTATTGTTATATTATTATATTATTTATTTTGGGAACAGGTGTTTTTTTTTTTGGCATGTGGAAAACCATGAATTTGGATTTGGTAACATTAAGGGACAGTTTATTTATTTCTAGCCATTCATAAATTTTGTACAGTTCTTCATTTATTAGTATATCAGCATCATCATTATGTGCATTTGTGAAATTGCTCATTGTACTTAACAAAGTGGTATCATCTGCATAGGATATGAAGTTGAAAATTTGGCTGGTTTGTGAAAAATCATTTATATAAATAATAAAGAGAATTGGTCCAAGAATGGAGCCCTGGGGTACACCAGTTGCTATTGATAAGGTTTCTGATTTTACATCAGCAAATTCTACATATCGTGTTCTGCTTCATAAATAGCTTTTATATAGTTTCAGAGGTACCCCTTCAATACCATAATGGTTTAATTTACATGTGTTATGGTCTAAAGTATCAAACGCTTTAGAGAGATCAAGGAATATACTGAATGGTACCTCATTATTATCCAATTCGGTTGTTATTCTGTCTATCAGTTCTAACGCTGCGAATTCAGTCAAGTGACCAGAGCGGAAGCCATATTGATTTTTTTTAAAAGTTTCTTACCTTCGAAATAGGAGGATAGTTGATTGCCCATGATTTTTTCCAATACTTCTGATATGGCTGGTAGAAGGGAAATTGGTCTGTAGTTGTTAATTATTGTCGGGTCGCCCTTTTTAAACAGTGGAATGACTTTGGCCACCTTTAATTTTTCGGGGAATATCCCCATGCTAAAAACTTTATTTATAAATAGCGTTAAAGATTTTATTATTTTTGGTGCAATTTGTTTTAGCAAATTAGTTGAAATGCCGTCAATCCCTGTACTATTTTTAGACAGAAGATTGTCTATTGTTTTTTGTACAATTAGTTAGTCAACGTTATTAAGTGTGAATTTACAGTTTAAATTTTCTTTGAGGTAGTGCTCAACATTTTTATCTCCTGAGTTGGTTATATTATTGACAAGATTGGTACCAATGTTTGTAAAAAAGGTATTAAATGCATTGGCTATCTCTAGTGTGTTGGCTATCTCTAGTGTGTTGGCTATCTCTAGTGTGTTTGTTGTTTCTTTGTTATTTATATTGAAAGATTCAGGAAAACATTTCTTGTTGTTTTTTCTTGAAATAATTTCATTTATAGTTTTCCATGTGTTTCTGATGTCAGATTTATATTTAGCGAAGGTGAACGCAAAATAATGTTGTTTGGATGCGCGTATGCTTCTCTTTAGTATAGTATTATGTTTTTTAAGTTTATACACATTATTTTGTATTCCCTTGAGTTAGGATTTGTTAGCTTCATTCTCTTATAACTTATCTTGAAATGTTATGGATTTTCGTAGACCCATGGTGATCCATTTGGATTTTTTATGTTTATATTTATCAAATTTCACTAATTTGCTCAACGTATGATTATTCTTGGCATTTTCAATTACTTCATGTATAATATTTAACTTAAATTAGGGTCTGTGGTCAAACTTTTGTCTAGTTTATTGTACAAATCGGATGCACTAATCTCATTTATTATATTTTGAATAGCTTTCTTGTTTTGTATGTTTATTTTAATCCATTTATGATTTGGTGGATTGAATAACGAAATATCTAAGAAAATAAAGCAAAGGAGGTGATCTGATAATTTGTTTATTAATATACCAGATGTAGCTGTGGATGTTGAACTCTGAAATTTACAGAATATATTATCAATTAGGGAACCATTGGAGCGGGATAATCTATGGGATGTCAAAAGATCAAAGAATTTGTTGCATATTGCAATTTCGTTTATCTTAAGGAGATTAAGATTGTAGTCTCCGGCTAAGTTAATAGTTATGTTCGATTTTTCTATGAATAAGATTACTGTAGTGAATTCATTAATAAAATGCCTAATATGCTCTCTTACCATACTCGGTGGTCTGTATATGTTACCAATAGTAATTGCTTTTGATAATCCACTCCCGTTACCTTAATTATCAGTCCCTCCCAGTATTCGTACATGTTTATGTTTAATTGTACTTCATATTGGAATCTGTTATCTACATATATTATTAAGCCTCCATTCTTACTACAGCATTCTTGTAGACAAATCACGTTAAATTTATAACGTATGTCCTGTAGTGAACTAACGAATGCTGATAATTCATCAATTTTAGCATTTACAGATTGAATATTTAAACTAAGTACTGAAAAGTGTTTACTTTTTTCGGCCACTAGTATCTTGAAGTGGTCTATGCCTTAATAAGAAGAATGTTTTATAACTTGCAATTCATTGTTATCAAGATCTATTGTGTTAATTAAATTGTTGTTTTCAACGCCATGCAAGTGTGAAAGAAAAACGCGATCAAAGTGTTCTGTCATTAATTAGCTCTTTAGGAGGTATGAATGACAAGTACAGCTATATATGCATATTTGTTAAATGTTTATCTAATGTATGATGAAGGTGTATGCGTTACAGAGGTCGTAAATATGGTATAGGTAATTGCAAAAAGCATTATGTTGTTTTGAGTATTTGTGTAATTTTGTTTTGTCTGTATCATTTGTTAGATGATGCTCCGCAAACAAAACAAAACAATATGACGATGGACATGTGTCTGAACAGTACACATAGTCAACAAAAAGAAACAGAAACAGATAAAACGTTAGTGGCTTTGCTGGCTGCATAAAAAGATATAACCATGCCATAACTCACACGAGGTGTGCTACATAAGGATAAACAATGCATGGCGTTTAAATGAACTAAAATGAAAGGTAGGAACTTAAGTTAAATAAAAATACATTACCGACATAATAAAAATGTAAAATCTTAAGTTGAACAAATTTAAAACGTAGACATCACAAATTGAGAAAATTGTTGTACCAAACACTCTAAACAATTAAATCAAATTATGTGCCCCAATAATTATGGGGAATGCGATGATTATCCAAACATTGCCTTAGCTTTAAAAATGAACATAAATGAAAAATATATATGTTAAAGTTAAAGGTGACAATTTAGGTTTATCAACATTACATCACATATATAACATACTGAAGAACATTACTAGACCATATGATGTATTCCTAAACAACTGGGTGTGCAATGTTTGTCTAAACATTGCAAGGGATTAAATGAACGAAGATAAATCTAATAAAAGTTAACAACTTAGGTTCATCACACACAGCAATTATTCTGTTCAACTTGATTTGAATGAACGGAAATGAAAAATATATATATAAATATAAATAAAAAAATAAAAAATTACATTGCATACTTATAAATGAAGGCAAATTCAGATAATAAGGCATGACGCTGAATTATTATTGTCATTGTTTTGCATAGTCTGCGCACATTTGAGAATGACTTTGAAGCTCGTGCCTTGGTGTGAGGCCTTCGTTAACAAAGATGCAGTTTTCTGTAGGGCTAGTTTTATTGAAGTCTTTAAGTCCACCCCTGGCACGATACACAGAGTCCCTACAGCGCTCGCTGCGTTATATAGTATACGCAAGAAAGGAAACTAAGTAATAGTAATCTATTACATTGCAATGGCCTTCAGGTATGCCTACCTGGTAGTTGACAAGACAAGGCCTTCAGGTATGCCTACCTGGTAGTTGACAAATTGCCCCAAAATAGTGCACTATCTACGAAATGATTGCCTGTACTATAGGGTTAGAAGTTTATAGTTATAAATCAGCAGACTGGGACAAACTCAAAGACGACATAGACAAACTAAATCGTGAGTACTTCGACATGGATCCCAACTCACAGGATATAGACATAAACGGGACCTTTTTTCGCGAACGTCTGACTACCTTAATTAACAATAACATACCAAGACGATACACCAAAGCTAAAACCCACCTCCCCTGGATAACATGTGAACTAATTAGAATGTAGAGAAGACGTAACAAAAGCAGGGGTGGGTTCAATTACACATAATTATATCATTTACAATTACATTTCAATGTTTAGTTCAATTACAATTACACTCATAATTTTTCAATTCAATTACAATTACACTATTTCAAGTTCGATTACAATTACATTATGCGGAACCAAATATATTCAGCATTTGTTAATTATATAGTTTTGCACTTTTGCTGAATTTCAATATTTTGTACACAATTGATAAACAAATATAACAGTACTGATTGTAAATTGTTGAAGAATTGTGAATTTGAATTATACTAAATAAAAAGACAGCCGTTTAAACATATTTTTATTATATAAATATATATTTTAAATCTGGTATATAGACATTAATAAATTTTATATAGATGTTGATGTATTTATAAACTCGTTCAAATCAATCTAGGTACTTGTCTTAACAGAGGGTACATGATTTTTGCTTATATAAAGACATTAGACAATGTCCACAAGGCTTCACCTCCTGTAGTTGCATAATCTGTCTTGGAAAGGAAAGCATCCTGTGCCTGTGGCTGTAGCAGTGCTAATTATTGTTTGCTGAGAGGGTGGATTACCACCTGTCCAGGGCTCTGTGTACTCTAAGGGTCTATAACCAGACTGCAAACTGGTACAGTATTAAACAATTGTAGCCCAGACTGTCTCACTTGAGTCAACATACTGAATTGATAACAACTAGCACACACTCTAAGCGGACTTTAACTCAGTGCCTCTGACTTGAAAAGATACTTCCTCTGGAAGACAACTTTGTGTAGCTTCACTGCATTCAAAAAGGGAATAGCTCAGACATACACAATGTCATAAAATATTTGACTGTCAGGCTATCTGGTGTCAATACAGATACTCAAGTGTGCACACTTTGTGCTTTTGTATTAAAAGACATACAAAACTGTGTTGACCTCAATGCTTGTAAACAATTATTTGTGCTAAATTCATATAAATCAGCGATTAAAAAAATCGTAAGTAAAAAAAATCATAAATCAATGATTTTTTTGGAGTGATTTAAATCATGATTTAAATCAAACAACCCTGAACCTGTATGAGACTTAAATTATATTTTATTGACAGTTTGTGATATGAAACGTACTGTAATTGATTTTAGTTGAAATAAATTTTCAATTATACAAAATATAACAATTACAGCACAAATTTTAAACCATAATCAATTACAATTACACCATTTTGCTGTAATCAGTTACAATTATGTAATTGGACCCAGCCCTGAACAAAAGCCACAAAAAGGCAATGCAAACTGGACTAAACAGCGACTGGGAAAAATTTAAGGAACTCCGGAAGCAAACTACAAAAACATTAGCAAAATCTTACAAAGACTATGTTAACAACCACATTGGAGACAGCCTAAAAACTAGTCCAAAAAGATTCTGGTCATTTATTAAAACAAATAAACGAGAAAACATTGGCATTTCCACACTTCAAATAAACGACCAGCCAATAATAAATGATCGTGATAAAGCTAATGCCCTATACAACCAATTTAGTCTGTTTTTACTCAAGAAAAGCACCCCATCCTTCAAATAGCCCCCTCTACTTACCCCAACATCCCACTTCTCGAAATTGGCACAGATGGCGTAATAAAGCAGCTGGAAAATCTAAACCAGAACAAAGTTACAGGCCCAGATGAACTCCCAGCCAGAGTCCGTAAAGAAACTGCAAAGCAGATAGCTCCCATCATCACCCAAATTTTCCAACAATCATACAACACAGGTAAACTTCCTAACGGCTGGCTACAAGCATTATTAACTCCCATACATATCATCCTAAGCAATATGTGGAAACACCTGCACAAGCATAACATCATTCTCCACTTCCAACACGGATTCCAGTCGGGACTGTCCTGTGAATCTCAACTCATTGAGACAGTCCACGACTGGATGATTGCTATGGACAACAAGACGCAAATTGATGCAATTCTGCTTGACTTTGCCAAAGCCTTCGACAAAGTGCCTCATCTACGTCTTCCATCAAAATTGACCTCCTATGGTATCACTGGAAACACTAAAAATTGGATCAAATCTTTTCTATCCAACCGCAAACAGACAGTCTCAGTTAACGGTGCCCTGTCGGATATCACAGATGTCACATCTGGTGTCCCACAGGGTTCAGTTCTAGGACCTGTCCTCTTCTTACTCTACATAAATGACATTGATGCGAACGTCAAATCTTCCATATGCCTTTTTGCAGATGACAGTATTATATATCGTCAGATTTCTTCCAAAACTGACCACAAAATTCTCCAAACAGACCTAAACCAACTCCAAACATGGTCAGTCAAATGGCAAATGGAATTTAATTTATCTAAATGTGTCCACCTTCCAATAACAAACAAAACTAAACCCAGTCCACACAAGTACTCGCTTTTTGTCCAGCCACTATCCACTATATTTCGGAGTAAAATTGGATTCCAAATTAACCTGGACAAATCACGTCACTGACATAACTTCAAAATCTTCGAAAGTTTTAGGCATGATTAAACGAAATCTTGGCCCATGTAAACCCGAAGTTAAACAAACAGCTACTACATACTAATCCGGCCAAAACTCGAATACTCGTCACCCATATGGAATCCTCACACCACCTCACAAATTAAAAGCCTCGAAAGAGTACAACTCTCTGCTGCCAGATTTGTTAAAAATGATTACAGACGGAACACAAATCCAGCAGATTTAATTACTGCCCTTGGATGGCCAACCCTTGAACGAAGACGCATTATTAAACAAAATTCTAAATAACGTTATTGAGATCACCCCCCTCCAGGCTTACTAACCCGCTCGCGAACCCGTGAACAATATGTAGCCCCCAGGTGTCGTATAAATGCAATGGTCTTTTTATTTTATCCCCATTCGCATATGGAATATGATTCCTCCAAATATTACCAACATAAAAACCCCAAATCATTTCAAGAAGCTATTATGGAACTCCCTTTCACCCCACCTCCTCACCTAAACTGCCTTTAAAATACAGTGCTTAGCGTAAACTTATCCATGGTGTGGGTATGGAGACTGTCTATGTGTGCATGTGGCAAGACAGTGACAGTATCCATACACACAACCGATTACCAACCCATTAAAAATGTTCACCTAAACATCCTATACATAAAATAAATAAAACTATCAGATAAAAACCCTTTCAGCAATATTAAAGATACTAGTCTCTTAGTTGTATGTACCACCCACAGCGCATGCGCACAGTCCACCACAAACTCATGCGTTAGCCCAAGCTTGGGCTGTTTGGAGTATAACCACTTGAGACTTGAAAACTAGTCAAGTTAGTTTTGGGCGGGCAACGGTGACCACTCCATTATCCCGGGCTTGGCCTGTGGGGCAAATGTAACCGGTTGTGGACACAACAGCTTTACACGTGCGACAACAGTCATAATGTGATGGATGTGTCCAACAGAAAACAGTTTACAGTTCTACTATTTCACTTGTTTACATTTTACCCGAATTGACTATGTTAGTGTGTGTGTGTGTGGGTGTGTGTGTGTGTGTGTGTGTGGCTGCATGCCGATTGCCGGATTTACGCGCGTTATCCCAAGGTGAGTTGCGCCTGTTGTTTTTAGACAACAGTCTCAGCATACATATTTTCATCTTGGCAAAAGTGTATTACCTGGATTTTCTTGCGCGCATTTGCCGAAGCCTGTCGGCGATTTAGAGTGCTAGCCATAGTTTTCTAATAACATGTCTTCGGAAGAAAGCTATATTTACTATAGTGGCGCCATCTGTTGTGAAATCTGTTTACGTAGTACTCGGTAAATGAATTAGTTTCGTACGAATATACACAAATCATCAAAACGACTATTAAATTAAACAATTATAGGCTTTACAGTGCCTCTTGTCACTATCAATGTCAATCGTCTACAAATGTAATGTTATCTTATTCGCCAAGTGACAGCAGCATGCGAACAATTTACAACCAAGGTCCTAGACCTAGAGGCTAGACCTAGAATCGATTATCCCGGATCCTTGATGAGGCGCCACCGTTTGTTGCTTTCACGATAATTATTATGGCCTGATTTTATCATGCACTTTTCACTATTACGAGAGGCCCCATTGTTTGCCTGGAATCTATTATCTTGTGACCATAACAATTTTCGTGCCCGTGGTTGCTAGAATATTTCGAGATCTGCACAAATTTATGTCAATTCTTTCAAACCATCGACGCGTCTGACCAAAACTAAGAAATAAAAGGTGGTTGTATATGGTTTGATAAAGCATACGTATGGTAAATTTACGATCGATTTAATAAAAATTCGCAAAATAATTGCATTATGAATATGACATTCCGACATTTCGCTCCTATCTCAAACAATCTGTCTATGTTTATTGTGAACATTTATCAGGATAGGTCGGTTTCATGTTGAAATTGTTATCTTGACATTTCTAAACTTGTTTGTTTTACCTAGAATTTACATCGTCTTATCAAGGCGACTTCATCATTATTAATGTCATGATGTTGGATGTAGACAAGGATGATGATGGCGATGAGTATAGCCCCATGGGCATGGTCACGAGCATGGGCAAGGGCACGAGCATGGGCATGGGCATGGGCATGGGCATGGGCATGGGCATGGGCATGGGCATGGGCATGGGCATGGGCATGGGCATGGGCATGGGCATGGGCATGGGCATGGGCATGGGCACGAGCACGGGCACGAGCACGAGCACGAGCATGGGCACGAGCATAGGCATGGGCATGGGCACGAGCATGGGCATGGGCATGGGCATGGGCATGTCATGGACATGGGCTATGGCATAGTCTCAGTCCGTCGGCGTATCCTTGTAATCTCTCTAGCCACTTCTTGACCACCTTCCGTCCAATTAATGTTTGTCGTTGTCAATCTGCCCCATTCTACCTCTTCGGTTTTTTCCTGGTAGTTCTCCTTCTATGCTGCTAAGTACAAATATCAAATTTGTGATGACACGGGCGCCAAGCCAAAACATCGTAGCTCTTAATTGTTCTTCATATACTCGCTTGCACCTTTTCTCAACGTGTCTGTCTCCAAAGTGTACTGTTATGTTTCCACGTGGCTTGATGTCATAGCGTTTCCCTATGTTTAATGAGTCGACCGAGGCTCCTCGGAAAAGAAAGGTGCGATGGCGAAATAGCCGATTTATGCCATCTTGCTGAACTTGTTTGAAACCCTCCAAGCGCCGTTGCTACCACGTGACCACGTATGCCACGTAATCACTGCCCATCCCAATTCCCCCAAAGTAAGAACGTGACACGTATCATAGAACGCACGTCACATGACGTGTCACTTGACGTCACAAACATCTGGGAGGCAGCGAAGTGCGCGGAGAATATCGCGCTCCGGCGCGCACCAGACGAAAACAAGAATGAGTCGAGCGTAAACATTAACTTAAAACCTGCAACACGCAAGGTAAATAGTCTTCAACGTTTGTTACGTGTTAATATCATGCGACCGACTGGATCTCGCTCATTTATAAAACAGCCAAGTTGTCAACATGCACGATACATTGATGATGCTTCAAATGTTAAATAGACAGTGGAAACAATTTGTACGATATTAAACACTATAGTCCATGGGCCAGACCAGATGTCGGTACTACCTGGGGGGGGGACAAAACTTCATTGTTGGCAAGGTATTTGTTCCACCACTATAAGTAAAAAAATATGTGATAACCTTCCAAATGAGTAGCTTTATCCTCCTTTTCATTCATTATTAACGTTAGAGGGATGCGGTTTCCGGCATCATGTGGGCCATGAAAAATAAACAAGATTTTATATCTGAACTTTTTTGTCAGACCAACTTGGGGGGGGGGCGAATTCCCCCATTTTTTGGGGTCTACGGAAAAGCTTATTCCTTTCTCGTTTACCGTCGGATTTCAAATTTGAAAGGTATGTTGGGTGCGTAATGGATGTACGGGAAAAGTTTTGAATTTGAAAACCCCAAACAAATGTTTGGGAAAAACCCGCGACGCAAATGGCTACTGTCAACGAACTGCTCAACAACTTTATAGTTGACCAACATCGTGGGTGTCTTTGACCAGGCACTATACGCAAAGGCTACTGAGGTCACATGGAAACACCCTGGCTAGTTTAAGACGACCATCATCAAAGGCTACTGAGGTCGCATGGAAACATCCTGACTAGTTTAAGACGACCATCATCAAAGGCTACTGAGGTCGCATGGAAACATCCTGGCTAGTTTAAGACGACCATCATCAAAGGCTACTGAGGTCGCATGGAAACATCCTGGCTAGTTTAAGACGACCATCATCAAAGGCTACTGAGGTCGCATGGAAACATCCTGGCTAGTTTAAGACGACCATCATCAAAGGCTACTGAGGTCGCATGGAAAAACCCTGGCTAGTTTAAGACGACCATCATCAAAGGCTACTGAGGTCGCATGGAAACATCCTGGCTAGTTTAAGACGACCATCATCAAAGGCTACTGAGGTCGCATGGAAACATCCTGGCTAGTTTAAGACGACCATCATCAAAGGCTACTGAGGTCGCATGGAAACATCCTGGCTAGTTTAAGACGACCATCATCAAAGGCTACTGAGGTCGCATGGAAACATCCTGATTAGTTTAAGACGACCATCATCAAAGGCTACTGAGGTCGCATGGAAACATCCTGGCTAGTTTAAGACGACCATCATCAAAGGCTACTGAGGTCGCATGGAAACATCCTGGCTAGTTTAAGACGACCATCATCAAAGGCTACTGAGGTCGCATGGAAAAACCCTGGCTAGTTTAAGACGACCATCATCAAAGGCTACTGAGGTCGCATGGAAACATCCTGGCTAGTTTAAGACGACCATCATCAAAGGCTACTGAGGTCGCATGGAAACATCCTGGCTAGTTTAAGACGACCATCATCAAAGGCTACTGAGGTCGCATGGAAACATCCTGGCTAGTTTAAGACGACCATCATCAAAGGCTACTGAGGTCGCATGGAAACATCCTGGCTAGTTTAAGACGACCATCATCAAAGGCTACTGAGGTAGAATGGAAACATCCTGGCTAGTTTAAGACGACCATCATCAAAGGCTACTGAGGTAGCATGGAAACATCCTGGCTAGTTTAAGACGACCATCATCAAAGGCTACTGAGGTCGCATGGAAACATCCTGGCTAGTTTAAGACGACCAACATCAAAGGCTACTGAGGTCGCATGGAAACATCCTGGCTAGTTTAAGACGACCATCATCAAAGGCTACTGAGGTCGCATGGAAACATCCTGGCTAGTTTAAGACGACCATCATCAAAGGCTACTGAGGTCGCATGGAAACATCCTGGCTAGTTTATGACGACCATCATCAAAGGCTACTGAGGTCGCATGGAAACATCCTGGCTAGTTTAAGACGACCATCATCAAAGGCTACTGAGGTCGCATGGAAACATCCTGGCTAGTTTAAGACGACCACCATCAAAGGCTACTGAGGTCGCATGGAAACATCCTGGCTAGTTTAAGACGACCACCATCAAAGGCTACTGAGGTCGCATGGAAACATCCTGGCTAGTTTAAGACGACCATCATCAAAGGCTACTGAGGTCGCATGGAAACATCCTGGCTAGTTTAAGACGACCATCATCAAAGGCTACTGAGGTCGCATGGAAACATCCTGGCTAGTTTAAGACGACCATCATCAAAGGCTACTGAGGTCGCATGGAAACATCCTGGCTAGTTTAAGACGACCATCATCAAAGGCTACTGAGGTCGCTTGGAAACATCCTGGCTAGTTTATTCCACACCATATACACACTGCCGGCTATTGTTGGGGAGCGATTCCAGGACGCTGGATTGCGGGATCTGTGCATTGAGTCAGGTGTGATTGCAGATGGCTCTTAGTCCATGGGCCATGACCTGACATTTCACTTATTGGTACCATCTGGGAGGGGGGGGGGGCAGGATCTAGTTATGGTTTTTTTAAATAATCCATGTCTATGGGACATATTTTGATATGATAACCATTGCTGCGTGGTAGCTTAGAGGTGGTTTTCATCTCTTTGATTAACCCATATGAGAAACATTTTGGCAGCGCAGCCTGATTGTATGATTAATAAAGTACTTAAACCAAGGCATCATAAGGTCACAAAATAACATTTTATTGTTTAAGTTCCACATAATACAATCTTACAATGTATAAACAATCAAATGTCTCCATAACATAGCTCAGAACAACAACTTATATATAGCTCATAATGTAGCATGCGGTGGGTTGACAGACGACGGAGCTGACTTTCCAGAAAACCGGTCATCAGTGGACAGCGACGGTCCTTCGGTCGGCCGACCACTCTCGGCAATGAACCCATGAAGAGGTTGGTCGGACATCAAGGGAGGCTTATAGACACTTAATACTGTTTTGTGAAACCAAAAGAAAACAATTGTATACGAATCACCATTATAGGGGCTCTCTGTTAGGCCTAAAACTACACTTAATTGATATTTCTCCCAGCTATTCTTTATGAATTTAATTACATAAAATAGAATAATGAATTGTAATAATATATGCTAATGGGGGATTCTGACAGAGACTTATTTCAAATTAATAAATAAACCCAATATTTTGAATGTTTCCCTTTGTTTACAAACTTGTCGTGGTTTTATGACAACTTAGTTGTTAATTCTGCCCTCAACGTGTGCGTGATGTCGAGGGCGTACCAGATGACTGAGTGATGTCGAGGGCGTACCAGATGACTGAGTGATGTCGAGGGCGTACCAGATGACTGAGTGATGTCGAGGGCGTACCAGATGACTGAGTGATGTCGAGGGCGTACCAGATGACTGAGTGATGTCGAGGGCGTACCAGATGACTGAGTGATGTCGAGGGCGTACCAGATGACTGAGTGATGTCGAGGGCGTACCAGATGACTGAGTGATGTCGAGGGCGTACCAGATGACTGAGTGATGTCGAGGGCGTACCAGATGACTGAGTGATGTCGAGGGCGTACCAGATGACTGAGTGATGTCGAGGGCGTACCAGATGACTGAGTGATGTTGACCGCATTCAAGATGCTTGGAAATGTTGAGTGCGTATAAGATAATTTCAAGAGTGGTGCTGACAGCGTAAAAGATACATGAATGATTGTTTCTAGAGGCAAAGAGAATGTGGCCGAGAGTGTTTAAACAAAAACATATCAACGTCTCATGACGTATTCTCATTGTACTGGTATCACCTGTCTACAACGGAATATGTGTGAATATATATAATATATATATATGTATATATATATATATATATATATATATATATATATATATATATATATATATATATACATATATATATATATATATATATACATATATATATATGTATATGTATATATATATATATAAATATATATAATTATATATATATATATATATATAGTTCAGTATATATATATATATATATATATATATAATAATTATATATATATATATATATATATATATATATATATATATATATATATATATATATATATATACTGAACTGTCTGCTGACTGCTCGTGCCCGCTCACTGTCTGCTGACTGTTCGTGCCCGTCCATTGTGACCTGACTGTTCGTGCCCGTCCACGGTGACCTGACTGTTCGCGCCCGTCCACTGTCGGCTGACTGTTCGTGCCCGTCCATAGTGACCTGACTGTTCGTGCCCGTCCACTGTCTGCTGACTGTTCGTGCCCGTCCACTGTCTGCTGACTGTTCGTGCCCGTCCACTGTCTGCTGACTGTTCGTGCCCGTCCATTGTGACCTGGCTGTTCGCGCCCGTCCACTGTCTGCTGACTGTTCGTGCCCGTCCACTGTCTGCTGACTGTTCGTGCCCGTCCACTGTCTGTCTCACAGCGACAAGACGCTTTAGCCCGATGATGCTACCAATGACAAGCGGATGAAGCAACATCTCACGAATGATAAAGTCATCCTGCGAAACAAGTGAAGGTATATTTCACATTAATACTATCCCAACACTGGTTAATAAAGGTATTTTCTATAGCTAAGATGATTACGATAGTCTGGGTGTGGGATTTTCGTGATAGTTCCGATTAACTTTATTTTGACGCTACCATTTTGAGTATTCAACGAAAATTTGAGTAGGCGTCTAGAACTCTAGGCGTCTCGTCCCTCCCTCCCTCCTCTCCTCCCTCCGCCCCTCCTATCTCCGTCCCTCTTTCCAGCCGTCTCTCCTCCCTCCATCCTTCCTCCCTCCCCTCATTCCTCCCTCCCTCATCACCCGTCCCTCTTTCTGCCATCCCTCCTAACTCCGTCTCTCCTTCCTCCGTCTCTCATCCCTCCATCTCTCCTCCATCCATCACTCCTCCCTTCGTCCATCTTCCCTCCGTCTCTCCTCCCTCCATCACTCCTCCCTCCGTCCCTCCTCCCTACGTCCCTCCTCGCTCCGTCCCTCCTCCCTACGTCCCTCCTCTCACTCCGTCCCTCCTCCCTTCGTCCATCCTCCCTCCTTACCTCCCCCTCCACCACTCCTCCCTCTGTACCTCCTCCCTCCACCAGTCGTCCCTCCGTCTCTCCTCCCTTCGCCCCTCCTCCCTCCGTACCTCCTCCCTCAATCACATCTCCTTTCGTCCCTCCACCCTTTGTCCCTCCTCCATCCGTCTGTAGTCCCTCCGTCCATCCGTCCATCCTCCACCGTCTCTCCTCCCTTCGTCCATCCTCCCTCCTTACCTCCCCCTCCACCACTCCTCCCTCTGTACCTCCTCCCTCCACCAGTCCTCCCTCCGTCTCTCCTCCCTTCGCCCCTCCTCCCTCCGTACCTCCTCCCTCAATCACATCTCCTTTCGTCCCTCCACCCTTTGTCCCCCCCTCCATCCGTCTGTAGTCCCTCCGTCCGTCCGTCCATCCTCCACCGTCTCTCCTCCCTTCGTCCCTCCTCCCTCCGTCCCTCCTCCCTCCGTCCCTCCTCCCTCCATCCCTCCGTCCCTCCTCCCTCCGTCTCTCCTCGCCAGTTCTTCGAGGGAAGATGACGTTTGTCATCCCGTTCTGGGCGCCATCTTATCCACTCGCCTGCCTTGTTCCGACCACTCTGGGTGCCATCTTGTCCACTCGCCTGCCTTGTTCCGACCGCTCTGGGCGCCATCTTGTCCACTCGCCTGCCTTGTTCCGACCGCTCTGGGCGCCATCTTGTCCACTCGCCTGCCTTGTTCCGACCGCTCTGGGTGCCATCTTGTCCACTCGCCTGCCTTGTTCCGACCACTCTGGGTGCCATCTTGTCCACTTGCCTGCCTTGTTCCGACCACTCTGGACGCCATCTTGTCCACTCGCCTGCCTTGTTCCGACCGCTCTGGGCGCCATCTTGTCCACTCGCCTGCCTTGTTCCGACCACTCTGGACGCCATCTTGTCCACTCGCCTGCCTTGTTCCGACCGCTCTGGGCGCCATCTTGTCCACTTGCCTGCCTTGTTCCGACCACTCTGGGCGCCATCTTGTCCACTCGCCTGCCTTGTTCCGACCGCTCTTGGCGCCATCTTGTCCACTCGCCTGCCTTGTTCCGACCACTCTGGGCGCCATCTTGTCCACTCGCCTGCCTTGTTCCGACCGCTCTGGGCGCCATCTTGTCCACTCGCCTACCTTGTTCCGACCGCTCTGGGCGCCATCTTGTCCACTCGCCTGCCTTGTTCCGACCACTCTGGGCGCCATCTTGTCCACTCGCCTGCCTTGTTCCGACCGCTCTGGGCGCCATCTTGTCCACTCGCCTGTTCCGACCAGCGCTGACGATGATTTCTCTCAAGTGAACTAGAGTAGTCCGGGTTGTGTTGAGACGATTATTCAACCTACCTTAGCCACTGTAGGATGTAGTGGGGCATTTTTTTCATACATGTTTTCAGTACACACACATACTTTCAAGACCATAACTGATCCGATCTAGATTATAGGATACCTTTCACAACAAAATATCCGCCAAGGCTATAACATTACGGACGGTGCTGAACGGCTGTGCCTCTGTAGATGATGACCATTCGGGGTTCCGTGAAGCAGCACCAACGACTCCGACTCGGCAGTTGCTACAACGCGAGGACATTCAAGTCGGGACCCACCATATTCCCAACGCTTCAACAAGACACAATAAACAGGCGAGTAGAATGCACCTCGGTTCTCATTGGTCGCGATGGTGTACGAACCATTTTGATTGGTTACTTTCGGTGGTGTACGAACCATTTTGATTGGTTACTTTCGGTGGTGTACGGACCGTTTCGGTCGGACATTGGAGCGTTTATCAATTGATAGTGTAAAATGTTAAGTGTCACTTTGTGTTTTGAAGACCATTTCGATTTGCTGCAGTTACGTTACACATTGATGCGTGGTTTTGTGAGATTAAGGTAATTTCGTTTAAACTAAACTGCTGATACGATTATCTTAAATAGCAGTAAATATCGGCTTGTTTGCGTAATATGTAATACGATCAAACTTATTGAAAATGTTTGAGATGAAGCAAAAAACAGTAATACTCATGATGTCTATTCAGCCATCGTCATGGTGTCTATTCAACCATCCCCATGGCGTCTATTCAGCCATCCTCATGGCGTCTATTCAGCCATCCTTATGGTGTCTATTCAGCAATCCTCATGATGGTGTCTATTCAGCAATCCTCATGGTGTCTATTCAATAATCCTCATGCTGTCTATTCAGCCATCGTCATGGTGTCTAGTCAGCCATCCTTATGGTGTATATTCAGCCATCTTCGTTGTGTCTATTCAGCAATTTTCATAGTGTCTATTCAGCAATCCTCATGGTGTCTATTCTGAATTGGTATTACTGAGGATCAGTTTGTTTTGGTAATCGAAACTTTCTCCCAAAACATACTTTATAATCCATAATTTAAAGACATGACAGTAAACTGTTTTTTTATTATTTTTAGCAAGGCGACACGATCAGTCTTTAATGACACACAACTGTTAAATGTTAATATCAACAAACTGACACATAACAGTATTGAATTGCTAGTTATTGAATTGCTAGTTATTGAATTGCTAGTTATTGAATTGCTAGTTATTGAATTGCTAGTTATTGAATTGCTAGTTATTGAATTGCTAGTTAACACAGTTCAATGAATGTACACACTCCTGTTATTTCAATGAATGTACACACTCCTGTTATTTCAATGAATGTACACACTCCTGTTATTTCAATGAATGTACACACTCCTGTTATTTCAATGAATGTACACACTCCTGTTATTTCAATGAATGTACACACTCCTGTTATTTCAATGAATGTACACACTCCTGTTATTTCAATGAATGTACACACTCCTGTTATTTCAATGAATGTACACACTCCTGTTATTTCAATGAATGTACACACTCCTGTTATTTCAATGAATGTACACACTCCTGTTATTTCAATGAATGTACACACTCCTGTTATTTCAATGAATGTACACACTCCTGTTATTTCAATGAATGTACACACTCCTGTTATTTCAATGAATGTACACACTCCTGTTATTTCAACGTTTCCCACAGTAACGATGTAACGTACACGCTAACATCAAAACTCGTACGAAGTTATCGCGATGCGCGGGACTTCATGAACGTGTCACGTGGTCTCTCACTGAGGTATACGCTAAACATGTTCTTATTCACAGTTAGCCGCCATGGCCCGTGGCGTGGCGTATTCAGGGGGCGGGGGATATTGGGCCCGTATTCAGGGGGAGTGGACATTGTGCAGTATTTAAGGAGAGGGGCCATTGGGCCATATTCAGGGGGAGGGGACATTGGACAGTATTTAAGGAGAGGGGCCATTGGGCCGTACTTGGGGGAGGGAACATTGGGCCGTATTTAGGGGGAGGGGACATTGGGCCATGACCCCCTCTTCTTTGCTTATTTTTTCGTTTAATTTTTCGCATGTAACCTGTTGCGCCGCTACACGGTAGCGTAGTAAACTAACGGGTGACTTAACTCCCCCCCATTGGCCTCCCGATTGCTAGATCCTAGATACGCCACTGACCATGACATAACTCATGAGAAGATTAACAGTGAACAATACAACATTAACAAAACAAGAACAGTGACATTAACACCACTGATACGTGTAAATGTGATACGTGTAAATGTGCTACTAGTGAGTGTCTTGTCGAGGATCCGGGCCGGCCTGCTGGACGTCGACGGATGTCTGTCTTACCTGCGGGACAGGTCGGACGACATGGCCGCCTGGCTCGTGTACGTGAAGGCTCAACTGGTAAGACGTCTTCCACTTCGTCTGGGTTCATGTGACTCGTGTATGCGAAGGCTCAACTGGTAAGACGTCCTCCACTTCGTCTGGGTTCATGTGACTCGTGTACGCGAAGGCTCAACTGGTAAGACGTCCTCCACTTCGTCTGGGTTCATGTGACTCGTGTACGCGAAGGCTCAACTGGTAAGACGTCCTCCACTTCGTCTGGGTTCATGTGACTCGTGTACGCGAAGGCTCAACTGGTAAGACGTCCTCCACTTCGTATGTGACTCGTGTACGCGAAGGCTCAACTGGTAAGACGTCCTCCACTTCGTCTGGGTTCATGTGACTCGTGTACGCGAAGGCTCAACTGGTAAGACGTCCTCCACTTCGTCTGTGACTCGTGTACGCGAAGGCTAAACTGGTAAGACGTCCTCCACTTCTTCTGGGTTCATGTGACTCGTATACGTGAAGGCTCAACTGGTAAGCCGTCCTCCACTTCGTTTGGGTTCATCAATCGCATATTTATAGATCAGACATGTGAAGTGATTTTGTATGTATTTTATTAATTATTTGTAATTGTTTATTTCTTGTCCGGCTTAGTGAGATTACAACACAGAGACACTGACGCAGTTATCGGCGGCGGGGTTTGTGAGAGGCAATATACATTTCTGTTTGTAAGGCTTATTTCTGTTAGCCTTTAAGAAGTAGTCCCCGTTGGACAACCCTGTATAGTGTAAGACGTTGACCGTGTGGCCGTCCGTGCGTGCAGGCGACCGACGCGGTGCCGTTCGAGGACCTCACGCCTGTCGTACCCCTCAGTTGGTCGCTGCAGACACTCGGCACTCACTTCGTGCACAGGATCAACTACGGTGTTGACTTCATGCTCTGTATCAAGGCGTCGAACGAAGCTGCAAAAATGAAGTTGGTCTCACTGTTCTTTTTATCGTTAGTGCTTGCCTTAGTGTAAATATGTTTAAGTTATCGTTAGTGCTTGCTGTAGTGTAAATATGTTTAAGTTATCGTTAGTGCTTGCCTTAGTGTAAATATGTTTAAGTTATCGTTAGTGCTTGCTGTAGTGTAAATATGTTTAAGTTATCGTTAGTGCTTGCTGTAGTGTAAATATGTTTAAGTTAAAATGTTGCTGCTTCCTTTTGTCACACATCCGTCGAGCCTGGGCAGCGATTCTATATGAAACAGGGTCATTGCTACTGCTGTTATCTTCTCAATGTCCAACTATTTCAACTTTCAATGGTACTTCTCTAAACTGTGGTTTTGTCTCCCCCGCCCACTGCCCGCGCCCAGGAATGACACGGCCCTACAGATGACCGTCACCGACAGCTCGGTGGTCGAGATGATCCTGCTGGAGATCGTGACGGCGTCACTGGAGCGTGACAACATGACGGCGAACGACTGGCACCAGCGTGTCACGTGTTACGGCACTTACAACCTGCAAGAGACTCTCGACCGCATGGAAGACCTCGCGTCCTCCATCAGCGCCTTTTGTCGCTTCGTCGAGCAGACGGACAGTGCAGTCGTTCTAGAGGTACGCGTCTTAATCCGTCTATCAATGGACAGTGCCTGATTCTCGATGTACGAGTCATAATCCGTCTATGAACGGGCAGTGATGTCATTCTAGGGGTACGAGTCTTATTCCGTCTATCAACGGACAGTGCTAGCGTTCTCGGTGTACCAGTCGTAAACCTCTGTCAACGGACACTGCTGTCGACCTCGAGGCTGGCGTCTTAATCTGTCTGTCAACGGACACTACTGTCGACCTCGAGGCTGGCGTCTTATTCTGTCAACGGACAGTGATTTCGTTCTCGAGGCACGAGTTTTACTCCGTCTACCAACGAACCACACCTTTGTGGTGGATCTTACGTGCCTCCATAAACACCAGGTCGTGTTTGTTGTCTTCAATGCCGCTCACATACACCATCTGCCAGAACGGTCGGCAAATGTACGTTACTCCATACCTCTCTCTCTCTCCCCCCAGTACGAGCTGGTGCCGCTGTCGACGGTCGGCCTGTCGACGGCGGTCCGTCACACGGCCAACGCTCAACTCCACCAACTCGTCGACTCCTTCGAGAATCAGTTCAACGACGTTTGTCGAACCGTCGACCTCGTAGACACTTACCGCGCCCACTCGGCCGGCCAGGAGATGATGGAGCGAGCCACCAGCCTCCACGGAAAATTGACCAGGTAAGTCCCTCGCGGCAAACTGATCGGGTGGACAACGGGTGGACAACGGATGGACAACGGGTGGACACTAGATTAGATTAGCTGTTTCACCAAATAACGTTCTCTTTCACACATCGTACGCTGCCATTAGAAATTAAAGTAACCGAGCTGGGTGGAAACGTAGATTGTGTCAGGAGATAAAATTTAAACGAAAAACCAAACAACTTAGAGGACGCCATCAAAATAGCGGGAACTTCCCTGTCATCAGTGAACTTGTTCATTGTAGGATGAAGTCGCGCTACGTCGGCACCATAGCTGACCTCGACCGCATGGACCTGTCTGACGCCGGTGATTGGCGGGAGACGCTCGGGGGATGTACGGACGAGTATTACGAGCTGGCGGGCGACAAGACGCTCCTGACCGTCGTCAAACAACAGCTCGTCAGTAGTGCTGGAGTAGTGTTGAGCCCTACGGTAGAGCCCTGGGGGTGCAGCCCTGGAGTAGAGCCCTGGGGTAAAATCTTGGATAGAGCCTTGGGGGTAGAGCACAGTGTAGAGCCCTGGGATTAGAGCATTGAGAAGAGCCTTGTTGTAGAGCACAGTGTAGAGCCCTGGGATTAGAGCCTCGAGAAGAGCCTTGTGGTAGAGCACAGTGTAGAGCCCTGGGATTAGAGCCTTGAGAAGAGCCTTGTGGTACAGCACAGTGTAGAACCCTGGGATTAGAGCCTTGAGAAGAGCCTTGTGGTAGAGCACAGTGTAGAACCCTGGGATTAGAGCTTTGAGAAGAACATTGTGGTAGAGCACAATGTAGAGCCCTGGGATTAGAACCTTGAGAAGAGCCTTGTGGTAGAGCACAGTGTAGAACCTTGGGATTAGAGCCTTGAGAAGAACCTTGTGGTAGAGCACAGTGTAGAACCCTGGGATTAGAACCTTGAGAAGAACTTTGTGGTAGAGCATAATGTAGAACCCTGGGATTAGAACCTTGAGAAGAGTCTTGTGGTAGAGCACAATGTAGAACCCTGGGATTAGAGCCTTGAGAAGAGTCTTGTGGTAGAGCACAATGTAGAACCCTGGGATTAGAGCCTTGAGAAGAGCCTTGTGGTACAGCACAGTGTAAAACCATGGGATTAGAACCTTGAGAAGAACCTTGTGGTAGAGCACAGTGTAGAACCCTGGGATTAGAACCTTGAGAAGAACCTTGTGGTACAGCACAGTGTAAAACCCTGGGATTAGAACCTTGAGAAGAGCCTTGTGGTAGAGCACAGTGTAAAACCCTGGGATTAGAACCTTGAGAAGAGTCTTGTGGTAGAGCACAGTGTAGAACCCTGGGATTAGAACCTTGAGAAGAGTCTTGTGGTAGAGCACAGTGTAGAACCCTGGGATTAGAGCCATGAGAAGAGCCTTGTGGTAGAGCACAGTGTAAAACCCTGGGATTAGAACCTTGAGAAGAGCCTTGTGGTAGAGCACAGTGTAGAGCCCTATGATTAGAACCTTGAGAAGAACCTTGTGGTAGAGCACAGTATAAAACCCTGGGATTAGAGCTTTGAGAAGAACCTTGTGGTAGAGCACAGTGTAGAGCCCTGGGATTAGAACCTTGAGAAGAGCCTTGTGGTAGAGCACAGTGTAAAACCCTGGGATTAGAACCTTGAGAAGAGCACAGTGTAGAACCTTGGGATTAGAACCTTGAGAAGAGCCTTGTGGTAGAGCACAGTGTAAAACCCTGGGATTAGAACCTTGAGAAGAGCCTTGTGGTAGAGCACAGTGTAGAACCCTGGGATTAGAACCTTGAGAAGAGCCTTGTGGTAGAGCACAGTGTAGAACCCTGGGATTAGAACCTTGAGAAGAACCTTTTGGTAGAGCACAGTGTTGAGCCCTGGGATTAGAACCTTGAGAAGAACCTTGTGGTAGAGCACAGTGTAGAACCCTGGGATTAGAACCTTGAGAAGAACCTTGTGGTAGAGCACAGTGTAGAACCCTGGGATTAGAACCTTGAGAAGAGCCTTGTGGTACAGCACAGTGTAGAGCCCTGGGATTAGAACCTTGAGAAGAACATTGTGGTAGAGCACAGTGTTGAGCCCTGGGATTATAACCTTGAGAAGAACCTTGTGGTAGAGCACAGTGTAGAACCCTGGGATTAGAACCTTGAGAAGAACCTTGTGGTAGAGCACAGTGTAGAACCCTGGGATTAGAACCTTGAGAAGAGCCTTGTGGTAGAGCACAGTGTAGATCCCTGGGATTAGAACCTTGAGAAGAGCCTTGTGGTACAGCACAGTGTAGAGCCCTGGGATTAGAACCTTGAGAAGAGCCTTGTGGTAGAGCACAGTGTAGAACCCTGGGATTAGAACCTTGAGAAGAACCTTGTGGTACAGCACAGTGTAGAACCCTGGGATTAGAACCTTGAGAAGAGCCTTGTGGTAGAGCACAGTATAAAACCCTGGGATTAGAACTTTGAGAAGAGCCTTGTGGTAGAGCACAGTGTAAAACCCTGGGATTAGAACCTTGAGAAGAGCCTTTTGGTACAGCACAGTGTAGAGCCCTGGGATTAGAAACTTGAAAAGAACCTTGTGGTAGAGCACAGTGTAGAGCCCTGGGATTAGAACCTTGAGAAGAACCTTGTGGTAGAGCACAGTGTAGAACCCTGGGATTAGAACCTTGAGAAGAACCTTGTGGTAGAGCACAGTGTAAAACCCTGGGATTATAACCTTGAGAAGGACCTTGTGGTACAGCACAGTGTAGAACCCTGGGATTAGAGCCTTGAGAAGAACCTTGTGGTAGAGCACAGTGTAGAACCGTGGGATTAGAGCCTTGAGAAGAGCCTTGTGGTACAGCACAATGTAAAACCCTGCGATTAGAGCCTAGAGAAGAACCTTGTGGTAGAGCACAGTGTAAAACCCTGGGATTAGAGCCTTGAGAAGAACCCTTTGGTGGAGCACAGTGTAGAACCCTGGGATTAGAGCCTTGAGAAGAACCTTGTGGTAGAGCACAGTGTAAAACCCTGGGATTAGTGCCTTGAGAAGAACCTTGTGGTTGAGCACAGTGTAAAACCCTGGGATTAGAGCCTTGAGAAGAACCTTGTGGTAGAGCACAATGTAGAGCCCTGGGATTAGAGCCTTGAGAAGAGCCTTGTGGTAGAGCACAGTGTAAAACTCTGGGATTAGAACCTTGAGAAAACCTTGTGGTAGAGCACAGTGTAGAACCCTGGGATTAGAGCCTTTAGAAGAGTCTTGTGGTACAGCACAGTGTAAAACCCTGGGATTAGAGCCTTGAGAAGAACCTTGTGGTAGAGCACAGTGTAAAACCCTGGGATTAGAGCCCTGAGAAGAGCCTTGTGGTAGAGCACAGTGTAAAACCCTGGGATTAGAACCTTGAGAAGAGTCTTGTGGTAGAGCACAGTGTAGAACCCTGGGATTAGAACCTTGAGAAGAGTCTTGTGGTAGAGCACAGTGTAGAACCCTGGGATTAGAGCCTTGAGAAGAGCCTTGTGGTAGAGCACAGTGTAAAACCCTGGGATTAGAACCTTGAGAAGAGCCTTGTGGTAGAGCACAGTGTAGAGCCCTGGGATTAGAACCTTGAGAAGAACCTTGTGGTAGAGCACAGTGTAAAACCCTGGGATTAGAGCTTTGAGAAGAACCTTGTGGTAGAGCACAGTGTAGAGCCCTGGGATTAGAACCTTGAGAAGAGCCTTGTGTTAGAGCACAGTGTAAAACCCTGGGATTAGAACCTTGAGAAGAGTCTTGTGGTACAGCACAGTGTAGAGCCCTGGGATTAGAGCCTTGAGAAGAACCTTGTGGTAGAGCACAGTGTAGAGCCCTGGGATTAGAACCTTGAGAAGAGCCTTGTGGTAGAGCACAGTGTAGAACCCTGGGATTAGAGCCTTGAGAAGAGCCTTGTGGTAGAGCACAGTGTAAAACCCTGGGATTAGAACCTTGAGAAGAGCCTTGTGGTAGAGCACAGTGTAGAACCCTGGGATTAGAACCTTGAGAAGAGCCTTGTGGTAGAGCACAGTGTAGAACCCTGGGATTAGAACATTGAGAAGAGCCTTGTGGTAGAGCACAATGTAAAACCCTGGGATTAGAGCCTTGAGAAGAACCTTGTGGTAGAGCACAGTGTAAAACCCTGGGATTAGAAACTTGAGAAGAGCCTTGTGGTAGAGCACAGTGTAAAACCCTGGGATTAGAGCCTTGAGAAGAGCCTTGTGGTAGAGCACAGTGTAAAACCCTGGGATTAGAACCTTGAGAAGAGCCTTGTGGTAGAGCACAGTGTAGAACCCTGGGATTAGAACCTTGAGAAGAGCTTTGTGGTAGAGCACAGTGTAGAACCCTGGGATTAGAACCTTGAGAAGAGCCTTTTGGTAGAGCACAGTGTAAAACACTGGGATTAGAGCCTTGAGAAGAGCCTTGTGGTAGAGCACAGTGTAAAACCCTGGGATTAGAGCCTTGAGAAGAGTCTTGTGGTAGAGCACAGTGTAAAACCCTGGGATTAGAACCTTGAGAAGAGCCTTGTGGTAGAGCACAGTGTAGAACCCTGGGATTAGAACCTTGAGAAGAGCCTTGTGGTAGAGCACAGTGTAGAGCCCTGGGATTAGGACCTTGAGAAGAGCCTTGTGGTAGAGCACAGTGTAAAACCCTGGGATTACAACCTTGAGTAGAGCCTTGTGGTAGAGCACAGTGTAAAACCCTGGGATTAGAGCCTTGAGAAGAGCCTTGTGTTAGAGCACAGTGTAAAACCCTGGGATTAGAGCCTTGAGAAGAGCCTTGTGGTAGAGCACAGTGTAAAACCCTGGGATTAGAACCTTGAGAAGAGCCTTGTGGTAAAGCACAGTGTAGAACCCTGGGATTAGAACCTTGAGAAGAGCCTTGTGGTAGAGCACAGTGTAAAACCCTGGGATTAGAGCCTTGAGAAGAGGCTTGTGGTAGAGCACAGTGTAAAACCCTGGGATTAGAACCTTGAGAAGAACCTTGTGGTAGAGCACAGTGTAGAACCCTGGGATTAGAACCTTGAGAAGAGCCTTGTGGTAGAGCACAGTGTAGAACCCTGGGATTAGAACCTTGAGAAGAGTCTTGTGGTAGAGCACAGTGTAGAACCCTGGGATTAGAGCCTTGAGAAGAGACTTGTGGTAGAGCACAGTGTAAAACCCTGGGATTAGAACCTTGAGAAGAGCCTTGTGGTAGAGCACAGTGTAAAACCCTGGGATTAGAACCTTGAGAAGAGTCTTGTGGTAGAGCACAGTGTAGAACCCTGGGATTAGAACCTTGAGAAGAGTCTTGTGGTAGAGCACAGTGTAGAACCCTGTGATTAGAGCCTTGAGAAGAGCCTTGTGGTAGAGCACAGTGTAAAATCCTGGGATTAGAACCTTGAGAAGAGCCTTGTGGTAGAGCACAGTGTAAAACCCTGGGATTAGAACCTTGAGAAGAGTCTTGTGGTAGAGCACAGTGTAGAACCCTGGGATTAGAACCTTGAGAAGAGTCTTGTGGTAGAGCACAGTGTAGAACCCTGGGATTAGAGCCATGAGAAGAGCCTTGTGGTAGAGCACAGTGTAAAACCCTGGGATTAGAACCTTGAGAAGAGCCTTGTGGTAGAGCACAGTGTAGAGCCCTATGATTAGAACCTTGAGAAGAACCTTGTGGTAGAGCACAGTATAAAACCCTGGGATTAGAGCTTTGAGAAGAACCTTGTGGTAGAGCACAGTGTAGAGCCCTGGGATTAGAACCTTGAGAAGAGCCTTGTGGAAGAGCACAGTGTAAAACCCTGGGATTAGAACCTTGAGAAGAGCACAGTGTAGAACCTTGGGATTAGAACCTTGAGAAGAGCCTTGTGGTAGAGCACAGTGTAAAACCCTGGGATTAGAACCTTGAGAAGAGCCTTGTGGTAGAGCACAGTGTAGAACCCTGGGATTAGAACCTTGAGAAGAGCCTTGTGGTAGAGCACAGTGTAGAACCCTGGGATTAGAACCTTGAGAAGAACCTTTTGGTAGAGCACAGTGTTGAGCCCTGGGATTAGAACCTTGAGAAGAACCTTGTGGTAGAGCACAGTGTAGAACCCTGGGATTAGAACCTTGAGAAGAACCTTGTGGTAGAGCACAGTGTAGAACCCTGGGATTAGAACCTTGAGAAGAGCCTTGTGGTACAGCACAGTGTAGAGCCCTGGGATTAGAACCTTGAGAAGAACATTGTGGTAGAGCACAGTGTTGAGCCCTGGGATTATAACATTGAGAAGAACCTTGTGGTAGAGCACAGTGTAGAACCCTGGGATTAGAACCTTGAGAAGAACCTTGTGGTAGAGCACAGTGTAGAACCCTGGGATTAGAACCTTGAGAAGAGCCTTGTGGTAGAGCACAGTGTAGATCCCTGGGATTAGAACCTTGAGAAGAGCCTTGTGGTACAGCACAGTGTAGAGCCCTGGGATTAGAACCTTGAGAAGAGCCTTGTGGTAGAGCACAGTGTAGAACCCTGGGATTAGAACCTTGAGAAGAACCTTGTGGTACAGCACAGTGTAGAACCCTGGGATTAGAACCTTGAGAAGAGCCTTGTGGTAGAGCACAGTATAAAACCCTGGGATTAGAACTTTGAGAAGAGCCTTGTGGTAGAGCACAGTGTAAAACCCTGGGATTAGAACCTTGAGAAGAGCCTTTTGGTACAGCACAGTGTAGGGCCCTGGGATTAGAAACTTGAAAAGAACCTTGTGGTAGAGCACAGTGTAGAGCCCTGGGATTAGAACCTTGAGAAGAACCTTGTGGTAGAGCACAGTGTAGAACCCTGGGATTAGAACCTTGAGAAGAACCTTGTGGTAGAGCACAGTGTAAAACCCTGGGATTATAACCTTGAGAAGGACCTTGTGGTACAGCACAGTGTAGAACCCTGGGATTAGAGCCTTGAGAAGAACCTTGTGGTAGAGCACAGTGTAGAACCGTGGGATTAGAGCCTTGAGAAGAGCCTTGTGGTACAGCACAATGTAAAACCCTGCGATTAGAGCCTAGAGAAGAACCTTGTGGTAGAGCACAGTGTAAAACCCTGGGATTAGAGCCTTGAGAAGAACCTTTTGGTGGAGCACAGTGTAGAACCCTGGGATTAGAGCCTTGAGAAGAACCTTGTGGTAGAGCACAGTGTAAAACCCTGGGATTAGTGCCTTGAGAAGAACCTTGTGGTTGAGCACAGTGTAAAACCCTGGGATTAGAGCCTTGAGAAGAACCTTGTGGTAGAGCACAATGTAGAGCCCTGGGATTAGAGCCTAGAGAAGAGCCTTGTGGTAGAGCACAGTGTAAAACTCTGGGATTAGAACCTTGAGAAAACCTTGTGGTAGAGCACAGTGTAGAACCCTGGGATTAGAGCCTTTAGAAGAGTCTTGTGGTACAGCACAGTGTAAAACCCTGGGATTAGAGCCTTGAGAAGAACCTTGTGGTAGAGCACAGTGTAAAACCCTGGGATTAGAGCCTTGAGAAGAGCCTTGTGGTAGAGCACAGTGTAAAACCCTGGGATTAGAACCTTGAGAAGAGTCTTGTGGTAGAGCACAGTGTAGAACCCTGGGATTAGAACCTTGAGAAGAGTCTTGTGGTAGAGCACAGTGTAGAACCCTGGGATTAGAGCCTTGAGAAGAGCCTTGTGGTAGAGCACAGTGTAAAACCCTGGGATTAGAACCTTGAGAAGAGCCTTGTGGTAGAGCACAGTGTAGAGCCCTGGGATTAGAACCTTGAGAAGAACCTTGTGGTAGAGCACAGTGTAAAACCCTGGGATTAGAGCTTTGAGAAGAACTTTGTGGTAGAGCACAGTGTAGAGCCCTGGGATTAGAACTTTGAGAAGAGCCTTGTGTTAGAGCACAGTGTAAAACCCTGGGATTAGAACCTTGAGAAGAGTCTTGTGGTACAGCACAGTGTAGAGCCCTGGGATTAGAGCCTTGAGAAGAACCTTGTGGTAGAGCACAGTGTAGAGCCCTGGGATTAGAACCTTGAGAAGAGCCTTGTGGTAGAGCACAGTGTAGAACCCTGGGATTAGAACCTTGAGAAGAATCTTGTGGTAGAGCACAGTGTAGAACCCTGGGATTAGAACCTTGAGAAGAACCTTGTGGTAGAGCACAGTGTAGAACCCTGGGATTAGAACCTTGAGAAGAACCTTGTGGTAGAGCACAGTGTAGAACCCTGGGATTAGAACCTTGAGAAAACCTTGTGGTAGAGCACAGTGTAGAACCCTGGGATTAGAACCTTGAGAAGAACCTTGTGGTAGAGCACAGTGTAGAACCCTGGGATTAGAACCTTGAGAAGAACCTTGTGGTAGAGCACAGTGTAGAACCCTGGGATTAGAACCTTGAGAAGAACCTTGTGGTAGAGCACAGTGTAGAACCCTGGGATTAGAACCTTGAGAAAAGCCTTGTGGTACAGCACAGTGTAGAACCCTGGGATTAGAACCTTGAGAAGAGCCTTTTGGTACAGCACAGTGTAGAGCCCTGGGATTAGAAACTTGAAAAGAACCTTGTGGTAGAGCACAGTGTAGAGCCCTGGGATTAGAACCTTGAGAAGAACCTTGTGGTAGAGCACAGTGTAGAACCCTGGGATTAGAACCTTGAGAAGAACCTTGTGGTAGAGCACAGTGTAGAACCCTGGGATTATAACCTTGAGAAGGACCTTGTGGTACAGCACAGTGTAGAACCATGGGATTAGAGCCTTGAGAAGAACCTTGTGGTAGAGCACAGTGTAGAACCCTGGGATTAGAGCCTTGAGAAGAGCCTTGTGGTACAGCACAATGTAAAACCCTGCGATTAGAGCCTAGAGAAGAACCTTGTGGTAGAGCACAGTGTAAAACCCTGGGATTAGAGCCTTGAGAAGAACCTTGTGGTGGAGCACAGTGTAGAACCCTGGGATTAGAGCCTTGAGAAGAACCTTGTGGTAGAGCACAGTGTAAAACCCTGGGATTAGTGCCTTGAGAAGAACCTTGTGGTTGAGCACAGTGTAAAACCCTGGGATTAGAGCCTTGAGAAGAACCTTGTGGTAGAGCACAATGTAGAGCCCTGGGATTAGAGCCTTGAGAAGAGCCTTGTGGTAGAGCACAGTGTAAAACTCTGGGATTAGAACCTTGAGAAAACCTTGTGGTAGAGCACAGTGTAGAACCCTGGGATTAGAGCCTTTAGAAGAGTCTTGTGGTACAGCACAGTGTAAAACCCTGGGATTAGAGCCTTGAGAAGAACCTTGTGGTAGAGCACAGTGTAAAACCCTGGGATTAGAGCCTTGAGAAGAGCCTTGTGGTAGAGCACAGTGTAAAACCCTGGGATTAGAACCTTGGGAAGAGTCTTGTGGTAGAGCACAGTGTAGAACCCTGGGATTAGAACCTTGAGAAGAGTCTTGTGGTAGAGCACAGTGTAGAACCCTGGGATTAGAGCCTTGAGAAGAGCCTTGTGGTAGAGCACAGTGTAAAACCCTGGGATTAGAACCTTGAGAAGAGCCTTGTGGTAGAGCACAGTTTAGAGCCCTGGGATTAGAACCTTGAGAAGAACCTTGTGGTAGAGCACAGTGTAAAACCCTGGGATTAGAGCTTTCAGAAGAACCTTGTGGTAGAGCACAGTGTAGAGCCCTGGGATTAGAACCTTGAGAAGAGCCTTGTGGTAGAGCACAGTGTAAAACCCTGGGATTAGAACCTTGAGAAGAGCCTTTTGGTACAGCACAGTGTAGAGCCCTGGGATTAGAAACTTGAAAAGAACCTTGTGGTAGAGCACAGTGTAGAGCCCTGGGATTAGAACCTTGAGAAGAACCTTGTGGTAGAGCACAGTGTAGAACCCTGGGATTAGAACCTTGAGAAGAACCTTGTGGTAGAGCACAGTGTAGAACCCTAGGATTATAACCTTGAGAAGGACCTTGTGGTACAGCACAGTGTAGAACCCTGGGATTAGAGCCTTGAGAAGAACCTTGTGGTAGAGCACAGTGTAGAACCCTGGGATTAGAGCCTTGAGAAGAGCCTTGTGGTACAGCACAATGTAAAACCCTGCGATTAGAGCCTAGAGAAGAACCTTGTGGTAGAGCACAGTGTAAAACCCTGGGATTAGAGCCTTGAGAAGAACCTTGTGGTAGAGCACAGTGTTGAGCCCTGGGATTAGAACCTTGAGAAGAACCTTGTGGTAGAGCACAGTGTAGAACCCTGGGATTAGAACCTTGAGAAGAACCTTGTGGTACAGCACAGTGTAGAGCCCTGGGATTAGAACCTTGAGAAGAGCCTTGTGGTAGAGCACAGTGTAGAGGCCTGGGATTACAACCTTCAGAAGAACCTTGTGGTAGAGCACAGTGTAGAACCCTGGGATTAGAACCTTGAGAAGAGCCTTGTGGTACAGCACAGTGTAGAGCCCTGGGATTAGAACCTTGAGAAAAGCCTTGTGGTACAGCACAGTGTAGAGCCCTGGGATTAGAACCTTGAGAAGAACCTTGTGGTAGAGCACAGTGTTGAGCCCTGGGATTAGAACCTTGAGAAGAACCTTGTGGTAGAGCACAGTGTAGAACCCTGGGATTAGAACCTTGAGAAGAACCTTGTGGTACAGCACAGTGTAGAGCCCTGGGATTAGAACCTTGAGAAGAGCCTTGTGGTAGAGCACAGTGTAGAACCCTGGGATTAGAACCTTGAGAAGAACCTTGTGGTAGAGCACAGTGTATAACCCTGGGATTAGAACCTTGAGAAGAGCCTTGTGGTACAGCACAGTGTAGAGCCCTGGGATTAGAACCTTGAGAAGAGCCTTGTGGTAGAGCACAGTGTAGAACCCTGGGATTAGAACCTTGAGAAGAATCTTCTGGTAGAGCACAGTGTAGAACCCTGGGTTTAGAACCTTGAGAAGAACCTTGTGGTAGAGCACAGTGTAGAACCCTGGGATCAGAACCTTGAGAAGAACCTTGTGGTAGAGCACAGTGTAGAACCCTGGGATTAGAACCTTGAGAAGAATCTTGTGGTAGAGCACAGTGTAGAACCCTGGGATTAGAACCTTGAGAAGAGCCTTGTGGTAGAGCACAGTGTAGAAACCTGGGATTAGAACCTTGAGAAGAATCTTGTGGTAGAGCACAGTGTAGAACCCTGGGATTAGAACCTTGAGAAGAACCTTGTGGTAGAGCACAGTGTAGAACCCTGGGATTAGAACCTTGAGAAGAACCTTGTGGTAGAGCACAGTGTAGAACCCTGGGATTAGAACCTTGAGAAGAATCTTGTGGTAGAGCACAGTGTAGAACCCTGGGATTAGAACCTTGAGAAGAATCTTGTGGTAGAGCACAGTGTAGAACCCTGGGATTAGAACCTTGAGAAGAGCCTTGTGGTAGAGCACAGTGTAGAACCCTGGGATTAGAACCTTGAGAAGAATCTTGTGGTAGAGCACAGTGTAGAACCCTGGGATTAGAACCTTGAGAAGAACCTTGTGGTAGAGCACAGTGTAGAACCCTGGGATTAGAACCTTGAGAAGAGCCTTGTGGTACAGCACAGTGTAGAGCCCTGGGATTAGAACCTTGAGAAGAGCCTTGTTGTAGAGCACAGTGTAGAAATCTGGGATTAGAACCTTGAGAAGAATCTTGTGGTAGAGCACAGTGTACAACCCTGGGATTAGAACCTTGAGAAGAACCTTGTGGTAGAGCACAGTGTAGAACCCTGGGATTAGAACCTTGAGAAGAACCTTGTCGTAGAGCACAGTGTAGAACCCTGGGATTAGAACCTTGAGAAGAGCCTTGTGGTACAGCACATTGTAGAGCCCTGGGATTAGAACCTTGAGAAGAACCTTGTGGTAGAGCACAGTGTTGAGCCCTGGGATTAGAACCTTGAGAAGAACCTTGTGGTAGAGCACAGTGTAGAACCCTGGGATTAGAACCTTGAGAAGAACCTTGTGGTAGAGCACAGTGTAGAACCCTGGGATTAGAACCTTGAGAAGAGCCTTGTGGTACAGCACAGTGTAGAGCCCTGGGATTAGAACCTTGAGAAGAACATTGTGGTAGAGCACAGAGTTGAGCCCTGGGATTAGAACCTTGAGAAGAACCTTGTGGTAGAGCACAGTGTAGAACCCTGGGATTAGAACCTTGAGAAAAACCTTGTGGTAGAGCACAGTGTAGAACCCTGGGATTAGAACCTTGAGAAGAGCCTTGTGGTAGAGCACAGTGTAGAACCCTGGGATTAGAACCTTGAGAAGAACCTTGTGGTAGAGCACAGTGTAAAACCCTGGGATTAGAGCCTTGAGAAGAACCTTTTGGTGGAGCACAGTGTAGAACCCTGGGATTAGAGCCTTGAGAAGAACCTTGTGGTAGAGCACAGTGTAAAACCCTGGGATTAGTGCCTTGAGAAGAACCTTGTGGTTGAGCACAGTGTAAAACCCTGGGATTAGAGCCTTGAGAAGAACCTTGTGGTAGAGCACAATGTAGAGCCCTGGGATTAGAGCCTAGAGAAGAGCCTTGTGGTAGAGCACAGTGTAAAACTCTGGGATTAGAACCTTGAGAAAACCTTGTGGTAGAGCACAGTGTAGAACCCTGGGATTAGAGCCTTTAGAAGAGTCTTGTGGTACAGCACAGTGTAAAACCCTGGGATTAGAGCCTTGAGAAGAACCTTGTGGTAGAGCACAGTGTAAAACCCTGGGATTAGAGCCTTGAGAAGAGCCTTGTGGTAGAGCACAGTGTAAAACCCTGGGATTAGAACCTTGAGAAGAGTCTTGTGGTAGAGCACAGTGTAGAACCCTGGGATTAGAACCTTGAGAAGAGTCTTGTGGTAGAGCACAGTGTAGAACCCTGGGATTAGAGCCTTGAGAAGAGCCTTGTGGTAGAGCACAGTGTAAAACCCTGGGATTAGAACCTTGAGAAGAGCCTTGTGGTAGAGCACAGTGTAGAGCCCTGGGATTAGAACCTTGAGAAGAACCTTGTGGTAGAGCACAGTGTAAAACCCTGGGATTAGAGCTTTGAGAAGAACCTTGTGGTAGAGCACAGTGTAGAGCCCTGGGATTAGAACTTTGAGAAGAGCCTTGTGTTAGAGCACAGTGTAAAACCCTGGGATTAGAACCTTGAGAAGAGTCTTGTGGTACAGCACAGTGTAGAGCCCTGGGATTAGAGCCTTGAGAAGAACCTTGTGGTAGAGCACAGTGTAGAGCCCTGGGATTAGAACCTTGAGAAGAGCCTTGTGGTAGAGCACAGTGTAGAACCCTGGGATTAGAACCTTGAGAAGAATCTTGTGGTAGAGCACAGTGTAGAACCCTGGGATTAGAACCTTGAGAAGAACCTTGTGGTAGAGCACAGTGTAGAACCCTGGGATTAGAACCTTGAGAAGAACCTTGTGGTAGAGCACAGTGTAGAACCCTGGGATTAGAACCTTGAGAAAACCTTGTGGTAGAGCACAGTGTAGAACCCTGGGATTAGAACCTTGAGAAGAACCTTGTGGTAGAGCACAGTGTAGAACCCTGGGATTAGAACCTTGAGAAGAACCTTGTGGTAGAGCACAGTGTAGAACCCTGGGATTAGAACCTTGAGAAGAACCTTGTGGTAGAGCACAGTGTAGAACCCTGGGATTAGAACCTTGAGAAAAGCCTTGTGGTACAGCACAGTGTAGAACCCTGGGATTAGAACCTTGAGAAGAGCCTTTTGGTACAGCACAGTGTAGAGCCCTGGGATTAGAAACTTGAAAAGAACCTTGTGGTAGAGCACAGTGTAGAGCCCTGGGATTAGAACCTTGAGAAGAACCTTGTGGTAGAGCACAGTGTAGAACCCTGGGATTAGAACCTTGAGAAGAACCTTGTGGTAGAGCACAGTGTAGAACCCTGGGATTATAACCTTGAGAAGGACCTTGTGGTACAGCACAGTGTAGAACCATGGGATTAGAGCCTTGAGAAGAACCTTGTGGTAGAGCACAGTGTAGAACCCTGGGATTAGAGCCTTGAGAAGAGCCTTGTGGTACAGCACAATGTAAAACCCTGCGATTAGAGCCTAGAGAAGAACCTTGTGGTAGAGCACAGTGTAAAACCCTGGGATTAGAGCCTTGAGAAGAACCTTGTGGTGGAGCACAGTGTAGAACCCTGGGATTAGAGCCTTGAGAAGAACCTTGTGGTAGAGCACAGTGTAAAACCCTGGGATTAGTGCCTTGAGAAGAACCTTGTGGTTGAGCACAGTGTAAAACCCTGGGATTAGAGCCTTGAGAAGAACCTTGTGGTAGAGCACAATGTAGAGCCCTGGGATTAGAGCCTTGAGAAGAGCCTTGTGGTAGAGCACAGTGTAAAACTCTGGGATTAGAACCTTGAGAAAACCTTGTGGTAGAGCACAGTGTAGAACCCTGGGATTAGAGCCTTTAGAAGAGTCTTGTGGTACAGCACAGTGTAAAACCCTGGGATTAGAGCCTTGAGAAGAACCTTGTGGTAGAGCACAGTGTAAAACCCTGGGATTAGAGCCTTGAGAAGAGCCTTGTGGTAGAGCACAGTGTAAAACCCTGGGATTAGAACCTTGGGAAGAGTCTTGTGGTAGAGCACAGTGTAGAACCCTGGGATTAGAACCTTGAGAAGAGTCTTGTGGTAGAGCACAGTGTAGAACCCTGGGATTAGAGCCTTGAGAAGAGCCTTGTGGTAGAGCACAGTGTAAAACCCTGGGATTAGAACCTTGAGAAGAGCCTTGTGGTAGAGCACAGTTTAGAGCCCTGGGATTAGAACCTTGAGAAGAACCTTGTGGTAGAGCACAGTGTAAAACCCTGGGATTAGAGCTTTCAGAAGAACCTTGTGGTAGAGCACAGTGTAGAGCCCTGGGATTAGAACCTTGAGAAGAGCCTTGTGGTAGAGCACAGTGTAAAACCCTGGGATTAGAACCTTGAGAAGAGCCTTTTGGTACAGCACAGTGTAGAGCCCTGGGATTAGAAACTTGAAAAGAACCTTGTGGTAGAGCACAGTGTAGAGCCCTGGGATTAGAACCTTGAGAAGAACCTTGTGGTAGAGCACAGTGTAGAACCCTGGGATTAGAACCTTGAGAAGAACCTTGTGGTAGAGCACAGTGTAGAACCCTGGGATTATAACCTTGAGAAGGACCTTGTGGTACAGCACAGTGTAGAACCCTGGGATTAGAGCCTTGAGAAGAACCTTGTGGTAGAGCACAGTGTAGAACCCTGGGATTAGAGCCTTGAGAAGAGCCTTGTGGTACAGCACAATGTAAAACCCTGCGATTAGAACCTTGAGAAGAACCTTGTGGTAGAGCACAGTGTAGAACCCTGGGATTAGAACCTTGAGAAGAACCTTGTGGTACAGCACAGTGTAGAGCCCTGGGATTAGAACCTTGAGAAGAGCCTTGTGGTAGAGCACAGTGTAGAGGCCTGGGATTACAACCTTCAGAAGAACCTTGTGGTAGAGCACAGTGTAGAACCCTGGGATTAGAACCTTGAGAAGAGCCTTGTGGTACAGCACAGTGTAGAGCCCTGGGATTAGAACCTTGAGAAAAGCCTTGTGGTACAGCACAGTGTAGAGCCCTGGGATTAGAACCTTGAGAAGAACCTTGTGGTAGAGCACAGTGTTGAGCCCTGGGATTAGAACCTTGAGAAGAACCTTGTGGTAGAGCACAGTGTAGAACCCTGGGATTAGAACCTTGAGAAGAACCTTGTGGTACAGCACAGTGTAGAGCCCTGGGATTAGAACCTTGAGAAGAGCCTTGTGGTAGAGCACAGTGTAGAACCCTGGGATTAGAACCTTGAGAAGAACCTTGTGGTAGAGCACAGTGTATAACCCTGGGATTAGAACCTTGAGAAGAGCCTTGTGGTACAGCACAGTGTAGAGCCCTGGGATTAGAACCTTGAGAAGAGCCTTGTGGTAGAGCACAGTGTAGAACCCTGGGATTAGAACCTTGAGAAGAATCTTCTGGTAGAGCACAGTGTAGAACCCTGGGTTTAGAACCTTGAGAAGAACCTTGTGGTAGAGCACAGTGTAGAACCCTGGGATCAGAACCTTGAGAAGAACCTTGTGGTAGAGCACAGTGTAGAACCCTGGGATTAGAACCTTGAGAAGAATCTTGTGGTAGAGCACAGTGTAGAACCCTGGGATTAGAACCTTGAGAAGAGCCTTGTGGTAGAGCACAGTGTAGAAACCTGGGATTAGAACCTTGAGAAGAATCTTGTGGTAGAGCACAGTGTAGAACCCTGGGATTAGAACCTTGAGAAGAACCTTGTGGTAGAGCACAGTGTAGAACCCTGGGATTAGAACCTTGAGAAGAACCTTGTGGTAGAGCACAGTGTAGAACCCTGGGATTAGAACCTTGAGAAGAATCTTGTGGTAGAGCACAGTGTAGAACCCTGGGATTAGAACCTTGAGAAGAAACTTGTGGTAGAGCACAGTGTAGAACCCTGGGATTAGAACCTTGAGAAGAGCCTTGTGGTAGAGCACAGTGTAGAACCCTGGGATTAGAACCTTGAGAAGAATCTTGTGGTAGAGCACAGTGTAGAACCCTGGGATTAGAACCTTGAGAAGAACCTTGTGGTAGAGCACAGTGTAGAACCCTGGGATTAGAACCTTGAGAAGAGCCTTGTGGTACAGCACAGTGTAGAGCCCTGGGATTAGAACCTTGAGAAGAGCCTTGTTGTAGAGCACAGTGTAGAAATCTGGGATTAGAACCTTGAGAAGAATCTTGTGGTAGAGCACAGTGTACAACCCTGGGATTAGAACCTTGAGAAGAACCTTGTGGTAGAGCACAGTGTAGAACCCTGGGATTAGAACCTTGAGAAGAACCTTGTCGTAGAGCACAGTGTAGAACCCTGGGATTAGAACCTTGAGAAGAGCCTTGTGGTACAGCACATTGTAGAGCCCTGGGATTAGAACCTTGAGAAGAACCTTGTGGTAGAGCACAGTGTTGAGCCCTGGGATTAGAACCTTGAGAAGAACCTTGTGGTAGAGCACAGTGTAGAACCCTGGGATTAGAACCTTGAGAAGAACCTTGTGGTAGAGCACAGTGTAGAACCCTGGGATTAGAACCTTGAGAAGAGCCTTGTGGTACAGCACAGTGTAGAGCCCTGGGATTAGAACCTTGAGAAGAACATTGTGGTAGAGCACAGAGTTGAGCCCTGGGATTAGAACCTTGAGAAGAACCTTGTGGTAGAGCACAGTGTAGAACCCTGGGATTAGAACCTTGAGAAAAACCTTGTGGTAGAGCACAGTGTAGAACCCTGGGATTAGAACCTTGAGAAGAGCCTTGTGGTAGAGCACAGTGTAGAACCCTGGGATTAGAACCTTGAGAAGAACCTTGTGGTAGAGCACAGTGTAGAACCCTGGGATTAGAACCTTGAGAAAACCTTGTGGTAGAGCACAGTGTAGAACCCTGGGATTAGAACCTTGAGAAGAACCTTGTGGTAGAGCACAGTGTAGAACCCTGGGATTAGAACCTTGAGAAGAACCTTGTGGTAGAGCACAGTGTAGAACCCTGGGATTAGAACCTTGAGAAGAACCTTGTGGTAGAGCACAGTGTAGAACCCTGGGATTAGAACCTTGAGAAAAGCCTTGTGGTACAGCACAGTGTAGAGCCCTGGGATTAGAACCTTGAGAAGAACCTTGTGGTACAGCACAGTGTAGAACCCTGGGATTAGAACCTTGAGAAGAGCCTTGTGGTAGAGCACAGTGTAAAACCCTGGGATTAGAACCTTGAGAAGAGCCTTGTGGTAGAGCACAGTGTAAAACCCTGGGATTAGAACCTAGAGAAGAGCCTTTTGGTACAGCACAGTGTAGAGCCCTGGGATTAGAAACTTGAAAAGAACCTTGTGGTAGAGCACAGTGTAGAGCCCTGGGATTAGAACCTTGAGAAGAACCTTGTGATAGAGCACAGTGTAAAACCCTGGAATTAGAACCTTGAGAAGAGCCTTTTGGTACAGCACAGTGTAGAGCCCTGGGATTAGAACCTTGAGAAGAGCCTTGTGGTAGAGCACAGTGTAGAACCCTGGGATTAGAACCTTGAGAAGAACCTTGTGGTAGAGCACAGTGTAGAACCCTGGGATTAGAACCTTGAGAAGAGCCTTGTGGTACAGCACAGTGTAGAGCCCTGGGATTAGAACCTTGAGAAGAGCCTTGTGGTAGAGCACAGTGTAGAACCCTGGGATTAGAACCTTGAGAAGAATCTTGTGGTAGAGCACAGTGTAGAACCCTGGGATTAGAACCTTGAGAAGAACCTTGTGGTAGAGCACAGTGTAGAACCTTGGGATTAGAACCTTGAGAAGAACCTTGTGGTAGAGCACAGTGTAGAACCCTGGGATTAGAACCTTGAGAAGAATCTTGTGGTAGAGCACAGTGTAGAACCCTGGGATTAGAACCTTGAGAAGAGCCTTGTGGTAGAGCACAGTGTAGAACCCTGGGATTAGAACCTTGAGAAGAATCTTGTGGTAGAGCACAGTGTAGAACCCTGGGATTAGAACCTTGAGAAGAACCTTGTGGTAGAGCACAGTGTAGAACCCCGGGATTAGAACCTTGAGAAGAACCTTGTGGTAGAGCACAGTGTAGAACCCTGGGATTAGAACCTTGAGAAGAGCCTTGTGGTACAGCACAGTGTAGAGCCCTGGGATTAGAACCTTGAGAAGAGCCTTGTGGTAGAGCACAGTGTAGAACCCTGGGATTAGAACCTTGAGAAGAATCTTGTGGTAGAGCACAGTGTAGAACCCTGGGATTAGAACCTTGAGAAAAACCTTGTGGTAGAGCACAGTGTAGAACCCTGGGATTAGAACCTTGAGAAGAACCTTGTGGTAGAGCACAGTGTAGAACCCTGGGATTAGAACCTTGAGAAGAGCCTTGTGGTACAGCACATTGTAGAGCCCTGGGATTAGATCCTTGAGAAGAACCTTGTGGTAGAGCACAGTGTTGAGCCCTGGGATTAGAACCTTGAGAAGAACCTTGTGGTAGAGCACAGTGTAGAACCCTGGGTTTAGAACCTTGAGAAGAACCTTGTGGTAGAGCACAGTGTAGAACCCTGGGATTAGAACCTTGAGAAGAGCCTTGTGGTACAGCACAGTGTAGAGCCCTGGGATTAGAACCTTGAGAAGAACATTGTGGTAGAGCACAGTGTTGAGCCCTGGGATTAGAACCTTGAGAAGAACCTTGTGGTAGAGCACAGTGTAGAACCCTGGGATTAGAACCTTGAGAAGAACCTTGTGGTAGAGCACAGTGTAGAACCCTGGGATTAGAACCTTGAGAAGAGCCTTGTGGTAGAGCACAGTGTAGAACCCTGGGATTAGAACCTTGAGAAGAGCCTTGTGGTACAGCACAGTGTAGAGCCCTGGGATTAGAACCTTGAGAAGAGCCTTTTGGTAGAGCACAGTGTAGAACCCTGGGATTAGAACCTTGAGAAGAACCTTGTGGTAGAGCACAGTGTAGAACCCTGGGATTAGAACCTTGAGAAGAACCTTGTGGTAGAGCACAGTGTAGAACCCTGGGATTAGAACCTTGAGAAGAACCTTGTGGTAGAGCACAGTGTAGAACCCTGGGATTAGAACCTTGAGAAAAGCCTTGTGGTACAGCACAGTGTAGAGCCCTGGGATTAGAACCTTGAGAAGAACCTTGTGGTACAGCACAGTGTAGAACCCTGGGATTAGAACCTTGAGAAGAGCCTTGTGGTAGAGCACAGTGTAAAACCCTGGGATTAGAACCTTGAGAAGAGCCTTTTGGTACAACACAGTGTAGAGCCCTGGGATTAGAAACTTGAAAAGAACCTTGTGGTAGAGCACAGTGTAGAGCCCTGGGATTAGAACCTTGAGAAGAACCTTGTGATAGAGCACAGTGTAAAACCCTGGGATTAGAACCTTGAGAAGAGCCTTTTGGTACAGCACAGTGTAGAGCCCTGGGATTAGAAACTTGAAAAGAACCTTGTGGTAGAGCACAGTGTAAAACCCTGGGATTAGAACCTTGAGAAGAACCTTGTGGTAGAGCACAGTGTAGAACCCTGGGATTAGAACCTTGAGAAGAACCTTGTGGTACAGCACAGTGTAGAACCCTGGGATTAGAGCCTTGAGAAGAACCTTGTGGTAGAGCACAGTGTAGAACCCTGGGATTAGAGCCTTGAGAAGAGCCTTGTGGTACAGCACAATGTAAAACCCTGCGATTAGAGCCTAGAGAAGAACCTTGTGGTAGAGCACAGTGTAAAACCCTGGGATTAGAGCCTTGAGAAGAACCTTGTGGTAGAGCACAGTGTAGAAACCTGGGATTAGAGCCTTGAGAAGAACCTTGTGGTAGAGCACAGTGTAAAACCCTGGGATTAGAGCCTTGAGAAGAACCTTGTGGTAGAGCACAGTGTAAAACCCTGGGATTAGAGCCTTGAGAAGAACCTTGTGGTAGAGCACAATGTAGAGCCCTGGGATTAGAGCCTTGAGAAGAGCCTTGTGGTAGAGCACAATGTAAAACTCTGGGATTAGAACCTTGAGAAAACCTTGTGGTAGAGCACAGTGTAGAACCCTGGGATTAGAACCTTGAGAAGAACCTTGTGGTAGAGCACAGTGTAGAACCCTGGGATTAGAACCTTGAGAAGAACCTTGTGGTAGAGCACAGTGTAGAACCCTGGGATTAGAACCTTGAGAAGAGCCTTGTGGTAGAGCACAGTGTAGAACCCTGGGATTAGAACCTTGAGAAGAGCCTTGTGGTACAGCACAGTGTAGAGCCCTGGGATTAGAACCTTGAGAAGAGCCTTGTGGTAGAGCACAGTGTAGAACCCTGGGATTAGAACCTTGAGAAGAACCTTGTGGTAGAGCACAGTGTAGAACCCTGGGATTAGAACCTTGAGAAGAACCTTGTGGTAGAGCACAGTGTAGAACCCTGGGATTAGAACCTTGAGAAGAACCTTGTGGTAGAGCACAGTGTAGAACCCTGGGATTAGAACCTTGAGAAAAGCCTTGTGGTACAGCACAGTGTAGAGCCCTGGGATTAGAACCTTGAGAAGAACCTTGTGGTACAGCACAGTGTAGAACCCTGGGATTAGAACCTTGAGAAGAGCCTTGTGGTAGAGCACAGTGTAAAACCCTGGGATTAGAACCTTGAGAAGAGCCTTTTGGTACAACACAGTGTAGAGCCCTGGGATTAGAAACTTGAAAAGAACCTTGTGGTAGAGCACAGTGTAGAGCCCTGGGATTAGAACCTTGAGAAGAACCTTGTGATAGAGCACAGTGTAAAACCCTGGGATTAGAACCTTGAGAAGAGCCTTTTGGTACAGCACAGTGTAGAGCCCTGGGATTAGAAACTTGAAAAGAACCTTGTGGTAGAGCACAGTGTAAAACCCTGGGATTAGAACCTTGAGAAGAACCTTGTGGTAGAGCACAGTGTAGAACCCTGGGATTAGAACCTTGAGAAGAACCTTGTGGTACAGCACAGTGTAGAACCCTGGGATTAGAGGCTTGAGAAGAACCTTGTGGTAGAGCACAGTGTAGAACCCTGGGATTAGAGCCTTGAGAAGAGCCTTGTGGTACAGCACAATGTAAAACCCTGCGATTAGAGCCTAGAGAAGAACCTTGTGGTAGAGCACAGTGTAAAACCCTGGGATTAGAGCCTTGAGAAGAACCTTGTGGTAGAGCACAGTGTAGAAACCTGGGATTAGAGCCTTGAGAAGAACCTTGTGGTAGAGCACAGTGTAAAACCCTGGGATTAGAGCCTTGAGAAGAACCTTGTGGTAGAGCACAGTGTAAAACCCTGGGATTAGAGCCTTGAGAAGAACCTTGTGGTAGAGCACAATGTAGAGCCCTGGGATTAGAGCCTTGAGAAGAGCCTTGTGGTAGAGCACAATGTAAAACTCTGGGATTAGAACCTTGAGAAAACCTTGTGGTAGAGCACAGTGTAGAACCCTGGGATTAGAGCCTTTAGAAGAGTCTTGTGGTACAGCACAGTGTAAAACCCTGGGATTAGAGCCTTGAGAAGAACCTTGTGGTAGAGCACAGTGTAAAACCCTGGGATTAGAGCCTTGAGAAGAACCTTGTGGTAGAGCACAGTGTAGAACCCTGGGATTAGAACCTTGAGAAGAACCTTGTGGTAGAGCACAGTGTAGAACCCTGGGATTAGAACCTTGAGAAGAACCTTGTGGTAGAGCACAGTGTAGAACCCTGGGATTAGAACCTTGAGAAGAGCCTTGTGGTACAGCACATTGTAGAGCCCTGGGATTAGAACCTTGAGAAGAACCTTGTGGTAGAGCATAGTGTTGAGCCCTGGGATTAGAACCTTGAGAAGAACCTTGTGGTAGAGCACAGTGTAGAACCCTGGGATTAGAACATTGAGAAGAACCTTGTGGTAGAGCACAGTGTAGAACCCTGGGATTAGAACCTTGAGAAGAACCTTGTGGTAGAGCACAGTGTAGATCCCTGGGATTAGAACCTTGAGAAGAACCTTGTGGTAGAGCACAGTGTAGAACCCTGGGATTAGAACCTTGAGAAGAATCTTGTGGTAGAGCACAGTGTAGAACCCTGGGATTAGAACCTTGAGAAGAGCCTTGTGGTAGAGCACAGTGTAGTACCCTGGGATTAGAACCTTGAGAAGAATCTTGTGGTAGAGCACAGTGTAGAACCCTGGGATTAGAACCTTGAGAAGAACCTTGTGGTAGAGCACAGTGTAGAACCCTGGGATTAGAACCTTGAGAAGAGCCTTGTGGTACAGCACAGTGTAGAGCCCTGGGATTAGAACCTTGAGAAGAGCCTTGTGGTAGAGCACAGTGTAGAACCCTGGGATTAGATCATTGAGAAGAATCTTGTGGTAGAGCACAGTGTAGAACCCTGGGATTAGAACCTTGAGAAGAAAGTTGTGGTAGAGCACAGTGTAGAACCCTGGGATTAGAACCTTGAGAAGAACCTTGTGGTAGAGCACAGTGTAGAACCCTGGGATTAGAACCTTGAGAAGAACCTTGTGGTACAGCACATTGTAGAGCCCTGTGATTAGAACCTTGAGAAGAACCTTGTGGTAGAGCACAGTGTTGAGCCCTGGGATTAGAACCTTGAGAAGAACCTTGTGGTAGAGCACAGTGTAGAACCCTGGGATTAGAACCTTGAGAAGAACCTTGTGGTAGAGCACAGTGTAGAACCCTGGTATTAGAACCTTGAGAAGAGCCTTGTGGTACAGCACAGTGTAGAGCCCTGGGATTAGAACCTTGAGAAGAACATTGTGGTAGAGCACAGTGTTGAGCCCTGGGATTAGAACCTTGAGAAGAACCTTGTGGTAGAGCACAGTGTAGAACCCTGGGATTAGAACCTTGAGAAGAACCTTGTGGTAGAGCACAGTGTAGAACCCTGGGATTAGAACTTTGAGAAGAGCCTTGTGGTAGAGCACAGTGTAGAACCCTGGGATTAGAACCTTGAGAAGAGCCTTGTGGTACAGCACAGTGTAGAGCCCTGGGATTAGAACCTTGAGAAGAGCCTTGTGGTAGAGCACAGTGTAGAACCCTGGGATTAGAACCTTGAGAAGAAACTTGTGGTAGAGCACAGTGTAGAACCCTAGGATTAGAACCTTGAGAAGAACCTTGTGGTAGAGCACAGTGTAGAACCCTGGGATTAGAACCTTGAGAAGAACCTTGTGGTAGAGCACAGTGTAGAACCCTGGGATTAGAACCTTGAGAAATCCTTGTGGTACAGCACAGTGTAGAGCCCTGGGATTAGAACATTGAGAAGAACCTTGTGGTATAGCACAGTGTAGAACCCTGGGTTTAGAACCTTGAGAAGAGCCTTGTGGTAGAGCACAGTGTAAAACCCTGGGATTAGAACCTTGAGAAGAGCCTTGTGGTAGAGCGCAGAGTAAAACCCTGGGATTAGAACCTTGAGAAGAGCCTTTTGGTACAGCACAGTGTAGAGCCCTGGGATTAGAAACTTGAAAAGAACCTTGTGGTAGAGCACAGTGTAGAGCCCTGGGATTAGAACCTTGAGAAGAACCTTGTGATAGAGCACAGTGTAAAACCCTGGGATTAGAACCTTGAGAAGAGCCTTTTGGTACAGCACAGTGTAGAGCCCTGGGATTAGAACCTTGAGAAGAGCCTTGTGGTAGAGCACAGTGTAGAACCCTGGGATTAGAACCTTGAGAAGAACCTTGTGGTAGAGCACAGTGTAGAACCCTGGGATTAGAACCTTGAGAAGAGCCTTGTGGTACAGCACAGTGTAGAGCCCTGGGATTAGAACCTTGAGAAGAGCCTTGTGGTAGAGCACAGTGTAGAACCCTGGGATTAGAACCTTGAGAAGAATCTTGTGGTAGAGCACAGTGTAGAACCCTGGGATTAGAACCTTGAGAAGAACCTTGTGGTAGAGCACAGTGTAGAACCCTGGGATTAGAACCTTGAGAAGAACCTTGTGGTAGAGCACAGTGTAGGACCCTGGGATTAGAACCTTGAGAAGAATCTTGTGGTAGAGCACAGTGTAGAACCCTGGGATTAGAACCTTGAGAAGAGCCTTGTGGTAGAGCACAGTGTAGAACCCTGGGATTAGAACCTTGAGAAGAATCTTGTGGTAGAGCACAGTGTAGAACCCTGGGATTAGAACCTTGAGAAGAACCTTGTGGTAGAGCACAGTGTAGAACCCTGGGATTAGAAACTTGAGAAGAACCTTGTGGTAGAGCACAGTGTAGAACCCTGGGATTAGAACCTTGAGAAGAGCCTTGTGGTACAGCACAGTGAAGAGCCCTGGGATTAGAACCTTGAGAAGAGCCTTGTGGTAGAGCACAGTGTAGAACCCTGGGATTAGAACCTTGAGAAGAATCTTGTGGTAGAGCACAGTGTAGAACCCTGGGATTAGAACCTTGAGAAGTACCTTGTGGTAGAGCACAGTGTAGAACCCTGGGATTAGAACCTTGAGAAGAACCTTGTGGTAGAGCACAGTGTAGAACCCTGGGATTAGAACCTTGAGAAGAGCCTTGTGGTACAGCACATTGTAGAGCCCTGGGATTAGAACCTTGAGAAGAACCTTGTGGTAGAGCACAGTGTTGAGCCCTGGGATTAGAACCTTGAGAAGAACCTTGTGGTAGAGCACAGTGTAGAACCCTGGGATTAGAACCTTGAGAAGAACCTTGTGGTAGAGCACAGTGTAGAACCCTGGGATTAGAACCTTGAGAAGAGCCTTGTGGTACAGCACAGTGTAGAGCCCTGGGATTAGAACCTTGAGAAGAACATTGTGGTAGAGCACAGTGTTGAGCCCTGGGATTAGAACCTTGAGAAGAACCTTGTGGTAGAGCACAGTGTAGAACCCTGGGATTAGAACCTTGAGAAGAACCTTGTGATAGAGCACAGTGTAGAACCCTGGGATTAGAACCTTGAGAAGAGCCTTGTGGTAGAGCACAGTGTAGAACCCTGGGATTAGAACCTTGAGAAGAGCCTTGTGGTACAGCACAGTGTAGAGCCCTGGGATTAGAACCTTGAGAAGAGCATTGTGGTAGAGCACAGTGTAGGACCCTGGGATTACAACCTTGAGAAAAACCTTGTGGTAGAGCACAGTGTAGAACCCTGGGATTAGAAACTTGAGAAGAACCTTGTGGTAGAGCACAGTGTAGAACCCTGGGATTAGAACCTTGAGAAGAACCTTGTGGTAGAGCACAGTGTAGAACCCTGGGATTAGAACCTTGAGAAAAGCCTTGTGGTACAGCACAGTGTAGAGCCCTGGGATTAGAACCTTGAGAAGAACCTTGTGGTACAGCACAGTGTAGAAACCTGGGATTAGAACCTTGAGAAGAGTCTTGTGGTAGAGCACAGTGTAAAACCCTGGGATTAGAACCTTGAGAAGAGCCTTGTGGTAGAGCACAATGTAAAACCCTGGGATTAGAACCTTGAGAAGAGCCTTTTGGTACAGCACAGTGTAGAGCCCTGGGATTAAAAACTTGAAAAGAACCTTGTGGTAGAGCACAGTGTAGAGCCCTGGGATTAGAACCTTGAGAAGAACCTTGTGATAGAGCACAGTGTAAAACCCTGGGATTAGAACCTTGAGAAGAGCCTTTTGGTACAGCACAGTGTAGAGCCCTGGGATTAGAACCTTGAGAAGAACCTTGTGGTAGAGCACAGTGTAGAACCCTGGGATTAGAACCTTGAGAAGAACCTTGTGGTAGAGCACAGTGTAGAACCCTGGTATTAGAACCTTGAGAAGAGCCTTGTGGTACAGCACAGTGTAGAGCCCTGGGATTAGAACCTTGAGAAGAACATTGTGGTAGAGCACAGTGTAGAACCCTGGGATTAGAACCTTGAGAAGAGCCTTGTGGTAGAGCACAGTGTAAAACCCTGGGATTAGAACCTTGAGAAGAACCATGTGGTAGAGCACAGTGTAGAACCCTGGGATTAGAGCCTTGAGAAGAGCCTTGTGGTAGAGCACAATGTAAAACCCTGGGATTAGAGCCTTGAGAAGAACCTTGTGGTAGAGCACAATGTAGAGCCCTGGGATTAGAGCCTTGAGAAGAGCCTTGTGGTAAAGCACAGTGTAAAACTCTGGGATTAGAACCTTGAGAAAACCTTGTGGTAGAGCACAGTGTAGAACCCTGGGATTAGAGCCTTGAGAAGAGTCTTGTGGTACAGCACAGTGTAAAACCCTGGGATTAGAGCCTTGAGAAGAACCTTGTGGTAGAGCACAGTGTAAAACCCTGGGATTAGAGCCTTGAGAAGAACCTTGTGGTAGAGCACAGTGTAGAACCCTGGGATTAGAACCTTGAGAAGAGCCTTGTGGTAGAGCACAGTGTAAAACCCTGGGATTAGAACCTTGAGAAGAACCTTGTGGTAGAGCACAGTGTAGAACCCTGGGATTAGAGCCTTGAGAAGAGCCTTGTGGTAGAGCACAATGTAAAACCCTGGGATTAGAACCTTGAGAAGAGCCTTGTGGTAGAGCACAGTGTAAAACCCTGGGATTAGAACCTTGAGAAGAACCTTGTGGTAGAGCACAGTGTAGAACCTTGGGATTAGAGCCTTGAGAAGAACCTTGTGGTAGAGCACAGTGTAAAACCCTGGGATTAGAGCCTTGAGAAGAGTCTTGTGGTAGAGCACAGTGTAAAACCCTTGGATTAGAACCTTGAGAAGAACCTTGTGGTAGAGCACAGTGTAGAACCTTGGGATTAGAGCCTTGAGAAGAGCCTTGTGGTAGAGCGCAGTGTAAAACCCTGGGATTAGAACCTTGAGAAGAACCTTGTGGTAGAGCACAGTGTAAAACCCTGGGATTAGAACCTTGAGAAGAACTTTGTGGTAGAGCACAGTGTAGAACCCTGGGATTAGAGCCTTGAGAAGAGCCTTGTGGTAGAGCACAATGTAAAACCCTGGGATTAGAAACTTGAGAAGAGCCTTGTGGTAGAGCAGAGTGTAAAACCCTGGGATTAGAACCTTGAGAAGAACCTTGTGGTAGAGCACAGTGTAGAACCTTGGGATTAGAGCCTTGAGAAGAACATTGTGGTAGAGCACAGTGTAAAACCCTGGGATTAGAGCCTTGAGAAGAGTCTTGTGGTACAGCACAGTGTAAAACCCTGGGATTAGAGCCTTGAGAAGAACCTTGTGGTAGAGCACAGTGTAGAACCCTGGGAGTAGAACCTTGAGAAGAGCCTTGTGGTAGAGCACATTGTAGAACCCTGGGATTAGAACCTTGAGAAGAACCTTGTGGTAGAGCACAATGTAAAACCCTGGGATTAGAGCCTTGAGAAGAACATTGTGGTAGAGCACAGTGTAGAACCCTGGGATTAGAACCTTGAGAAGAACCTTGTGGTAGAGCACAGTGTAAAACCCTGGGATTAGAACCTTGAGAAGAGCATTGTGGTAGAGCACAGTGTAGAACCCTGGGATTAGAACCTTGAGAAGAGCCTTGTGGTAGAGCACAGTGTAGAACCCTGGGATTAGAACCTTGAGAAGAGCCTTGTGGTACAGCACAGTGTAGAGCCCTGGGATTAGAACCTTGAGAAGAGCATTGTGGTAGAGCACAGTGTAGGACCCTGGGATTAGAACCTTGAGAAGAACCTTGTGGTAGAGCACAGTGTAGAACCCTGGGATTAGAACCTTGAGAAGAACCTTGTGGTAGAGCACAGTGTAGAACCCTGGGATTAGAACCTTGAGAAGAACCTTGTGGTAGAGCACAGTGTAGAACCCTGGGATTAGAACCTTGAGAAAAGCCTTGTGGTACAGCACAGTGTAGAGCCCTGGGATTAGAACCTTGAGAAGAACCTTGTGGTACAGCACAGTGTAGAAACCTGGGATTAGAACCTTGAGAAGAGCCTTGTGGTAGAGCACAGTGTAAAACCCTGGGATTAGAACCTTGAGAAGAGCCTTGTGGTAGAGCACAATGTAAAACCCTGGGATTAGAACCTTGAGAAGAGCCTTTTGGTACAGCACAGTGTAGAGCCCTGGGATTAAAAACTTGAAAAGAACCTTGTGGTAGAGCACAGTGTAGAGCCCTGGGATTAGAACCTTGAGAAGAACCTTGTGATAGAGCACAGTGTAAAACCCTGGGATTAGAACCTTGAGAAGAGCCTTTTGGTACAGCACAGTGTAGAGCCCTGGGATTAGAAACTTGAAAAGAACCTTGTGGTAGAGCACAGTGTAGAACCCTGGGATTAGAACCTTGAGAAGAACCTTGTGGTACAGCATAGTGTACAACCCTGGGATTAGAGCCTTGAGAAGAACCTTGTGGTAGAGCACAGTGTAGAACCCTGGGATTAGAGCCTTGAGAAGAGCCTTGTGGTACATCACAATATAAAACCCTGCGATTAGAGCCTAGAGAAGAACCTTGTGGTAGAACACAGTGTAAAACCCTGGGATTAGAGCCTTGAGAAGAACCTTGTGGTATAGCACAGTGTAGAACCCTGGGATTAGAGCCTTGAGAAGAACCTTGTGGTAGAGCACAGTGTAAAACCCTGGGATTAGAGCCTTGAGAAGAACCTTGTGGTAGAGCACAGTGTAAAACCCTGGGATTAGAGCCTTGAGAAGAACCTTGTGGTAGAGCACAATGTAGAGCCCTGGGATTAGAGCCTTGAGAAGAGCCTTGTGGTAGAGCACAGTGTAAAACTCTGGGATTAGAACCTTGAGAAAACCTTGTGGTAGAGCACAGTGTAGAACCCTGGGATTAGAGCCTTTAGAAGAGTCTTGTGGTACAGCACAGTGTAAAACCCTGGGATTAGAGCCTTGAGAAGAACCTTGTGGTAGAGCACAGTGTAAAACCCTGGGATTAGAGCCTTGAGAAGAACCTTGTGGTAGAGCACAGTGTAGAACCCTGGGATTAGAACCTTGAGAAGAGTCTTGTGGTAGAGCACAGTGTAAATCCCTGGGATTAGAACCTTGAGAAGAACCTTGTGGTAGAGCACAGTGTAGAACCCTGGGATTAGAGCCTTGAGAAGAGTCTTGTGGTAGAGCACAATGTAAAACCCTGGGATTAGAGCCTTGAGAAGAACCTTGTGGTAGAGCACAATGTAGAGCCCTGGGATTAGAGCCTTGAGAAGAGCCTTGTGGTAAAGCACAGTGTAAAACTCTGGGATTAGAACCTTGAGAAAACCTTGTGGTAGAGCACAGTGTAGAACCCTGGGATTAGAGCCTTGAAAAGAGTCTTGTGGTACAGCACAGTGTAAAACCCTGGGATTAGAGCCTTGAGAAGAACTTTGTGGTAGAGCACAGTGTAAAACCCTGGGATTAGAGCCTTGAGAAGAACCTTGTGGTAGAGCACAGTGTAGAACCCTGGGATTAGAACCTTGAGAAGAGCCTTGTGGTAGAGCACAGTGTAAAACCCTGGGATTAGAACCTTGAGAAGAACCTTGTGGTAGAGCACAGTGTAGAACCCTGGGATTAGAGCCTTGAGAAGAGACTTGTGGTAGAGCACAATGTAAAACCCTGGGATTAGAACCTTGAGAAGAGCCTTGTGGTAGAGCACAGTGTAAAACCCTGGGATTAGAACCTTGAGAAGAACCTTGTGGTAGAGCACAGTGTAGAACCTTGGGATTAGAGCCTTGAGAAGAACCTTGTGGTAGAGCACAGTGTAAAACCCTGGGATTAGAGCCTTGAGAAGAGTCTTGTGGTAGAGCACAGTGTAAAACCCTGGGATTAGAACCTTGAGAAGAACCTTGTGGTAGAGCACAGTGTAGAACCTTGGGATTAGAGCCTTGAGAAGAGCCTTGTGGTAGAGCGCAGTGTAAAACCCTGGGATTAGAACCTTGAGAAGAACCTTGTGGTAGAGCACAGTGTAAAACCCTGGGATTAGAACCTTGAGAAGAACTTTGTGGTAGAGCACAGTGTAGAACCCTGGGATTAGAGCCTTGAGAAGAGCCTTGTGGTAGAGCACAATGTAAAACCCTGGGATTAGAAACTTGAGAAGAGCCTTGTGGTAGTGCAGAGTGTAAAATCCTGGGATTAGAACCTTGAGAAGAACCTTGTGGTAGAGCACAGTGTAGAACCTTGGGATTAGAGCCTTGAAAAGAACCTTGTGGTAGAGAACAGTGTAAAACCCTGGGATTAGAGCCTTGAGAAGAGTCTTGTGGTACAGCACAGTGTAAAACCCTGGGATTAGAGCCTTGAGAAGAACCTTGTGGTAGAGCACAGTGTAGAACCCTGGGAGTAGAACCTTGAGAAGAGCCTTGTGGTAGAGCACAGTGTAGAACCCTGGGATTAGAACCTTGAGAAGAGCCTTGTGGTAGAGCACAGTGTAAAACCCTGGGATTAGAGCCTTGAGAAGAACCTTGTGGTAGAGCACAGTGTAGAACCCTGGGATTAGAACCTTGAGAAGAACCTTTTGGTAGAGCACAGTGTAAAACCCTGGGATTAGAACCTTGAGAAGAGCATTGTGGTAGAGCACAGTGTAGAACCCTGGGATTAGAGCATTGAGAAGAACCTTGTGGTAGAGCACAGTGTAGAACCCTGGGATTAGAACCTTGAGAAGAGCCTTGTGGTAGAGCACAATGTAGAGCCCTGGGATTAGAACCTTGAGAAGAGTCTTGTGGTAGAGCACAGTGTAAAACCCTGGGATTAGAGCCTTGAGAAGAACCTTGTGGTAGAGCACAGTGTAGAGCCCTGGGATTAGAACTTTGAGAAGAACCTTGTGGTAGAGCACAATGTAAAACCCTGGGATTAGAACCTTGAGAAGAGTCTTGTGGTAGAGCACAGTGTAGAACCCTGGGATTAGAACCTTGAGAAGAGCCTTGTGGTAGAGCACAGTGTAAAACCCGGGGATTAGAACCTTGAGAAGAACCTTGTGGTAGAGCACAGTGTAGAACCCTGGGATTAGAACCTTGAGAAGAAACTTGTGGTAGAGCACAGTGTAAAACCCTGGAATTAGAGCCTTGAGAAGAACCTTGTGGTACAGCACAGTGTAGAACCCTGGGATTAGAGCTTTGAGAAAAATCTTGTGGTAGAGCACAGTGTAGAACCCTGGGATTAGAACCTTGAGAAGAACCTTGTGGTACAGCACAGTGTAGAACCCTGGGATTAGAGCCTTGAGAAGAACCTTGTGGTAGAGCACAGTGTAGAACCCTGGGATTAGAGCGTTGAGAAGAGCCTTGTGGTACAGCACAGTGTAGAACCTTGGGATTAGAGCCTTGAGAAGAACCTTGTGGTAGAGCACAGTGTAGAACCCTGGGATTAGAACCTTGAGAAGAACCTTGTGGTAGAGCACAGTGTAAAACCTTGGGATTAGAGCCTTGAGAAGAGCCTTGTGGTAGAGCACAGTGTAGAACCCTGGGATTAGAACCTTGAGAAGAGTCTTGTGGTACAGCACAGTGTAAAACCCTGGGATTAGAACCTTGAGAAGAGCCTTGTGGTAGAGCACAGTGTAAAACCCTGGGATTAGAACCTTGAGAAGAACCTTGTGGTAGAGCACAGTGTAGAACCCTGGGATTAGAGCCTTGAGAAGAGCCTTGTGGTAAAGCACAATGTAAAACCCTGGGATTAGAACCTTGAGAAGAGCCTTGTGGTAGAGCACAGTGTAAAACCCTGGGATTAGAACCTTGAGAAGAACCTTGTGGTAGAGCACAGTGTAGAACCTTGGGATTAGAGCCTTGAGAAGAACCTTGTGGTAGAGCACAGTGTAAAACCCTGGGATTAGAGCCTTGAGAAGAGTCTTGTGGTAGAGCACAGTGTAAAACCCTGGGATTAGAACCTTGAGAAGAACCTTGTGGTAGAGCACAGTGTAGAACCTTGGGATTAGAGCCTTGAGAAGAGCCTTGTGGTAGAGCGCAGTGTAAAACCCTGGGATTAGAACCTTGAGAAGAACCTTGTGGTAGAGCACAGTGTAAAACCCTGGGATTAGAACCTTGAGAAGAACTTTGTGGTAGAGCACAGTGTAGAACCCTGGGATTAGAGCCTTGAGAAGAGCCTTGTGGTAGAGCACAATGTAAAACCCTGGGATTAGAAACTTGAGAAGAGCCTTGTGGTAGAGTAGAGTGTAAAACCCTGGGATTAGAACCTTGAGAAGAGCCTTGTGGTAGAGCACAGTGTAAAACCCTGGGATTAGAGCCTTGAGAAGAACCTTGTGGTAGAGCACAGTGTAGAACCCTGGGATTAGAACCTTGAGAAGAACCTTGTGGTAGAGCACAGTGTAAAACCCTGGGATTAGAACCTTGAGAAGAGCATTGTGGTAGAGCACAGTGTAGAACCCTGGGATTAGAGCATTGAGAAGAACCTTGTGGTAGAGCACAGTGTAGAACCCTGGGATTAGAACCTTGAGAAGAGCCTTGTGGTAGAGCACAATGTAGAGCCCTGGGATTAGAACCTTGAGAAGAGTCTTGTGGTAGAGCACAGTGTAAAACCCTGGGATTAGAGCCTTGAGAAGAACCTTGTGGTAGAGCACAGTGTAGAGCCCTGGGATTAGAACTTTGAGAAGAACCTTGTGGTACAGCACAATGTAAAACCCTGGGATTAGAACCTTGAGAAGAGTCTTGTGGTAGAGCACAGTGTAGAACCCTGGGATTAGAACCTTGAGAAGAGCTTTGTGGTAGAGCACAGTGTAAAACCCGGGGATTAGAACCTTGAGAAGAACCTTGTGGTAGAGCACAGTGTAGAACCCTGGGATTAGAACCTTGAGAAGAAACTTGTGGTAGAGCACAGTGTAAAACCCTGGAATTAGAGCCTTGAGAAGAACCTTGTGGTACAGCACAGTGTAGAACCCTGGGATTAGAGCTTTGAGAAAAACCTTGTGGTAGAGCACAGTGTAGAACCCTGGGATTAGAACCTTGAGAAGAACCTTGTGGTACAGCACAGTGTAGAACCCTGGGATTAGAGCCTTGAGAAGAACCTTGTGGTAGAGCACAGTGTAGAACCCTGGGATTAGAGCGTTGAGAAGAGCCTTGTGGTACAGCACAGTGTAGAACCTTGGGATTAGAGCCTTGAGAAGAACCTTGTGGTAGAGCACAGTGTAGAACCCTGGGATTAGAACCTTGAGAAGAACCTTGTGGTAGAGCACAGTGTAAAACCTTGGGATTACAGCCTTGAGAAGAGCCTTGTGGTAGAGCACAGTGTAGAACCCTGGGATTAGAACCTTGAGAAGAGTCTTGTGGTACAGCACAGTGTAAAACCCTGGGATTAGAACCTTGAGAAGAGCCTTGTGGTAGAGCACATTGTAAAACCCTGGGATTAGAACCTTGAGAAGAACCTTGTGGTAGAGCACAGTGTAGAACCCTGGGATTAGAGCCTTGAGAAGAGCCTTGTGGTAGAGCACAATGTAAAACCCTGGGATTAGAACCTTGAGAAGAGCCTTGTGGTAGAGCACAGTGTAAAACCCTGGGATTAGAACCTTGAGAAGAACCTTGTGGTAGAGCACAGTGTAGAACCTTGGGATTAGAGCCTTGAGAAGAACCTTGTGGTAGAGCACAGTGTAAAACCCTGGGATTAGAGCCTTGAGAAGAGTCTTGTGGTAGAGCACAGTGTAAAACCCTGGGATTAGAACCTTGAGAAGAACCTTGTGGTAGAGCACAGTGTAGAACCTTGGGATTAGAGCCTTGAGAAGAGCCTTGTGGTAGAGCACAGTGTAAAACCCTGGGATTAGAACCTTGAGAAGAACCTTGTGGTAGAGCACAGTGTAAAACCCTGGGATTAGAACCTTGAGAAGAACTTTGTGGTAGAGCACAGTTGTAGAACCCTGGGATTAGAGCCTTGAGAAGAGCCTTGTGGTAGAGCACAATGTAAAACCCTGGGATTAGAAACTTGAGAAGAGCCTTGTGGTAGAGCAGAGTGTAAAACCCTGGGATTAGAACCTTGAGAAGAACCTTGTGGTAGAGCACAGTGTAGAACCTTGGGATTAGAGCCTTGAGAAGAACCTTGTGGTAGAGAACAGTGTAAAACCCTGGGATTAGAGCCTTGAGAAGAGTCTTGTGGTACAGCACAGTGTAAAACCCTGGGATTAGAGCCTTGAGAAGAACCTTGTGGTAGAGCACAGTGTAGAACCCTGGGAGTAGAACCTTGAGAAGAGCCTTGTGGTAGAGCACAGTGTAGAACCCTCGGATTAGAACCTTGAGAAGAGCCTTGTGGTAGAGCACAGTGTAAAACCCTGGGATTAGAGCCTTGAGAAGAACCTTGTGGTAGAGCACAGTGTAGAACCCTGGGATTAGAACCTTGAGAAGAACCTTGTGGCAGAGCACAGTGTAAAACCCTGGGATTAGAACCTTGAGAAGAGCATTGTGGTAGAGCACAGTGTATAACCCTGGGATTAGAGCATTGAGAAGAACCTTGTGGTAGAGCACAGTGTAGAACCCTGGGATTAGAACCTTGAGAAGAGCCTTGTGGTAGAGCACAATGTAGAGCCCTGGGATTAGAACCTTGAGAAGAGTCTTGTGGTAGAGCACAGTGTAAAACCCTGGGATTAGAGCCTTGAGAAGAACCTTGTGGTAGAGCACAGTGTAGAGCCCTGGGATTAGAACTTTGAGAAGAACCTTGTGGTAGAGCACAATGTAAAACCCTGGGATTAGAACCTTGAGAAGAGTCTTGTGGTAGAGCACAGTGTAGAACCCTGGGATTAGAACCTTGAGAAGAGCCTTGTGGTAGAGCACAGTGTAAAACCCGGGGATTAGAACCTTGAGAAGAACCTTGTGGTAGAGCACAGTGTAGAACCCTGGGATTAGAACCTTGAGAAGAAACTTGTGGTAGAGCACAGTGTAAAACCCTGGAATTAGAGCCTTGAGAAGAACCTTGTGGTACAGCACAGTGTAGAACCCTGGGATTAGAGCTTTGAGAAAAACCTTGTGGTAGAGCACAGTGTAGAACCCTGGGATTAGAACCTTGAGAAGAACCTTGTGGTACAGCACAGTGTAGAACCCTGGGATTAGAGCCTTGAGAAGAACCTTGTGGTAGAGCACAGTGTAGAACCCTGGGATTAGAGCGTTGAGAAGAGCCTTGTGGTACAGCACAGTGTAGAACCTTGGGATTAGAGCTTTGAGAAGAACCTTGTGGTAGAGCACAGTGTAGAACCCTGGGATTAGAACCTTGAGAAGAACCTTGTGGTAGAGCACAGTGTAAAACCTTGGGATTAGAGCCTTGAGAAGAGCCTTGTGGTAGAGCACAGTGTAGAACCCTGGGATTAGAACCTTGAGAAGAGTCTTGTGGTACAGCACAGTGTAAAACCCTGGGATTAGAGCCTTGAGAAGAGTCTTGTGGTAGAGCACAATGTAGAACCCTGGGATTAGAGCTTTGAGAAGAGCCTTGTGGTACAGCACAGTGTAAAACCCTGGGATTAGAACCTTGAGAAGAACCTTGTGGTAGAGCACAGTGTAAAACCCTGGGATTAGAACCTTGAGAAGAGTCTTGTGGTACAGCACAGTGTAAAACCCTGGGATTAGAGCCTTGAGAAGAGTCTTGTGTTAGAGCACAATGTAGAACCCTGGGATTAGAGCTTTGAGAAGAGCCTTGTGGTACAGTACAGTGTAAAACCCTGGGATTAGAACCTTGAGAAGAGTTGTGGTAGAGCACAGTGTAGAACCCTGGGATTAGAGCGTTGAGAAGAGCCTTGTGGTACAGCACAGTGTAGAACCTTGGGATTAGAGCCTTGAGAAGAACCTTGTGGTAGAGCACAGTGTAGAACCCTGGGATTAGAACCTTGAGAAGAACCTTGTGGTAGAGCACAGTGTAAAACCTTGGGATTAGAGCCTTGAGAAGAACCTTGTGGTAGAGCACAGTGTAGAACCCTGGGATTAGAACCTTGAGAAGAACCTTGTGGTACAGCACAGTGTAGAACCTTGGGATTAGAGCCTTGAGAAGAACCTTGTGGTAGAGCACAATGTAGAACCCTGCGATTAGAGCTTTGAGAAGAGCCTTGTGGTACAGCACAGTGTAAAACCCTGGGATTAGAACCTTGAGAAGAGCCTTGTGGTACAGCACAGTGTAGAACCTTGGGATTAGAGCCTTGAGAAGAACCTTGTGGTAGGGCACAGTGTAGAACCCTGTGCTTAGAACCTTGAGAAGAACCTTGTGGTAGAGCATAATGTAGAACCCTGGGATTAGAACCTTGAGAAGAGTCTTGTGGTAGAGCACAGTGTAGAACCCTGGGATTTGAGAGTTGAGAAGAGCCTTGTGGTATAGCACAGTGTAGAACCTTGGGATTAGAGCCTTGAGAAGAACCTTGTGGTAGAGCACAGTGTAGAACCCTGGGATTAGAACCTTGAGAAGAACCTTGTGGTAGAGCACAGTGTAAAACCTTGGGATTAGAGCCTTGAGAAGAACTTTGTTCTAGAGCACAGTGTAGAACCCTGGGATTAGAACTTTGAGAAGAACCTTGTGGTACAGCACAGTGTAGAACCTTGGGATAAGAGCCTTGAGAAGAACCTTGTTGTAGAGCACAATGTAGAACCCTGCGATTAGAGCTTTGAGAAGAGCCTTGTGGTACAGCACAGTGTAGAACCTTGGGATTAGAGCTTTGAGAAGAACCTTGTGGTAGAGCACAGTGTAGAACCCTGGGATTAGAACCTTGAGAAGAACTTTGTGGTAGAGCATAATGTAGAACCCTGGGATTAGAACCTTGAGAAGAGTCTTGTGGTAGAGCACAATGTAGAACCCTGGGATTAGAGCCTTGAGAAGAGCCTTGTGGTACAGCACAGTGTAGAACCCTGGGATTAGAACATTGAGAAGAGTCTTGTGGTAGAGCACAATGTAGAGCCTTGGGATTAGAGCCTTGAGAAGAGTCTTGTGGTAGAGCACAGTGTAAAACCCTGGGATTAGAGCCTTGAGAAGAACCTTGTGGTAGAGCACAGTGTAGAGCCTTGGGATTAGAGCCTTGAGAAGAATCTTGTGGTAGAGCACAGTGTAAAACCCTGGGATTAGAGCCTTGAGAAGAACTTTGTGGTAGAGCACAGAGTAGAACCCTGGGATTAGAGCCTTGAGAAGAGCCTTGTGGTAGAGCACAGTGTAGAACCCTGGGATTAGAGCCTTGATAAGAGTCTTGTGGTAGAGCACAGTGTAAAACCCTGGGATTAGAGCTTTGAGAATAACTTTGTTGTAGAGCACAGTGTAGAGCCCTGGGATTAGGGCCTTGAGAAGAGCCTTGTTGTAGAGCACAGTGTAAAACCCTGGGATTAGAACCTTAAGAAGAGCCTTGTGGTAGAGCACAGTGTAGAACCCTGGGATTAGAACCTTGAGAAGAACCTTGTGGTAGAGCACAGTGTAGAACCCTGGGATTAGAACTTTGAGAAGAGCCTTGTGGTAGAGCACAGTTTAGAACCCTGGGATTAGAACCTTGAGAAGAATCTTGTGGTAGAGCACAATGTAGAGCCCTGGGATTAGAACCTTGAGAAGAGCCTTCTGGTAGAGCACAGTGTAAAACCCTGGGATTAGAACCTTGAGAAGAATCTTGTGGTAGAGCACAGTGTAGAGCCCTGGGATTAGAGCCTTGAGAAGAGCCTTGTGGTAGAGCACAGTGTAGAACCTTGGGATTAGAGCCTTGAGAAGAGTCTTGTGTTAGAGCTCAGTGTAAAACCCTGGGATTAGAGCTTTGAGAAGAACCTTGTGATAGAGCACAGTGTAGAGCCCTGAGATTAGAGCCTTCAGAAGAGCCTTTTGGTAGAGCACAGTGTAGAACCCTGGGATTAGAGCTTTGAGAAGAACCTTGTGGTAGAGCACAGTGTAGAGCCCTGGGATTAGAGCCTTGAGAAGAGCCTTGTGGTAGAGCACATTGTAGAGCCCTGGGATTAGAGCCTTAAGAAGAGTCTTATGGTAGAGCACAGTGTAAAACCCTGGGATTAGAGCTTTGAGAAGAACCTTGTGGTAGAGCACAGTGTAGAGCCCTGGGATTAGAGCCTTGAGAAGAGCCTTGTGGTGAAGCACATTGTAGAGCCCTGGGATTAGAGCCTTGAGAAGAGTCTTATGGTAGAGCACAGTGTAAAACCCTGGGATTAGAGCTTTGGAAGAACCTTGTGGTAGAGCACAGTGTAGAGCCCTGGGATTAGAGCCTTGAGAAGAGCCTTGTGGTAGAGCACAGTGTAGAACCGTGGGATTAGAGCTTTGAGAAGAGCCTTGTGGTAGAGCACAGTGTAGAACCCTGGGATTAGAGCCTTGAGAAGAGCCTTGTGGTAGAGCACAGTTTAGAGCCACGTGGTAGTGCATGAGGACAGTGCCATTTTGTGAATTATCTCGGCTCCTGGTGATTCTATTTAACTATCGATGTTCTTCTCTCGGTATTTCTTCAAGGCGTATTATTCATTTTATACCAGAAACGATAGGTTTCATTTTGTTAGGTTAAAGTTCATAGTGCTGTGTCTATAATTTAAAAATAAAAAGATAACAATTCGATTTGACAAGTGAATGCGGAAATCTGCCTCATTAATATAATAACTTGAGGATTGTCCTGACCTTGGGGCGCTAACTGGGGCGTTCCCTGCAGCCCCAACAGAAAGCACTGCATCTCCATGGCACAAATACTTCACCGTTGTCTTACAGTTGATCACCAATGAAGGGCGGAAGATTTAATCAGATTAAAATAAACAATTTCAGTTTATCTGTATTACTGTTGTCTCAGTACATCCGTAATTTATCTGTATTACTGTTGTCTCCGTACATCCGTAGTTTATCTGTATTACTGTTGTCTCCGTACATCCGTAGTTTGTCTGTATTACTGTTTTCTCCGTACATCCGTAGTTGATCTGTATTACTGTTTTCTCCGTACATCCGTAGTTTATCTGTATTACTGTTGTCTCCGTACATCCGTAGTTTATCTGTATTACTGTTGTCTCCGTACATCCGTAGTTTATCTGTATTACTGTTGTCTCCGTACATCCATAGTTTATCTGTATTACTGTTGTCTCCGTACATCCGTAGTTTATCTGTATTACTGTTTTCTCCGTACATCCGTAGTTTATCTGTATTACTGTTGTCTCCGTACATCCGTAGTTTATCTGTATTACTGTTGTCTCCGTACATCCGTAGTTTATCTGTATTACTATTGTCTCCGCACATCCGTAGTTTATCTCTATTACTGTTGTCTCCGTACATCCGTAGTTTATCTGTATTACTGTTAACTCCGTACATCCGTAGTTTATCTGTATTACTGTTGTCTCCGTACATCCGTAGTTTATCTGTATTACTGTTGTCTCCTTACATCCGTAGTTGATCTGTATTACTGTTGTCTCCGTACATCCGTAGTTTATGTGTGTTACTGTTTTCTCCGTACATCCGTAGTTTATCTGTATTACTGTTTTCTCCGTAAATCCGTAGTTTATCTGTATTACTGTTTTCTCCGTACATCCGTAGTTTATCTGTATTACTGTTGTCTCCGTACATCCGTAGTTTATCTGTATTACTGTTGTCTCCGTACATCCGTAGTTTATGTGTATTACTGTTTTCTCCGTACATCCGTAGTTTATCTGTATTACTGTTGTCTCCGTACATCCGTAGTTTATCTGTATTACTGTTGTCTCCGTACATCCGTAGTTTATCTGTATTACTGTTGTCTCCGTACATCCGTAGTTTATCTGTATTACTGTTGTCTCCGTACATCCGTAGTTTATCTGTATTACTGTTGTCTCCGTACATCCGTAGTTGATCTGTATTACTGTTGTCTCCGTACATCCGTAGTTTATCTGTATTACTGTTGTCTCCGTACATCCGTAGTTTATCTGTATTACTGTTGTCTCCGTACATCCGTAGTTTATCTGTATTACTGTTGTCTCCGTACATCCGTAGTTTATTTGTATTACTGTTGTCTCCGTACTTCCGTAGTTTATCTGTATTACTGTTGTCTCCGTACATCCGTAGTTTATCTGTATTACTGTTGTCTCCGTACATCCGTAGTTTATCTGTATTACTGTTGTCTCCGTACATCCGTAGTTAATCTGTATTACTGTTGTCTCCGTACATCCGTAGTTTATCTGTATTACTGTTGTCTCCGTACATCCGTAGTTTATCTGTATTACTGTTGTCTCCGTACATTCGTAGTTTATCTGTATTACTGTTGTCTCCGTACATCCGTAGTTTATCTGTATTACTGTTGTCTCCGTACATCCGTAGTTTATCTGTATTACTGTTGTCTCCGTACATCCGTAGTTTATCTGTATTACTGATGTCTCCGTACATCCGTAGTTTATCTGTATTACTGTTGTCTCCGTACATCCGTAGTTTATCTGTATTACTGTTGTCTCCGTACATCCGTAGTTTATCAGTATTACTGTTGTCTCCGTACATCCGTAGTTTATCTGTATTACTGTTGTCTCCGTACATCCGTAGTTTATCTGTATTACTGTTGTCTCCGTACATCCGTAGTTTATCTGTATTACTGTTGTCTCCGTACATCCGTAGTTTATCTGTATTACTGTTGTCTCCGTACATCCGTAGTTTATCTGTATTACTGTTGTCTCCGTACATCCGTAGTTTATCTGTATTACTGTTGTTTCCGTACATCCGTAGTTTATCTGTATTACTGTTGTCTCCGTACATCCGTAGTTTATCTGTATTACTGTTGTCTCCGTACATCCGTAGTTTATCTGTATTACTGTTGTCTCCGTACATCCGTAGTTTATCTGTATTACTGTTGTCTCCGTACATCCGTAGATTATCTGTATTACTGTTGTCTCCGTACATCCGAAGTTTATCTGTATTACTGTTGTCTCCGTACATTCGTAGTTTATCTGTATTACTGTTGTCTCCGTACATCCGTAGTTTATCTGTATTACTGTTGTCTCCGTACATCCGTAGTTTATCTGTATTACTGTTGTCTCCGTACATCCGTAGTTTATCTGTATTACTGTTGTCTCCGTACATCCGTAGTTTATCTGTATTACTGTTGTCTCCGTACATCCGTAGTTTATCTGTATTACTGTTGTCTCCGTACATCCGTAGTTTATCTGTATTACTGTTGTCTCCGTACATCCGTAGTTTATCTGTATTACTGTTGTCTCCGTACATCCGTAGTTTATCTGTATTACTGTTGTCTCCGTACATCCGTAGTTTATCTGTGTTATTGTTGTCTCCGTACATCCGTAGTTTATCTGTATTACTGTTGTCTCCGTACATCCGTAGTTTATCTGTATTACTGTTGTCTCCGTACATCCGTAGTTTATCTGTATTACTGTTGTCTCCGTACATCCGTAGTTTATCTGTATTACTGTTGTCTCCGTACATCCGTAGTTTATCTGTATTACTGTTGTCTCCGTACATCGGTAGTTTAGCTGTATTACTGTTGTCTCCGTACATCCGTAGTTTATCTCTATTACTGTTGTCTCCGTACATCCGTAGTTTATCTGTATTACTGTTGTCTCCGTACATCCGTAGTTTATCTCTATTACTGTTGTCTCCGTACATCCGTAGTTTATCTGTATTACTGTTGTCTCCGTACATCCGTAGTTTATCTCTATTACTGTTGTCTCCGTACATCCGTAGTTTATCTGTATTACTGTTGTCTCCGTACATCCGTAGTTTATCTCTATTACTGTTGTCTCCGTACATCCGTAGTTTATCTGTATTACTGTTGTCTCCGTACATCCGTAGTTTATCTCTATTACTGTTGTCTCCGTACATCCGTAGTTTATCTGTATTACTGTTGTCTCCGTACATCCGTAGTTTATCTCTATTACTGTTGTCTCCGTACATCCGTAGTTTATCTCTATTACTGTTGTCTCCGTACATCCGTAGTTTATCTCTATTACTGTTGTCTCCGTACATCCATAGTTTATCTCTATTACTGTTGTCTCCGCACATCCGTAGTTTATTTGTATTACTGTTGTCTCCGTACATCCATAGTTTATCTCTATTACTGTTGTCTCCGTACATCCATAGTTTATCTCTATTACTGTTGTCTCCGCACATCCGTAGTTTATGTGTATTACAGTTTTCTCCGTACATCCGTAGTTGATCTGTATAACTATTGTCTCCGTACATCCGTAGTTTATGTGTATTACTGTTTTCTCCGTACATCCGTAGTTTGTGTGTATTACTGTTTTCTCCGTACATCCGCAGTTTATCTGAATTACAGTTGTCTCCGTACATCCGTAGTTTATCTGTATTACTGTTGTCTCCGTACATCCGTAGTTTATGTGTATTACTCTTGTCTCCGTACATCCGAAGTTTATCTGTATTACTGTTGTCTCCGCACATCCGTAGTTTATGTGTATTACTGTTTTCTCCGTACATCCGTAGTTGATCTGTATTACTGTTGTCTCCGTACATCCGTAGTTTATCTGTATTACTGTTTTCTCCGTACATCCGTAGTTTATCTGTATTACTGTTGTATCCGTACATCCGTAGTTTATCTGTATTACTGTTAACTCCGTACATCCGTAGTTTATCTGTATTACTGTTTTCTCCGTACATCCGTAGTTTATCTGTATTACTGTTTTCTCCGTACATCCGTAGTTTATCTGTATTACTGTTGTCTCCGTACATCCGTAGTTTATCTGTATTACTGTTGTCTCCGTACATCCGTAGTTTATCTCTATTACTGTTGTCTCCGTACATCCGTATTACTGTTTTCTCCGTACATCCGTAGTTTATCTGTATTACTGTTGTCTCCGTACATCCATAGTTTATCTGTATTACTGTTGTCTCCGTACATCCGTAGTTTATCTGTATTACTGTTGTCTCCGTACATCCGTAGTTTATCTGTATTACTGTTGTCTCCGTACATCCGTAGTTTATCTGTATTACTGTTTTCTCCGTACATCCGAAGTTTATCTGTATTACTGTTTTCTCCGTACATCCGTAGTTTATCTGTATTACTGTTGTCTCCGTACATCGGTAGTTTAGCTGTATTACTGTTGTCTCCGTATATACTTTGTTTATCTGTATTACTGTTTTCTCCGTACATCCGTAGTTTATCTGTATTACTGTTTTCTCCGTACATCCGTAGTTTGTGTGTATTACTGTTTTCTCCGTATATCCGTAGTTTGTGTGTATTACTGTTGTCTCCGTACATCCGTAGTTTATCTGTATTACTGTTGTCTCCGTACATCCGTAGTTTATCTGTATTACTGTTTTCTCCGTACATCCGTAGTTTATCTGTATTACTGTTTTCTCCGTACATCCGTAGTTTATCTGTATTACTGTTTTCTCCGTACATCCGTAGTTTATCTGTATTACTGTTGTCTCCGCACATCCGTAGTTTATCTGTATTACTGTTTTCTCCGTACATCCGTAGTTTATCTGTACTACTGTTTTCTCCGTACATCCGTAGTTTGTGTGTATTACTGTTTTCTCCGTACATCCGTAGTTTATCTGTACTACTTTTGTCTCCGTACATCCGTAGTTTATCTGTATTACTGTTGTCTCCGTACATCCGTAGTTTATCTGTATTACTGTTTTCTCCGTACATCCGTAGTTTATCTGTATTACTGTTTTCTCCGTACATCCGTAGTTTATCTGTATTACTGTTTTCTCCGTACATCCGTAGTTTATCTGTATTACTGTTGTCTCCGTACATCCGTAGTTTATCTGTATTACTGTTTTCTCCGTACATCCGTAGTTTATCTGTATTACTGTTTTCTCCGTACATCCGTAGTTTATCTGTATTACTGTTTTCTCCGTACATCCGTAGTTTATCTGTATTACTGTTGTCTCCGCACATCCGTAGTTTATCTGTATTAATGTTGTCTCCGTACATCCGTAGTTTATCTGTATTACTGTTTTCTCCGTACATCCGAAGTTTATCTGTATTACTGTTGTCTCCGTACATCCGTAGTTTATGTGTATTACTGTTTTCTCCGTACATCCGTAGTTTATCTGTATTACTGTTGTCTCCGTACATCCGTAGTTTATCTGTATTACTGTTGTCTCCGTACATCCGTAGTTTATCTGTATTACTGTTGTCTCCGTACATCCGTAGTTTATGTGTATTACTGTTTTCTCCGTACATCCGTAGTTTATCTGTATTACTGTTGTCTCCGTACATCCGTAGTTTATCTGTATTACTGTTTTCTCCGTACATCCGTAGTTTATCTGTATTACTGTTGTCTCCGCACATCCGTAGTTTATGTGTATTACTGTTTTCTCCGTACATCCGTAGTTTATCTGTATTACTGTTGTCTCCGTACATCCGTAGTTTATCTGTATTACTGTTGTCTCCGTACATCCGTAGTTTATCTGTATTACTGTTGTCTCCGCACATCCGTAGTTTATCTGTATTACTGTTGTCTCCGTACATCCGTAGTTTATCTGTATTACTGTTGTCTCCGTACATCCGTAGTTTATCTCTATTACTGTTGTCTCCGTACATCCGTAGTTTATCTGTATTACTGTTGTCTCCGTACATCCGTAGTTTATCTCTATTACTGTTGTCTCCGTACATCCGTAGTTTATCTGTATTACTGTTGTCTCCGTACATCCGTAGTTTATCTCTATTACTGTTGTCTCCGTACATCCGTAGTTTATCTGTATTACTGTTGTCTTCGTACATCCGTAGTTTATCTCTATTACTGTTGTCTCCGTACATCCGTAGTTTATCTGTATTACTGTTGTCTCCGTACATCCGTAGTTTATCTCTATTACTGTTGTCTCCGTACATCCGTAGTTTATCTGTATTACTGTTGTCTCCGCACATCCGTAGTTTATCTCTATTACTGTTGTCTCCGTACATCCGTAGTTTATCTGTATTACTGTTGTCTCCGTACATCCGTTGTTTATCTCTATTACTGTTGTCTCCGTACATCCGTAGTTTATCTCTATTACTGTTGTCTCCGTACATCCGTAGTTTATCTCTATTACTGTTGTCTCCGTACATCCGTAGTTTATCTCTATTACTGTTGTCTCCGCACATCCGTAGTTTATCTGTATTACTGTTGTCTCCGCACATCCGTAGTTTATGTGTATTACTGTTTTCTCCGTACATCCGTAGTTGATCTGTATAACTGTTGTCTCCGTACATCCGAAGTTTATCTGTATTACTGTTGTCTCCGTACATCCGTAGTTTATGTGTATTACTGTTTTCTCCGTACATCCGTAGTTTATCTGTATTACTGTTGTCTCCGTACATCCGTAGTTTATCTGTATTACTGTTGTCTCCGTACATCCGTAGTTTATCTGTATTACTGTTGTCTCCGTACATCCGCAGTTTATCTGAATTACAGTTGTCTCCGTACATCCGTAGTTTATCTGTATTACTGTTGTCTCCGTACATCCGTAGTTTATGTGTATTACTTTGTCTCCGTACATCCGATGTTTATCTGTATTACTGTTGTCTCCGCACATCCGTAGTTTATGTGTATTACTGTTTTCTCCGTACATCCGTAGTTGATCTGTATTACTGTTGTCTCCGTACATCCGTAGTTTATCTGTATTACTGTTTTCTCCGTACATCCGTAGTTTATCTGTATTACTGTTGTCTCCGCACATCCGTAGTTTATGTGTATTACTGTTTTCTCCGTACATCCGTAGTTTATCTGTATTACTGTTGTCTCCGTACATCCATAGTTTATCTGTATTACTGTTGTCTCCGTACATCCGTAGTTTATCTGTATTACTGTTGTCTCCGTACATCCGTAGTTTATCTGTATTACTGTTGTCTCCGTACATCCGTAGTTTATCTGTATTACTGTTTTCTCCGTACATCCGAAGTTTATCTGTATTACTGTTGTCTCCGTACATCCGTAGTTTATCTGTATTACTGTTGTCTCCGTACATCCGTAGTTTATCTGTATTACTGTTGTCTCCGTACATCCGTAGTTTATCTGTATTACTGTTGTCTCCGTACATCCGTAGTTTATCTGTATTACTGTTGTCTCCGTATATCCGTAGTTTATCTGTATTACTGTTGTCTCCGTACATCCGTAGTTTATGTGTATTACTGTTTTCTCCGTACATCCGTAGTTTATGTGTATTACTGTTGTCTCCGTACATCCGTAGTTTATCTGTATTACTGTTGTCTCCGTACATCCGTAGTTTATCTGTATTACTGTTGTCTCCGTACATCCGTAGTTTATCTGTATTACTGTTGTCTCCGCACATCCGTAGTTTATGTGTATTACTGTTTTCTCCGTACATCCGTAGTTGATCTGTATTACTGTTGTCTCCGTACATCCGTAGTTTATGTGTATTACTGTTTTCTCCGTACATCCGTAGTTTGTGTGTATTACTGTTGTCTCCGTACATCCGCAGTTTATCTGAATTACAGTTGTCTCCGTACATCCGTAGTTTATCTGTATTACTGTTGTCTCCGTACATCCGTAGTTTATGTGTATTACTGTTGTCTCCGTACATCCGAAGTTTATCTGTATTACTGTTGTCTCCGCACATCCGTAGTTTATGTGTATTACTGTTTTCTCCGTACATCCGTAGTTGATCTGTATTACTGTTGTCTCCGTACATCCGTAGTTTATCTGTATTACTGTTGTCTCCGTACATCCGTAGTTTATCTGTATTACTGTTGTCTCCGCACATCCGTAGTTTATCTGTATTACTGTTGTCTCCGTACATCCGTAGTTTATCTGTATTACTGTTTTCTCCGTACATCCGTAGTTTATCTGTATTACTGTTGTCTCCGTACATCCGTAGTTTATCTGTATTACTGTTTTCTCCGTGCATCCGTAGTTTATCTGTATTACTGTTGTCTCCGTACATCCTTAGTTTATCTGTATTACTGTTGTCTCCGTACATCCGTAATTTATCTGTATTACTGTTATCTCCGTACATCCGTAGTTTATCTGTATTACTGTTTTCTCCGTACATCCGTAGTTTATCTATAATGATTTAATATAAAAAGAAAATATAGTAATTTGTTTGTTATTGAGGTTACGCGTTTAATAATATATGTCATATTTATATTTAATGCAGGTAAATAAAGGACAATTGTTTAATCTGGATTGACGTTTCAGGCGGTTTTTGAAGAGACCGACTACAAGGTCATCCTCAAGGACGAATGGTTGTCGCTCTGTGCGAAGAAGATGCCGCTGAATGCCATCCAACAACTGGACGAAGAGCGTGCCGTTGCTATTGACGACACGGTGCTACGCTACACGTTGCCGGAGAACGTGCCACGCTTCGACCAGTTTCAGGTAAAGTGGACGAGTAGAGTAGGGAGCCAGCCACTACTAGTCTCCTTGCACTGGAGATAGGCAGCCACTACAAGAGATTATGTCTCCTTGCACTGGAGATAGGCAGCCACTACAAGAGATTATGTCTCCTTGCAGTGGAGATAGGCAGCCACTGCAAGAGATTATGTCTCCTTGCAGTGGAGATAGGCAGCCACTACAAGAGATTATGTCTCCTTGCAATGGAGATAGGCAGCCACTGCAAGAGATTATGTCTCCTTGCACTGGAGATAGGCAGCCACTGCAAGATATTATGTCTCCTTGCACTGGAGACAGGCAGCCACTGCAAGAGATTATGTCTCCTTGCACTGGAGACAGGCAGCCACTGCAAGATATTATGTCTCCTTGCACTGGAGACAGGCAGCCACTGCAAGAGATTATGTCTCCTTGCACTGGAGATAGGCAGCCACTGCAAGAGATTATGTCTCCTTGCACTGGAGATAGGCAGCCACTGCAAGAGATTATGTCTCCTTGCACTGGAGACAGGCAGCCACTGCAAGAGATTATGTCTCCTTGCACTGGAGACAGGCAGCCACTGCAAGAGATTATGTCTCCTTGCACTGGAGATAGGCAGCCACTGCAAGAGATTATGTCTTCTTGCACTGGAGATAGGCAGCCACTGCAAGAGATTATGTCTCCTTGCACTGGAGACAGGCAGCCACTGCAAGATATTATGTCTCCTTGCACTGGAGACAGGCAGCCACTGCAAGATATTATGTCTCCTTGCACTGGAGACAGGCAGCCACTGCAAGATATTATGTCTCCTTGCACTGGAGACAGGCAGCCACTGCAAGAGATTATGTCTCCTTGCACTGGAGACAGGCAGCCACTGCAAGAGATTATGTCTCCTTGCACTGGAGACAGGCAGCCACTGCAAGAGATTATGTCTCCTTGCACTGGAGATAGGCAGCCACTGCAAGAGATTATGTCTCCTTGCACTGGAGATAGGCAGCCACTGCAAGAGATTATGTCTCCTTGCACTGGAGACAGGCAGCCACTGCAAGAGATTATGTCTCCTTGCACTGGAGACAGGCAGCCACTGCAAGATATTATGTCTCCTTGCACTGGAGACAGGCAGCCACTGCAAGAGATTATGTCTCCTTGCACTGGAGACAGGCAGCCACTGCAAGAGATTATGTCTCCTTGCACTGGAGACAGGCAGCCACTGCAAGAGATTATGTCTCCTTGCACTGGAGATAGGCAGCCACTGCAAGAGATTATGTCTCCTTGCACTGGAGATAGGCAGCCACTGCAAGAGATTATGTCTCCTTGCACTGGAGACAGGCAGCCACTGCAAGATATTATGTCTCCTTGCACTGGAGACAGGCAGCCACTGCAAGATATTATGTCTCCTTGCACTGGAGACAGGCAGCCACTGCAAGATATTATGTCTCCTTGCACTGGAGACAGGCAGCCACTGCAAGAGATTATGTCTCCTTGCACTGGAGACAGGCAGCCACTGCAAGAGATTATGTCTCCTTGCACTGGAGACAGGCAGCCTCTGCAAGAGATTATGTCTCCTTGCACTGGAGATAGGCAGCCACTGCAAGAGATTATGTCTCCTTGCACTGGAGATAGGCAGCCACTGCAAGAGATTATGTCTCCTTGCACTGGAGACAGGCAGCCACTGCAAGAGATTATGTCTCCTTGCACTGGAGACAGGCAGCCACTGCAAGAGATTATGTCTCCTTGCACTGGAGATAGGCAGCCACTGCAAGAGATTATGTCTCCTTGCACTGGAGACAGGCAGCCACTGCAAGAGATTATGTCTCCTTGCACTGGAGACAGGCAGCCACTGCAAGAGATTATGTCTCCTTGCACTGGAGATAGGCAGCCACTGCAAGAGATTATGTCTCCTTGCACTGGAGATAGGCAGCCACTGCAAGAGATTATGTCTCATTGCACTGGAGATAGGCAGCCACTGCAAGAGATTATGTCTACTTGCACTGGAGATAGGCAGCCGCTGCAAGGTATTATGTCTCCTTGCACTGGAGATAAGCAGCCACTACAAGAGAGTATGTCTCCTTGCACTGCCCCAGTCAAGTGTTTGTAGGACGGTGCCAATGGCAATGATGGATACAACTTCACGCCCCCTAAATCATTTACTACGGCCTGTTTCGAATGCAGAGGAGAGCAACTAAAATGATTCCAGAACTGAGATACCTTAGATATGATAGTGTTTAGGATATTGAATGGGTATGAAAGTATAGATAGAAATATTTACTTTTTTCTCACAGAAGAAAGATAGTAGAACCAGAGGACACGAGATGTCATTAGTGTATGATCAGTTTACACTGGATATCGGGGAAAAAAACATAATGTTTAATGACTCTGTTTGAGAAGTGTTTATATAACAGTGGCGTATTTGAAGGGTTGGGTGTGGGGGGGGCATTGGCCATGGCCCCTTTGGGTTAAATTTAATTTGTTTTTCGTATGTAGCATGTTGCGCCATTACATTGTTGTACAGTAAACTAATGGGTTACTAGGCTTAGCCCCGCAACCTTTGGGATATCTTGGATACGCCACTGGTTACTAGGCTTAGCCCCGCAACCTTTGGGATATCTTGGATACGCCACTGGTTACTAAGCTTAGCTCCGCCCCCCTTTGGGAGATCCTGGATACGCCACTGGTTACTAGGCTTAGCCCCACAACCTTTGGGAGATCCTGGTTACGCCACTGGTTACTAGGCTTAGCTCCGCCCCCTTTGGAAGATCCTGGATACGCCACTGGTTTATAAGCATCACAACGCTAGCTCGCTCGGTTTAGGTGGACGAGGTTCGAGTGGTGGTCGTGGGCCGGACGGGCGCGGGCAAGAGCGCCACGGCCAACCTGCTAGTCGGCTGCCGCACGCCCGTCTTCGAGACGGGTGACGTGAGCACGTCCGTGACACACGTCGTTCGCGAGGAGTCGTTTTTCTACCGTGGCGCCAAGGTGAGTCGACTTGCCACTTTGTCATCGTCTAAACGCCATGGTAAAAATGTTTTCTTTACTTTGATGCTTGAATTGATAGCATCATCTATGCGCAGACTTAGTGATCGTATTTATAAGAAGTGTTTTTAAAGGCCGCGCAAAGTGTGATCAACAGCCCGTGATCAACAGCCCGTGAGCCTTACCTTCATTTTGACATCAGCGGCATCTCATTTTGACGTTTGAATTGATTTAAAGACTGGTTCAGTTTGACACAATGTCAGGTTCATTGATATAAAGTCCATCCCTGCTACGGTCATATCCAAACAGATTTGTTTATCGTTTGCTGTCACCAATTTATGGATTCTTAGTTGATAAAAAATATGTAGGTACAGCGGCCGCATTTATCTTTGAACTGTGCCGAAGAGACTTTTATGCGACATAAATAGCGAACCATTGCATTGTGGCGGTCATGTTGTCAAAGTTACACCATCAACTCTTCATAGTGGAACTAATTTTGCACTCTAATACGGCCCTTCAGTGGTTCTTTTGGAAGCAATAAATGTGACGGTGAACCACCACACACCATTAGTTCCACCACCTTCATAACAACAACAACAACAACAACAACAACAACAACAACAACAACAACAACAACATCATCAACAACAACGTCGACGACCACCACCATCACCGCTACGAATATGTTGACTACCGTGGTAGAGAAGACCACCCCACCACCCCAAATATGGCTGTAGGTGCGGGTGATGTCCATCTTATGTGGCTGTAGGTGCGGGTGATGTCCACCCCGTGTGGCTGTAGGTGCGGGTGATGTCCACCCAGTATGGTTGTAGGTGCGGGTGATGTCCACCCCGTGTGGCTATAGGTGCGGGTGATGTCCACCCCGTGTGGTTGTAGGTGCGGGTGATGTCCACCCCGTGTGGCTGTAGGTGCGGGTGATGTCCACCCCGTGTGGCTGTAGATACGGGTGATATCCACCCCGTGTGGCTGTAGATACGGGTGATGTTCACCCCGTGTGGCTGTAGGTGCGGGTGATGTCCACCTCGTATGGCAGTAGATGCGGGTGATGTCCACCCAGTATGGTTGTAGGTGCGGGTGATGTCCACCCCGTGTGGCTATAGGTGCGGGTGATGTCCACCCCGTGTGGTTGTAGGTGCGGGTGATGTCCACCCCGTGTGGCTGTAGGTGCGGGTGATGTCCACCCCGTGTGGCTGTAGATACGGGTGATATCCACCCCGTGTGGCTGTAGATACGGGTGATGTTCACCCCGTGTGGCTGTAGGTGCGGGTGATGTCCACCTCGTATGGCAGTAGATGCGGGTGATGTCCACCCCGTGTGGCTGTAGATACGGGTGATGTCCACCTCGTATGGCTGTAGGTGCGGGTGATGTCCACCCCGTGTGGCTGTAGGTGCGGGTGATGTCCACCCCATGTGGCTGTAGATACGGGTGATGTCCACCCCGTATGGCTGTAGGTGCGGGTGATGTCCACCCCGTGTGGCTGTAGGTGCGGGTGATGTCCACCCCGTCTGGCTGTAGGTGCGGGTGATGTCCACCCCGTGTGGCTGTAGGTGCGGGTGATGTCCACCCCGTGTGGCTGTAGGTGCGGGTGATGTCCACCTCGTATGGCTGTAGGTGCGGGTGATGTCCACCCCGTGTGGCTGTAGGTGCGGGTGATGTCCACCCCGTGTGGCTGTAGATACGGGTGATGTTCACCCCGTGTGGCTGTAGGTGCGAGTGATGGCCACCTCGTATGGCTGTAGGTGCGGGTGATGTCCACCCCGTGTGGCTGTAGATACGGGTGATGTCTACCCCGTATGGCTGTAGGTGCGGGTGATGTCCACCCCGTGTGGCTGTAGATACGGGTGATGTCCACCCCGTATGGCTTTAGGTGCGGGTGATGTCCACCCCGTGTGGCTGTAGATACGGGTGATGTCCACCCCGTGTGGCTGTAGGTGCGGGTGATGTCCACCCCGTATGGCTGAAGGTGCGGGTGATGTCCACCCCGTATGGCTGTAGGTGCGGGTGATGTCCACCCCGTGTTGCTGTAGATGCGGGTGATGTCCACACGTATGGTTGTAGGTGCGGGTGATGTCCACCCCGTGTGGCTGTAGGTGCGGGTGATGTCCACCCCGTATGGCTGTAGGTGCGGGTGATGTCCACCCCGTGTGGCTGTAGGTGCGGGTGATGTCCACCCCGTATGGCTGTAGGTGCGGGTGATGTCCACCCCGTATGGCTGTAGGTGCGGGTGATGTCCACCCCGTATGGCTGTAAGTGCGGGTGATGTCCGCCCCGTATTGCTGTAGGTGCGGGTGAGGTCCACCCCGTGTGGCTGTAGGTGCGGGTGATGTCCACCCCGTGTGGCTGTAGGTGCGGGTGATGTCCACCCCGTGTGGCTGTAGGTGCGGGTGATGTCCACTCCGTGTGGCTGTAGGGGCGGGTGATGTCCACCCCGTATGGCTGTAGGTGCGGGTGATATCCACCCCGTGTGGCTGTAGATACGGGTGATGTCCACCTCGTATGGCTGTAGGTGCGGGTGATGTCCACCCCGTGTGGCTGTAGATACGGGTGATGTCCACCCCGTATGGCTGTAGGTGCGGGTGATGTCCACCCCGTGTGGCTGTAGGTGCGGGTGATGTCCACCCAGTATGGTTGTAGGTGCGGGTGATGTCCACCCCGTGTGGCTATAGGTGCGGGTGATGTCCACCCCGTGTGGTTGTAGGTGCGGGTGATGTCCACCCCGTGTGGCTGTAGGTGCGGGTGATGTCCACCCCGTGTGGCTGTAGATACGGGTGATATCCACCCCGTGTGGCTGTAGATACGGGTGATGTTCACCCCGTGTGGCTGTAGGTGCGGGTGATGTCCACCTCGTATGGCAGTAGATGCGGGTGATGTCCACCCAGTATGGTTGTAGGTGCGGGTGATGTCCACCCCGTGTGGCTATAGGTGCGGGTGATGTCCACCCCGTGTGGTTGTAGGTGCGGGTGATGTCCACCCCGTGTGGCTGTAGGTGCGGGTGATGTCCACCCCGTGTGGCTGTAGATACGGGTGATATCCACCCCGTGTGGCTGTAGATACGGGTGATGTTCACCCCGTGTGGCTGTAGGTGCGGGTGATGTCCACCTCGTATGGCAGTAGATGCGGGTGATGTCCACCCCGTGTGGCTGTAGATACGGGTGATGTCCACCTCGTATGGCTGTAGGTGCGGGTGATGTCCACCCCGTGTGGCTGTAGGTGCGGGTGATGTCCACCCCATGTGGCTGTAGATACGGGTGATGTCCACCCCGTATGGCTGTAGGTGCGGGTGATGTCCACCCCGTGTGGCTGTAGGTGCGGGTGATGTCCACCCCGTCTGGCTGTAGGTGCGGGTGATGTCCACCCCGTGTGGCTGTAGGTGCGGGTGATGTCCACCCCGTGTGGCTGTAGGTGCGGGTGATGTCCACCTCGTATGGCTGTAGGTGCGGGTGATGTCCACCCCGTGTGGCTGTAGGTGCGGGTGATGTCCACCCCGTGTGGCTGTAGATACGGGTGATGTTCACCCCGTGTGGCTGTAGGTGCGAGTGATGGCCACCTCGTATGGCTGTAGGTGCGGGTGATGTCCACCCCGTGTGGCTGTAGATACGGGTGATGTCTACCCCGTATGGCTGTAGGTGCGGGTGATGTCCACCCCGTGTGGCTGTAGATACGGGTGATGTCCACCCCGTATGGCTTTAGGTGCGGGTGATGTCCACCCCGTGTGGCTGTAGATACGGGTGATGTCCACCCCGTGTGGCTGTAGGTGCGGGTGATGTCCACCCCGTATGGCTGAAGGTGCGGGTGATGTCCACCCCGTATGGCTGTAGGTGCGGGTGATGTCCACCCCGTGTTGCTGTAGATGCGGGTGATGTCCACACGTATGGTTGTAGGTGCGGGTGATGTCCACCCCGTGTGGCTGTAGGTGCGGGTGATGTCCACCCCGTATGGCTGTAGGTGCGGGTGATGTCCACCCCGTGTGGCTGTAGGTGCGGGTGATGTCCACCCCGTATGGCTGTAGGTGCGGGTGATGTCCACCCCGTATGGCTGTAGGTGCGGGTGATGTCCACCCCGTATGGCTGTAAGTGCGGGTGATGTCCGCCCCGTATTGCTGTAGGTGCGGGTGAGGTCCACCCCGTGTGGCTGTAGGTGCGGGTGATGTCCACCCCGTGTGGCTGTAGGTGCGGGTGATGTCCACCCCGTGTGGCTGTAGGTGCGGGTGATGTCCACTCCGTGTGGCTGTAGGGGCGGGTGATGTCCACCCCGTATGGCTGTAGGTGCGGGTGATATCCACCCCGTGTGGCTGTAGATACGGGTGATGTCCACCTCGTATGGCTGTAGGTGCGGGTGATGTCCACCCCGTGTGGCTGTAGATACGGGTGATGTCCACCCCGTATGGCTGTAGGTGCGGGTGATGTCCACCCCGTGTGGCTGTAGATACGGGTGATGTCCACCCCGTATGGCTGTAGGTGCGGGTGATGTCCACCCCGTGTGGCTGTAGGTGCGGGTGATGTCCACCCCGTATGGCTGTAGGTGCGGGTGATGTCCACCCCGTGTGTCTGTAGATACGGGTGATGTCCACCCCGTATGGTTGTAGCTGCGGGTGATGTCCAACCCGTGTGGCTGTAGATACGGGTGATGTCCACCCCGTGTGGCTGTAGGTGCGGGTGATGTCCACCCCGTGTGATACGGGAGATGTCCACCCCGTGTGGCTGTAGGTGCGGGTGATGTCCACCCCGTGTGATACGGGAGATGTCCACCCCGTATGGCTGTAGGTGCGGGTGATGTCCACCCCGTGTGGCTGTAGGTGCGGGTGATGTCCTCCCCGTGTGGCTGTAGGTGCGGGTGATGTCCACCCAGTGTGGCTGTAGATACGGGTGATGTCCATCCCGTGTGGCTGTAGGTGCGGGTGATGTCCACCCCGTATGGCTGTAGGTGCGGGTGATGTCCACCCCGTGTGGCTGTAGATACGGGTGATGTCCACCCCGTATGGCTGTAGGTGCGGGTGATGTCCACCCCGTATGGCTGTAGGTGCGGGTGATGTCCACCCCGTGTGGCTGTAGGTGCGGGTGATGTCCACCCCGTGTGGCTGTAGGGGCGGGTGATGTCCACCCCGTGTGGCTGTAGGTGCGGGTGATGTCCACCTCGTATGGCTGTAGGTGCGGGTGATGTCCACCCCGTGTGGCTGTAGGTGCGGGTGATGTCCACCCCGTGTGGCTGTAGATACGGGTGATGTTCACCCCTTGTGGCTCTAGGTGCGAGTGATGGCCACTTCGTATGGCTGTAGGTGCGGGTGATGTCCACCCCGTGTGGCTGTAGATACGGGTGATGTCTACCCCGTATGGCTGTATGTGCAGGTGATGTCCACCCCGTGTGGCTGTAGATACGGGTGATGTCCACCCCGTATGGCTTTAGGTGCGGGTGATGTCCACCCCGTGTGGCTGCAGATACGGGTGATGACCACCCCGTATGGCTGTAGGTGCGGGTGATGTCCACCCCGTGTGGCTGTAGGTGCGGGTGATGTCCACCACGTATGGCTGTAGGTGCGGGTGATGTCCACCCTGTATGGCTGTAGGTGCGGGTGATGTCCACCCCTTATGGCTGTAAGTGCGGGTGATGTCCACCCCGTATGGCTGTAGGTGCGGGTGAGGTCCACCCCGTGTGGCTGTAGGTGCGGGTGATGTCCACCCCGTGTGGCTGTAGGTGCGGGTGATTTCCACCCCGTGTGGCTGTAGGTGCGGGTGATGTCCACTCCGTGTGGCTGTAGGTGCGGGTGATGTCCACCTCGTATGGCTGTAGGTGCGGGTGATGTCCACCCCGTGTGGCTGTAGATACGGGTGATGTCCACCTCGTATGGCTGTAGGTGCGGGTGATGTCCACCCCGTGTGGCTGTAGATACGGGTGATGTCCACCCCGTATGGCTGTAGGTGCGGGTGATGTCCACCCCGTGTGGCTGTAGATACGGGTGATGTCCACCCCGTATGGCTGTAGGTGCGGGTGATTTCCACCCCGTGTGGCTGTAGGTGCGGGTGATGTCCACCCCGTATGGCTGTAGGTGCGGGTGATGTCCATCCCGTGTGTCTGTAGATACGGGTGATGTCCACCCCGTATGGTTGTAGCTGCGGGTGATGTCCACCCCGTGTGGCTGTAGATACGGGTGATGTCCACCCCGTGTGGCTGTAGGTGCGGGTGATGTCCACCCCGTGTGATACGGGAGATGTCCACCCCGTATGGCTGTAGGTGCGGGTGATGTCCACCCCGTGTGGCTGTAGGTGCGGGTGATGTCCTCCCCGTGTGGCTGTAGGTGCGGGTGATGTCCACCCAGTGTGGCTGTAGATACGGGTGATGTCCATCCCGTGTGGCTGTATGTGCGGGTGATGTCCACCCCGTATGGCTGTAGGTGCGGGTGATGTCCACCCCGTGTGGCTGTAGATACGGGTGATGTCCACCCCGTATGGCTGTAGGTGCGGGTGATGTCCACCCCGTATGGCTGTAGGTGCGGGTGATGTCCACCCCTTGTGGCTGTAGGTGCGGGTGATGTCCACCCCGTGTGGCTGTAGGGGCGGGTGATGTCCACCCCGTGTGGCTGTAGGTGCGGGTGATGTCCACCTCGTATGGCTGTAGGTGCGGGTGATGTCCACCCCGTATGGCTGTAGGTGCGGGTGATTTCCACCCCGTGTGGCTGTAGGTGCGGGTGATGTCCACCCCGTATGGCTGTAGGTGCGGGTGATGTCCATCCCGTGTGTCTGTAGATACGGGTGATGTCCACCCCGTATGGTTGTAGCTGCGGGTGATGTCCACCCCGTGTGGCTGTAGATACGGGTGATGTCCACCCCGTGTGGCTGTAGGTGCGGGTGATGTCCACCCCGTGTGATACGGGAGATGTCCACCCCGTATGGCTGTAGGTGCGGGTGATGTCCACCCCGTGTGGCTGTAGGTGCGGGTGATGTCCTCCCCGTGTGGCTGTAGGTGCGGGTGATGTCCACCCAGTGTGGCTGTAGATACGGGTGATGTCCATCCCGTGTGGCTGTATGTGCGGGTGATGTCCACCCCGTATGGCTGTAGGTGCGGGTGATGTCCACCCCGTGTGGCTGTAGATACGGGTGATGTCCACCCCGTATGGCTGTAGGTGCGGGTGATGTCCACCCCGTATGGCTGTAGGTGCGGGTGATGTCCACCCCTTGTGGCTGTAGGTGCGGGTGATGTCCACCCCGTGTGGCTGTAGGGGCGGGTGATGTCCACCCCGTGTGGCTGTAGGTGCGGGTGATGTCCACCTCGTATGGCTGTAGGTGCGGGTGATGTCCACCCCGTGTGGCTGTAGGTGCGGGTGATGTCCACCCCGTGTGGCTGTAGATACGGGTGATGTTCACCCCGTGTGGCTGTAGGTGCGAGTGATGGCCACCTCGTATGGCTGTAGGTGCGGGTGATGTCCACCCCGTGTGGCTGTAGATACGGGTGATGTCTACCCCGTATGGCTGTATGTGCGGGTGATGTCCACCCCGTGTGGCTGTAGATACGGATGATGTCCACCCCGTATGGCTTTAGGTGCGGGTGATGTCCACCCCGTGTGGCTGCAGATACGGGTGATGTCCACCCCGTATGTCTTTAGGTGCGGGTGATGTCCACCCCGTGTGGCTGTAGATACTGGTGATGTCCACCCCATATGGCTGTAAGTGCGGGTGATGTCCACTCCGTGTGGCTGTAGGTGCGGGTGATGTCCACCCCGTATGGCTGTAGGTGCGGGTGATGTCCACCCCGTGTGGCTGTAGATACGGGTGATGTCCATCCCGTATTGTTGTAGGTGCGGGTGATGTCCACCCCGTGTGGCTGTAGGTGCGGGTGATGTCCACCCCGTATGGCTGAAGGTGCGGGTGATGTCCACCCCGTATGGCTGTAGGTGCGGGTGATGTCCACCCCTTGTTGCTGTAGGTGCGGGTGATGTCCACCACGTATGGCTGTAGGTGCGGGTGATGTCCACCCCGTGTGGCTGTAGGTTCGGGTGATGTCGACCCCGTATGGCTGTAGGTGCGGGTGATGTCCACCCCGTATGGCTGTAGGTGCGGGTGATGTCCACCCCGTATGGCTGTAGGTGCGGGTGAGGTCCACCCCGTGTGGCTGTAGGTGCGGTGATGTCCACCCCGTGTGGCTGTAGGTGCGGGTGATGTCCACCCCGTGTGGCTGTAGGTGCGGGTGATGTCCACCCCGTATGCCTGTAGGTACGGGTGATGTCCACCCCGTGTGGCTGTAGGTGCGGATGATGTCCACCCCGTGTGGCTGTAGGTGCGGATGATGTCCACCCCGTATGGCTGTAGGTGCGGGTGATGTCCACCCCGTATGGCTGTAAATGCGGGTGATGTCCACCCCGTGTGGCTGTAGGTGCGGGTGATGTCCACCCCGTATGGCTGTAGGTGCGGGTGATGTCCACCCCGTGTGGCTGTAGATACGGGTGATGTCCACCCCGTATGGTTGTAGGTGCGGGTGATGTCCACCCCGTGTGGCTGTAGATACGGGTGATGTCCACCCCGTGTGGCTGTAGGTGCGGGTGATGTCCACCTCGTGTGGCTGTAGGTGCGGGTGATGTCCACCCCGTATGGCTGAAGGTGCGGGTGATGTCCACCCCGTATGGCTGTAGGTGCGGGTGATGTCCACCCCGTGTTGCTGTAGGTGCGGGTGATGTCCACCACGTATGGCTGTAGGTGCGGGTGATGTCCACCCCGTGTGGCTGTAGGTGCGGGTGATGTCCACCCCGTGTGGCTGAAGGTGCGGGTGATGTCCACCCCGTGTGGCTGTAGGTGCGGGTGATGTCCACCCCGTGTGGCTGTAGGTGCGGGTGATGTCCACCCCGTATGCCTGTAGGTGCGGATGATGTCCACCCCGTGTGGCTGTAGGTGCGGGTGATGTCTACCCCGTATGGCTGTTTGTGCGGGTGATGTCCACCCCGTGTGGCTATAGGTGCGGGTGATGTCCACCCCGTGTGGCTATAGGTGCGGGTGATGTCCACCCCGTGTGGCTGTAGGTGCGGGTGATATCCACCCCGTATGGCAGTAGATGAGGGTGATGTCCACCCTGTATGGCTGTAGGTGCGGGTGATGTCCACCCCGTGTGGCTGTAGGTGCGGGTGATGTCCACCCCGTATGGCAGTAGATGCGGGTGATGTCCACCCCGTGTGGCTGTAGGTGCAGATGATGTCCACCCCGTGTGGCTGTAGGTGCGGGTGATGTCCACCCCGTGTGACTGTAGGTGCGGGTGATTTCCAACCCGTATGGCAGTAGATGCGGGTGATGTCCACCCCGTATGGCTGTAGGTGCGAGTGATGGACACGCCTGGCCTGTTCGATACTGACCGTCACACCGTCGACGTCCAGTTTGAAGTGGCTAAGTGCATCACTGAGTTCTACGAAGGCGTTCACGCGTTTATCCTGGTCCGGAACGGCGACGGACGGTACACGCAGGAGGAACAAAACTCCATCTCTGAGCTGAAGGTCTGTCCTTTCAGTTGGCGTTCCATTCATGTCACACGTCTGTCGGTTATAATAACCTCTTTTGTTTCGTAATTGCATTTGCTAAAAGCAGCCACGTAACGTCTGAGCCACAGTGAAAATAAATGAAATCAAAAGTGAACTAAACAGGTAATAATATTGGTCAACAATGTTTGCAAAACAAGAATTGCAGCATAACATATTGTTTTCGTAACATTTATCTAGCCACCGATGTAAAATAAAGTAACTGTTAGCTAATATAGCTATCAATTATACCTCAATGCTACATAGATTTGTTGTGGCGGGTATAGTTTCAATCCGTCCTGTTATTACCAAGTTCTGTATCACGTCCAAATATTCCGCTTCGACTATCTCTTAACACTGTCCCTCCATCTCAACACTGTCCCTCCATCTCAACACTGTCCAACTCTAGTGCACTGTCCCTCCATCTTAACACTGTCCCTCCATCTCAACTCTGTCCCTCCATCTTAACACTGTCCCTCCATCTCAACACTGTCCCTCCTTCTCAACACTGTGCCTCCATCTCAACACTGTCCCTCCATCTTAACACTGTCCCTCCATCTCAACACTGTCCCTCCATCTCAACACTGTCCCTCCATCTCAACACTGTCCCTCCATCTCAACACTGTCCCTCCATCTCAACACTGTCCCTCCATCTCAACACTGTCCCTCCATCTTAACACTGTCCCTCCATCTCAACACTGTCCCTCCTTCTCAACACTGTGCCTCCATCTCAACACTGTCCCTCCATCTTAACACTGTCCCTCCATCTCAACACTGTCCCTCCATCTCAACACTGTCCCTCCATCTCAACACTGTCCCTCCATCTCAACACTGTCCATCCATCCCAACACTGTCCCACCATCTTAACACTGTCCCTCCATCTTAACACTGTCCCTCCATCTTAACACTGTCCATACATCTTAACATTGTCCCTCCATCTAAACACTCTCTCTCCATCTTAACACCGTCCCTCCATCTTAACACTGATAATCCATCTTAACACTTTCCCTCCATCTTATCACTCCCTCCACCTCAACACTGTCCATCCATCTCAACAATCTCCCTCCATCTCAACACTGTCCCTCCATCTTAACACTGTCCCTCCGTCTTAACACTGTCCCACCGTCTTAACACTGTCCCTCCATCTCAACACTGTCCCTCCATCTTAACACTGTCAATCCATCTTAACACTGCCCTCCATCTTAACACTGTCCCTCCATCTCAACACTGTCCCTCCTTCTTAACACTGTCCCTCCATCTCAACACTGTCCCTCCATCTCAACACTGTGCCTCCATCTCAACACTGTCCCTTCATCTTAACGCTGTCCCTCCATCTCAACACTGTCCCTCCATCTCAACACTGTCCCTCCATCTCAACACTGTCCCTCCATCTCAACACTGTCCCTCCATCTCAACACTGTCCCTCCGTCTTAACACTGTACCTACATCTTAACTCTGTCCCTCCATCTTAACACTGTCCCTCCATCTTAACACTGTCCCGCCATCTTAACACTGTCCCTCCTTCTCAACACTGTGCCTCCATCTCAACACTGTCCCTCCATCTTAACACTGTCCCTCCATCTCAACACTGTCCCTCCATCTCAACACTGTCCCTCCATCTCAACACTGTCCCTCCATCTCAACACTGTCCATCCATCCCAACACTGTCCCACCATCTTAACACTGTCCCTCCATCTTAACACTGTCCCTCCATCTTAACACTGTCCATACATCTTAACATTGTCCCTCCATCTAAACACTCTCTCTCCATCTTAACACTGTCCCTCCATCTCAACACTGTCCCTCCATCTTAACACTGTCAATCCATCTTAACACTGCCCTCCATCTTAACACTGTCCCTCCATCTCAACACTGTCCCTCCTTCTTAACACTGTCCCTCCATCTCAACACTGTCCCTCCATCTCAACACTGTGCCTCCATCTCAACACTGTCCCTTCATCTTAACGCTGTCCCTCCATCTCAACACTGTCCCTCCATCTCAACACTGTCCCTCCATCTCAACACTGTCCCTCCATCTCAACACTGTCCCTCCATCTCAACACTGTCCCTCCGTCTTAACACTGTACCTACATCTTAACTCTGTCCCTCCATCTTAACACTGTCCCTCCTTCTCAACACTGTCCCTCCATCTCAACACTGTCCCTCCATCTCAACACTGTCCATCCATCCCAACACTGTCCCTCCATCTTAACACTGTCCCGCCATCTTAACACTGTCCCTCCATCTTAACACTGTCCCTTCATCTTAATTCCTGTCTTCCTTTTCTCCGTCTACCACCCTCCTCTGTTTCCCATGCTCTCTTTGTCAATTTCCTCACTCACTCTCTCTTTTTGTCTTGCATATCGCAGTCTTCTCCCCTCTTCATCCTCCCCACTACCTCCAACCTCCCCACTACCTCCAACCTCCCCACTACCTCCATCCTCCCCACTACCTCCATCCTCCCCTCTACCTCCAACCTCCCCACTACCTCCAACCTTCCCACTACCTCCAACCTCCCCACTACCTCCATCCTCCTCACTACCTCCATCCTCCCCACTGCCTCCAACCTCCCCACTACCTCCATCCTCCCCACTATTTCCATCCTCCCCACTACCTCCATCCTCCCCACTACCTCCAACCTCCCCACTACCTCCAACCTCCCCACTACCTCCATCCTCCCCACTAACTCCAACCTCCCCACTACCTCCATCCTCCCCACTATCTCCAACCTCCCCACTACGTCCATCCTCCCCACTACCTCCATCCTCCCCACTACCTCCATCCTCCCCACTATTTCCATCCTCCCCACTACCTCCATCCTCCACACTACGTCCATCCTCCCCACTACCTCCATCCTCCCCACTACTTCCATCCTCCCCACTACTTCCTTCCTCCCCACTACCTCCATCCTCCCCACTACCTTCATCCTCCCCACTACCTCCATCCTCCCCACTACTTCCACCCTCCCCACAACCTCCATCCTCCCCACTACCTCCACCCTCCCCACTACTTCCATCCTCCCCACTACACCTCCAACCTCCCCACTACTTCCATCCTCCCCACTACCTTCATCCTCCCCACTACCTTCATCCTCCCCACTACCTTCATCCTCCCCAGTACCTTCATCCTCCCCACTACCTTCATCCTCGGGTGTTTCTTCCTTCCCATCTCTTCTCTTATTTACCACCAACTTCCTTTATTTTCTCGTTTCACTTTTTACATTCTCCAAACCCAGTTGTTCCCAACACACATATACGCAAGTTGCTATCACGCAGGCTTCCAACACTTTCCATTTACCCATTTCTTCTACTTTTTACTAAGTTATCCACTTGTTTATTGGTCGTTCCAGCCACTACTGCAGGTCCACCCCTGTTCGCCTGTCCAAATTATGTCGGTCGTCTCAAGATTCATTCGGAGGCCATGTTTTCTGAAGATATTATTCCATTCTTGCAATGTCTTCTGTAGTTTACCTTCTGTTATTTATATATTTCCCTTTTACATTGTTTGACTCTATTAGATACTCTAGTGCATTGCTTGACCACTACTACTTTTACATTGTTTGACTCTATTAGATACTCTAGTGCATTGCTTGACCACTATTACTTTTACATTGTTTGACTCTATTAGATACTCTAGTGCATTGTTTGACCACTATTACTTTTACATTGTTTGACTCTATTAGATACTCTAGTGCATTGCTTGATCACTATTACTTTTACATTGTTTGACTCTATTAGATACTCTAGTGCATTGCTTGACCACTATTACTTTTACATTGTTTGACTCTACTAGATACTCTAGTGCATTGCTTGATCACTATTACTTTTACATTGTTTGACTCTATTAGATACTCTAGTGCATTGCTTGACCACTATTACTTTTACATTGTTTGACTCTATTATATACTCTAGTGCATTGCTTGACCACTATTACTTTTACATTGTTTGTCTCTATTAGATACTCTAGTGCATTGCTTGACCACTATTACTTTTACATTGTTTGACTCTATTAGATACTCTAGTGCATTGCTTGACCACTATTACTTTTACATTGTTAGACTCTATTAGATACTCTAGTGCATTGCTTGACCACTATTACTTTTACATTGTTTGACTCTATTAGATACTCTAGTGCATTGCTTGATCACTATTACTTTTACATTGTTTGACTCTATTAGATACTCTAGTGCATTGCTTGACCACTATTACTTTTACATTGTTTGACTCTATTAGATACTCTAGTGCATTGCTTGACCACTATTACTTTTACATTGTTTGACTCTATTAGATACTCTAGTGCATTGCTTGATCACTATTACTTTTACATTGTTTGACTCTATTAGATACTCTAGTAATTTGCTTGACCACTATTACTTTTACATTGTTTGACTCTATTAGATACTCTAGTGCATTGCTTGACCACTATTACTTTTACATTGTTTGACTATATCAGATACTCTAGTGCATTGCTTGACCACTATTTTTATTGCTATATTTTTTATAGCACTGACCAGGAAACGTCAGTATAAGTAAATGTTCAGAGTCACATCATCAAGGTCCATTTCTCGTCCTTTCTCGTCCCTTTGTATGTCACTTCAGCCAGGGCCTCTTCTCCTGTCTCGTCAGATTGTCTGTCCCGTCGTTCGGGTCTTCTTCTCGTCTCGTCTCGTCTTGTCACGTTGCCGGTCACGTCATTCATGCCCTTTTCTCGTCCTGTCTCGTCACGTTGTCTGTCATCCAAAAACTCTTCTCATTCTGTCTCGCATTGTCTGTCACGTCAACCAGGCCCTCTTCTCGTCATGCTGTCTGTCATCCAAGCCCTCTTCTCGTCCTGTCTCGTCACGTTGTATATCATCCAGGCCCTGTTCTCGTCCCGTCTCTTCACATTGTCTCTCCCGTCATCCAGGCCCTGTTCTCGTCCTGTCTCGTCACGTTGTATATCATCCAGGCACTGTTCTCGTCCTGTCTCGTCACGTTGTATATCATCCAGGCACTGTTCTCGTCCTGTCTTGTCACGTTGTATATCATCCATGCCCTGTTCTCGTCCTGTCTCGTCACGTTGTATATAATCCATGCCCTGTTCTCGTCCTGTCTTGTCACGTTGTATATCATCCAGGCCCTGTTCTCGTCCTGTCTCGTCACGTTGTATATCATCCAGGCCCTGTTCTCGTCCTGGCTCGTCACGTTGTATATCATCCAGGCCCTGTTCTCGCCCTGTCTCGTCGACCACGCCGTCGTCGTGTTGACCCGCGCCGACGCCGTGCTGCGGGACAACGAAAGTCTGTCCGACTACATGGAGCGGAACGCCGGCACGCCGCTCGGCCGACTCCTCAACGACGAGGTCGACAGGCGGGTCATGTTTGTCAACAACTTCGCCAGCACTGACTACGAGATGAGGTACACACCACGCGTGGGACTGTACCACGTGGGACGCCGTGGCGTTGTGGTCAGAACGTCGGACTCTCAGTCGAGTGGATCCACTTGCTGTCTTTCTCAAGCTTGGGCAGTTTCGTTCATTCTACGTTGCCTCAGTTCACTGGGTTGCATACACGAGTGCCTGGGTATGGACAGTGGTTGATGCATATGGGCGATTGTCTTCGCGAAGTAATTGCAATTGGCCGAAGTTGAGTTGGTGTTTGAATAAACAGGTCTGCCAGGGTTGGAGGGTAAAGTTGAGTTCATAATTGAATAAACAGGTATTCAACAGTGTTGAATAAACAGGTCTGCCTGGTTTGGAGTTTAAAGCGCTTTGAGCGCAATCTAAGTGACCTTTCTTTACCTTGTAGCTATTTTTATGTTGTTAGTAATAAAGAACCGCCTAGTCATTTAACCATCGAGCAATATCAACACGACGAATGCACATTGCCTCGTTTATAATGTTCCCAGCCAAGCGATAGTGTTGTTGACGTGGTCCGTTAGCTTCCACATCAGCAAACTTCCGCATAGTGAGAAGTTATGCCAACTTAGAGTGACGTATGTTTTGCATCGATACGCTTTGAGGTAATTAAACAAGATAATAGAAACGTTTCATTACAGGCGCCAGCGTGAGGCGCTGCTGGAACTAATCGCGAGACTCCTTGACATTAACGACAACAAGCCATATTTACAGGTAAAATCACTGACCTTTCAAATATGCGAGAACTGCCAAAACAGCATGTATATTTTCTCACCTTTTGTCTGACACTGCTGTCTAACCATAGCTTGCAGATACTTGAGCATGGTTTGTGTCGACTGTACTCGAGTTTGTCAGTAATACAATTAATATGTGCTAACGTAGACTGTTAGGGATACGCATTAGTTAGTAGAACGTTAATAGTTAAGTAATTGTACAACGTAATATATTTACCATCAAACGAAATGTAATGTAGGATTATTGGTAAACAAATGTAGATACAAGGACACAGCTAAGTCATTACCGTTCAATGTGATACAACAGAAAGTCATTACAGTTCAAGGTGATACACCATAAAGTCATTGCAGTTCAAAACGATACACGCGTCATTACAGTTCAATGTGATACACCAGTAAGACATTACAGTTTAGGGTGATACACCAGAAAGTCATCACAGTTCAACACATTGAACTGTGATGACTTTCTGGTGTATCGCCCTAAACTGTAATGTCTTACTGGTGTATCACATCAGTAAGTAATTACAGTTCAAGGTAATACACCAGAAAGTAATTGCAGTTCAATGTGATACGCCATTCATTGCAGTTCAAAACGATACACGCGTCATTACAGTTCAATGTGATACACCAGTAAGACATTACAGTTTAGGGTGATACACCAGAAAGTCATCACAGTTCAACACATTGAACTGTGATGACTTTCTGGTGTATCGCCCTAAACTGTAATGTCTTACTGGTGTATCACATCTGTAAGTAATTACAGTTCAAGGTAATACACCAGAAAGTAATTGCAGTTCAAGATGATACACCAGTAAGGCATTATAGTTCAATGTGATACGCCATTCATTGCAGTTCATTGTGATACACACGTCATTATAGTTCAATGTGATACACCAGTAAGACATTACAGTTTAAGGTGATACACAGGAAAGTCATTACAGTTCAAGGTGTTACACAATTAAGTAATTACAGTTCAAGGTAATACACCATAAAGTAATTGCAGTTCAAGGTGATACACCAGTAAGGCATTACAGTTCAAGGTGATACACCATAAAGTCATTGCAGTTCAAGAGGTGAAACACCATAAAGTCATTACGGTTCAAGATGATACACCAGAAAGCAATTGCAATTCAAGGTGATACACCAGTAAGGCATTACAGTTCAATGTGATAAACCAGTAAGTCATTACAGTTCAAAGTGATACACCAGTATTTCACTACAGTTCAAGGAGATATACCAGAAAGTCAATTCAGTTCAAGTCATTACCGTTCAATGTGATACACCAGTAAGTCATTATAGTGATGCAACAGTACGTCACTACAGTTGAAGGAGATTTACCAGTAAGTCACTAAAGTTAAATGTGATACACCAGAAAGTCATTACGGTTCAAGGTGATACACCAGAAAGTCATTACAGTTCAAAGTGACACACCAGTAAGGCATTGCAGTTCAAGGTGATAAACCAGAAAAACCAATTCAACGTGATACACCAGTCAGTACATTTCAATGTGATACACCAGTAAGTCACTACATTTCAATGTAATACACAAGTAAGGCATTACAGTTCAATGTGGTACACTAGAATGTCATTACATTTCAAGGTGATACAGCCGTTCGTGTTACGTCATCTGTTGTCCTTGTTGAACGACTCTTTCACCCTGTTGACAAGTCTGGAATGATGTCAGTACTTACCCATTCACGCCCTGTGCCGTCGGACGCGCAGTGCCGTCGGACGCGCAGTGCCGTCGGACGCGCAGTGCCGTCGGACGCGCAGTGCCGTCGGACGCGCAGTGCCGTCGGACGCGCAGTGCCGTCGGACGCGCAGTGCCGTCGGACGCGCAGTGCCGTCGGACGCGCAGTGCCGTCGGACGCGCAGTGCCGTCGGACGCGCAGTGCCGTCGGACGCGCAGTGCCGTCGGACGCGCAGTGCCGTCGGACGCGCAGTGCCGTCGGACGCGCAGTGCCGTCGGACGCGCAGTGCCGTCGGACGCGCAGTGCCGTCGGACGCGCAGTGCCGTCGGACGCGCAGTGCCGAAAGCAATCGACGTGATTCTATATTTAGCCGTTCTTTATATTTCTATATTTAGCCGTTCTTTGTATTTCTATATTTAGTCGTTCTTTATATTTCTATATTTAGTCGTTCTTTCTACGTCATGTGTCTTTATATTCTGGTTTTGTGCATCTCTTGGTTTGATCTGCTTCTTTTGGGTTTTCTCTTTTCCTTTTTCCTTACAGATTCCATTGCCTGCTTTCGTCTTATTGCATGTGTGTTTACACATGTGTGTTTTAACATGTGTGTTTATATTTAAATAGTATTTTATACCATGTGAATATTATTTTATATCATGTACAGCGCATTGATCCATATAGAGGGAATTGGCGTTTTAAAAATGCTGTATTACTATTATTATTATTGTTGGCGGCATTCTAAGAACATGGCCCAAATACATCCATCTTCTTTTCAATATTGTTAACATGATTTGCTGTTTTGATAAATTCATTCCATTTGAAGTTTAAAAGTCAAGCATTTGATACATCACCCGCTTTCTGATAACCCATGCATTTTATGTATGTATTATTTTATTGTAAAGCGCGTTGATCTCTCTACAGGAGTATGCCCTATATAAGAACTGAATTATTATTATTATAACCCGCAGGGTGTGTTTGAGAAGGCTCGGTCGCTGCGGTTCGCCAAGGAGAGCCACCAGGTAGCCAGGACGGAGCTGGAGACGGCGTTACGAGACAAGGCACGGCGCGTGGCGGCCGCAGTCGCCGACGACGTCGCCATTACCTTCATGAGCAAGGCTTCGCGCACTAAGTGCACAGAGGAAGCCATTGCCAGGTGAGCGACAATCTGGTGGCTCACACTGATGATCATAGCGGTAATGGCAGGAGACACAAAACTGTTCCTAGTGACGCATTAACAAGATTTGCCATCCAAGAGGAAGACCCAGTTGGCACGTGGGCAAGGGACCCAGTTGGCACGTGGACAAGGGACCCAGTTGGCACGTGGACAAGGAAGCCATTTGTTTGTCGAGAGTCAATTTTGTTTTCATACAAGAGTAACCCGCCCTCCAGAGATATGTGTCAACCTTGTTCTAACCATATTCACGCTGCCAGCAGGTACACAACCTTGTTCTAGCCATATTCACGCTGCCAGCAGGTACACAACCTTGTTCTAGCCATATTCACGCTGCCAGCAGGTACACAACCTTGTTCTAGCCATATTCACGCTGCCAGCAGGTACACAACCTTGTTCTAGCCATATTCACGCTGCCAGCAGGTACACAACCTTGTTCTAACCATATTCACGCTGCCAGCAGGTACACAACCTTGTTCTAGCCATATTCACGCTGCCAGCAGGTACACAACCTTGTTCTAGCCATATTCACGCTGCCAGCAGGTACACAACCTTGTTCTAACCATATTCACGCTGCCAGCAGGTACACAACCTTGTTCTAACCATATTCACGCTGCCAGCAGGTACACAACCTTGTTCTAGCCATATTCACGCTGCCAGCAGGTACACAACCTTGTTCTAGCCATATTCACGCTGCCAGCAGGTACACAACCTTGTTCTAACCATATTCACGCTGCCAGCAGGTACACAACCTTGTTCTAACCATATTCACGCTGCCAGCAGGTACACAACCTTGTTCTAACCATATTCACGCTGCCAGCAGGTACACAACCTTGTTCTAACCATATTCACGCTGCCAGCAGGTACACAACCTTGTTCTAGCCATATTCACGCTGCCAGCAGGTACACAACCTTGTTCTAACCATATTCACGCTGCCAGCAGGTACACAACCTTGTTCTAACCATATTCACGCTGCCAGCAGGTACACAACCTTGTTCTAACCATATTCACGCTGCCAGCAGGTACACAACCTTGTTCTAACCATATTCACGCTGCCAGCAGGTACACAACCTTGTTCTAGCCATATTCACGCTGCCAGCAGGTACACAACCTTGTTCTAACCATATTCACGCTGCCAGCAGGTACACAACCTTGTTCTAGCCATATTCACGCTGCCAGCAGGTACACAACCTTGTTCTAACCATATTCACGCTGCCAGCAGGTACACAACCTTGTTCTAACCATATTCACGCTGCCAGCAGGTACACAACCTTGTTCTAACCATATTCACGCTGCCAGCAGGTACACAACCTTGTTCTAACCATATTCACGCTGCCAGCAGGTACACAACCTTGTTCTAGCCATATTCACGCTGCCAGCAGGTACACAACCTTGTTCTAACCATATTCACGCTGCCAGCAGGTACACAACCTTGTTCTAGCCATATTCACGCTGCCAGCAGGTACACAACCTTGTTCTAACCATATTCACGCTGCCAGCAGGTACACAACCTTGTTCTAGCCATATTCACGCTGCCAGCAGGTACACAACCTTGTTCTAACCATATTCACGCTGCCAGCAGGTACACAACCTTGTTCTAGCCATATTCACGCTGCCAGCAGGTACACAACCTTGTTCTAACCATATTCACGCTGCCAGCAGGTACACAACCTTGTTCTAACCATATTCACGCTGCCAGCAGGTACACAACCTTGTTCTAACCATATTCACGCTGCCAGCAGGTACACAACCTTGTTCTAACCATATTCACGCTGCCAGCAGGTACACAACCTTGTTCTAACCATATTCACGCTGCCAGCAGGTACACAACCTTGTTCTAACCATATTCACGCTGCCAGCAGGTACACAACCTTGTTCTAGCCATATTCACGCTGCCAGCAGGTACACAACCTTGTTCTAACCATATTCACGCTGCCAGCAGGTACACAACCTTGTTCTAGCCATATTCACGCTGCCAGCTGGTACACAACCTTGTTCTAACCATATTCACGCTGCCAGCAGGTACACAACCTTGTTCTAGCCATATTCACGCTGCCAGCAGGTACACAACCTTGTTCTAACCATATTCACGCTGCCAGCAGGTACACAACCTTGTTCTAGCCATATTCACGCTGCCAGCAGGTACACAACCTTGTTCTAACCATATTCACGCTGCCAGCAGGTACACAACCTTGTTCTAACCATATTCACGCTGCCAGCAGGTACACAACCTTGTTCTAACCATATTCACGCTGCCAGCAGGTACACAACCTTGTTCTAACCATATTCACGCTGCCAGCAGGTACACAACCTTGTTCTAACCATATTCACGCTGCCAGCAGGTACACAACCTTGTTCTAACCATATTCACGCTGCCAGCAGGTACACAACCTTGTTCTAACCATATTCACGCTGCCAGCAGGTACACAACCTTGTTCTAACCATATTCACGCTGCCAGCAGGTACACAACCTTGTTCTAACCATATTCACGCTGCCAGCAGGTACACAACCTTGTTCTAGCCATATTCACGCTGCCAGCAGGTACACAACCTTGTTCTAGCCATATTCACGCTGCCAGCAGGTACACAATTTGAAGATAATTTGTTCCATTCACTTATTGTCCTTTGTGAGAACGTGTAGTACTTCATATCCAATCTATCTTTCTTGAGTGAGAAACAAATATTTGTATCATCAATATTTTCATACCCATTCAATGTCCTAAGAACTTTAATTTGATCTCCTCTTAACTACCTTGTCTCTAGTTTTGTTAAACCACATTCTTTCAGTCGTTCTTCATAACTAAGGTATCTCAGTTCTGGAATAATTTTAGTTGCTCTCCTCTGTATTCGTTCAAGCGTATCTATATCCTTCTTACGATATGGTATCCAAGCTTATATACAATATTCTAAATGAGGCCTAACTATTGCTTCATTCAGATGTATAATTAGCTATATTTTTCCTAATTGTTTTCTCTAAGACCTTTTCTTTGATATTACCTGCCATTTTATAATTTAGATACAAGTTCCCGTGTCCTGTGTGTAGGCATTTACTTTACCCAAAATTGAATAACATCTGCATTTTTTCAGACCATTGAGCTACTTTTATATTGTAATCCAAGTCATTGATATATATTTAAAATAATAAAGGTACTAATACTGATCCCTGTGGTACCCCATTCAAAACTGATTTCCAGCTTGAAATCTCCCCATCTACTACAAGACGCTATTTTCTGTCAGTCCGCCATTGTTCTATGCAGTCGGTTATGCCATCCCCGATAACACGGGCTCTTAATTTAAGTAGAAATCTTTGATGTGGCACTTTGTCGAAAGCTTTCCAAAAATCTAAGTAGATAATGTCTACTGGCGATCCGTCGTCTATCCACTTAGTGATTTCTTCCAAAAAACATAACATATTTATTAAGAATGACCTCGCCTTTAGGAATCCATGTTGAGATGGGTTTAATAATGTATGCCTAAAAAGAAAGTCCACCATATAACCTTGAATTAACTCACTGGTCTGTAATTCTCTGACTTATTTCTCGAACCCTTTTTAAATAATGGTACGATGTGGAATGATGTTTGCTTCTTCTCATTCAAAATTAGCAACTCCCTCTTTTAATGAAGTTGAACACTCTTGTAAGTGGTGTACTAATTTGTTGTTAGAATGATTGATTAGTAATAATAATAGTAGATTTATTAGTAATAATAATAATAATACAATAATAATAATAATAATAATAATGATAATAAGTCTGTTTACGATCATGGATAATTCAACAAATGATTTACTTGGCCTACCATATAAGCAGGTTTTAAAAATATTTTATTTGTCTGTAGTTTGTTAGTATGTGTACATTTTAATGGCATAATCTAGAAGTACCACTGACGTAAACCTTGTTTTAAGAGAACCGTAAACAACTAGCAACTGTTAAATGTCCCTGGATGGTCGTTATTAATCACAGTCATCCGTACAGGTTCTACTCAAACTTTCCGTGTAATCAAACTCGTTGTGATGGTATCTGTCAATTTACGAATGATGTATGCATTAATATTGTTGTCGTCACGGACTTGGTTAGTGTCCGTCGTTGCTGCCTGTATCAATGTATTGTATATGTATGTATGTATCAATGTATTATGTATGTATGTATGTATGTATGTATGTATGTATGTATGTATGTATGTATGTATGTATGTATGTATGTATGTATCAATGTATTGTGTATGCATGTATGTATCAATGTATTGTGTGTATGTATGTATGTATGTATCAATGTATTGTGTGTATGTATGTATGTATGTATGTATGTATGTATGTATGTATGTATGTATGTATGTATGTATCAATGTATTGTGATTGTATGTATGTATCAATGTATTGTGTATGCATGTATGTATCAATGTATTGTGATTGTATGTATGTATCAATGTATTGTGTATGTATGTATGTATGTATGTATGTATGTATGTATGTATGTATGTATGTATCAATGTATTGTGTATGTATGTATTTATGCATCAATGTATTGTGTATGTATGTATGTATGTATGTATGTATGTATGTATCAATGTATTGTGTATGTATGTATGTATCAATGTATTGTGTATGTATGTATTTATGCATCAATGTATTGTGTATGTATTTATGTATCAATGTATTGTGTATTGTGTATGCATGTATGTATCAATGTATTGTGTGTGTGTATGTATGTATGTATCAATGTATTGTGTATGTATGTATGTATCAATGTATTGTGTATGTGTGTATGTATCAATGTATTGTGTATGTTTGTATGTATCAATGTATTGTGTATGTATGCATGTATGTATGTATGTATGTATGTATGTATGTATGTATGTATGTATGTATGTATGTATGTATGTATGTATGTATCAATGTATTGTGTATGCATTAGTGCCCTGCGCGGGCCGGGCTTTGGGTCCAAGCCCGGCCCGGGCCGGGCCTTTACATAATTTCGCGGGCAGGGCCGGGCCGGGCCGGGCCGGGCCGGGCCTGGGCCTACATACTGAGGGCCCGGGCCGGGCCTGGGCTGAAAACAATTTAAACACATTGGGCTTGGGCCGGGCCTGGGCCTAATGTGACTTATCACCTTGTGACCCTACCAGTGGACATTCTATTGTCTAGGTCTTCCCTCCAAACATTGTCCACCTGGATGACTTGCCCACTGCCAAGTGCCCACTAGGCCACTAGCCCGCTACCCAGTACCCAAACCAGTTGGTAATTGGTATTTCTCCCCAGTCCTAATTCATTCACACTTGTACTAATTCACACATGTCTGAACCTGTCTGTCTCAGGCTAGTGACTGCAGGCCTGCTGGAAATGCCACTGGGTGTCAGTGCCAGTGGGTGACATTTAATTGAAATATCTATTAAATTATGTTTACTTAGTTGAGCTAATTCAATTAACAATAAAAATTGGGGTTATGGCTTGCATAATGGTTAAGTCAGGGTTAGATAAACAAATCTCATACCCTAACCATAAGCCAATACATTAAAGCCAAATATAACAAATGTTATCATATTTAATAGTAATGGCACTAAGTAGTTTTTCTTTATTTTTCATCAGGATATTCGTAAGTTTGAAGAAGTTGGTGGTGCTGGATTTTTAGAACTCATCCAGCGCACTATGGACCTTCAGCATAAGAGAAGTACTCCACTAAGAGCTAAGGATATTATGCCCCATCCCATATATATATATATATATATATATATATATATATATATATATATATATATATATATATATATATATATATATATATATATAATAAAATAAACTGTAAAACAGACTTATTGTTTTATTAAATAAAAAACACACATATATATATATATATATATATATATATATATATATATATATATATATATATATGTATATATATATATATGTATATATATATATATATATTATATATATATATATATATATATATATATATATGTGTTTTTTATTTAATAAAACAATAAGTCTGTTTTACAGTTTATTTGTTTTTCGTCTTTGTTATAAGATTATAGGTTTATCTTCTCTAAACTTAGCGGGCCGCGGGCTTACCCATCTTTGGCCCGCGGGTATGGGCCGGGCCTGGGCCTGAAACTTGCGGGCCGGGCCTGGGCCAAACATTGACGGTCTGGGTCGGGCCTGGGCCGGGCCTGGGCCTGGGCCTAAATTCTAGTTTGCGGGCCTGGGCCGGGCCGGGCTTGAACAATTATTGCGGGCTTGCGCCGGGCCTGGACTCCAACTGCTAATTGCGGGCCGGGCTTGGGAAAAAATTCTAGGCCCGCGCAGGGCACTAGTATGTATGTATGTATCAATGTATTGTGTATGCATGTATGTATGTATCAATGTATTGTGATTACTGCTCAATAAAGATACGTGTAGAGCATATGTCGCGGAACTGAACTTGAGGACACGCAGCTGTCTGTCCCAGCTGTCTGTCCCAGCTGTCTGTCCCAGCTGTCTGTCACAGCTGTCTGTCACAGCTGTCTGTCACAGCTGTCTGTCACAGCTGTCTGTCACAGCTGTATGTCACAGCTGTCTGTCACAGCTGTCTGTCACAGCTGTCTGTCACAGCTCGGTCAGCAAGTCGCTGAGCTCGTGGCGCGAGAAGAACCCAATGGGTAAAGTCCTGGTCGATGACAACATCCGGGTCATCGCCAAGACACGTGCTCGACAGGCGCTCCACCGGGCGGCCAGTGGTGACATCATCGGCGCCACACTCACCAAACACCTGCGAGCGGCCGTCAACTCGATCCAGCAGACGGGCGAGCACTATAAGTACGGGCGAGCACTATATGTACGAGCGAGCATTATAAGTACGGACGAGCACTATAAGTACGGGCGAGCATTATAAGTACGGACGAGCACTATAAGTACGGACGAGCACTATAAGTACGGACGAGCACTATAAGTAGGACGAGCACTATAAGTACGGGCGACCACTATAAGTACGGGCGAGCATTATAAGTACGGGCGACCACTATAAGTACGGGCGACCACTATAAGTACGGGCGAGCACTAAAAGTACTGGCGACCACTATAAGTACTGACGAGCAATATAAGTACGGATGAGCATTATAAGTACGGGCGTGCACTATAAGTACGGGCGAGCATTATAAGTACGGACGAGCTCTATAAGTACGGGCTAGCATTATAAGTACGGACGAGCACTATAAGTACGGGCGAGCATTATAAGTACGGACGAGCACTATAAGTAGGACGAGCACTATAAGTACGGGCGAGCATTATAAGTACGTGCGACCACTATAAGTACGGGCGAGCATTATAAGTACGGGTGAGCATTATAAGTACGGGCGACCACTATAAGTACGGACGAGCACTATAAGTACGGGCGAGCATTATAAGTACGTGCGACCACTATAAGTACGGGCGAGCATTATAAGTACGGGTGAGCATTATAAGTACGGGCGACCACTATAAGTACGGACGAGCACTATAAGTACGGGCGAGCATTATAAGTACGGACGAGCATTAAAGTACGGACGAGCACTATAAGTACGGGCGAGCATTATAAGTACGGACGAGCACTATAAGTACGGACGAGCACTATAAGTACGGGCGAGCATTATAAGTACGTGCGACCACTATAAGTACGGGCAAGCATTATAAGTACGGGCGAGCACTATAAGTACGGGTGACCACTATAAGTATGGGCGAGCACTATAAGTATGTACGAGCACAATAAGTACGGGCGAGCGCTATTAGAACGGACGAGCACTATAAACACACACGCGGACGCACTCACGCACGCGCGCGCGCGCACGCACGCACGCACACACAATAATATTTGAACATCAAATACATTTTCGTTATCAATTAATACAGCACTAGTCGTCTTACTATATTTAAGAAACACATCGCTTTATATCTACTGCTGCTGCCAGGATCCCGAATGACCAGCTGTCGTCCATCGTGTGCGACGCGATGCCGGAAGACGTCTGCAAATTGTTGAGCGACAAGAGACGCCCCCTGCTGGCGGGGTTCGTCAAACAATTGGCAGATGACAAGAAAGCTCACAACGACCAACAACAGGCGCAGGCCAAGGTCAGGCCTCAAGGTCAGCCGGGCTGATGGCCGGTAGACATCTTGTATAATAGTCACAGTTGTAATTTCCTAACTAATATGTAGTTTAGATGGTACTATGATCAGTATCACTGAAGTAATCTTAATCATTAGCATCTTTCGAAAACGAAATGACCGCTGAAATATCATCACAGTCAACATCATCATCATCATCATCATCACCACAGTCGTCATCATCATCACCACCACCATAGTCATTACTCTAATCATTATAATCACCACTGTCATTATGGATCGTGAAGGTGTTTGCACGACTAGACCCAGTCCTCGCGCCTGTTGTCAGTTGAGTCGGCTGGTCGCCAGCGAGGCCCGCCTCTTCATCAAGTCGACCTCCTACCGGAACCTCAAGCGCATCGGCGGCGATGAGCGGCTGCGTGCGCGGCTCCTGGACGCGCTCGTGCGGCGGGTGAAGGCACGTGTCATGGGGGTGGGGCAGGAGACGATACACTTAGATGCTAATGAAATTCCACCAGTATGAAATGTTCTTCACCGAGAATCGATTGGTTTTTGCACGCGCTGTTTTAGCTACCAATAAATTTACAACATTAAAGCGAACTACCCAAGTTACTTGTACTGTAAGAATCGATTATGATGTTGTTATTCGGGTAGTCAGTCGTCAACAAATGACTAAGTCAATCCCCTCACCTCCGACCCACACATGTCCCGTGTGACTGGGGAATAGGTCTGGGGATTATTGTAGGAAAGTGTGAATAATTTCAATAATTCGATAAAAGTGCTCATTTGGAATGTTATGTTTGCAATCCTCGAAACCATCGTCTGTCAAAAATCCTCAATGAATGCCCAATGACACGCTCGACCAAACGGAGTATAAGGTATTACCAAACATTTATATATGTCCATATTTGTAGGACACAGGCCGAGATAATATCTAAAGTAACCCCCTTGACTCCCCCAGAATTCAATGCGAACGTGTCGTTTCAGGCGGCTCTGACGTCTGCCGACCTTGACCTACTTTCGAAGGACGATGACACATTCACCGTTGACCTGAGGCGGCGGATCGCGGCCCAAGTGAAGATCGAAGTGTCCGAGCTGACAAAAGCATCCTGCTTCGAGGCTATTCTCGAAGGAAGCATGGCGGTCATCTTGGGAGCTTTCAGCACCGTGGCGAGGAAGGGCAAGGGCCTGGTCACTGGACAGAGTCGGGCGAAGAACGTCAAGAAGGGACAATAAAAATATATTTACATCAGTGAGAACGTAGGAAATGAAGTTATGCTAGACAAATATGTGATACAAGCTATAAATAAATAGGTATGCTGTCAGCCACAAGTTCTACGAGATTTCACGTCGATAATTCCCTGGAATTGTAAGTGAACAAGCAACAGTGGAAAACTAGTGTCGACACCAAGAACTCCTTCTCTGTAGACACCACGAACACTGTTCTCTATGAGGGCGTGCCACCTCGAACACTGTTCACTATGTGGGCATGCCACCATGAACACTGTTCTCTATGTGGGCATGCCACCATGAACACTGTTCTCTATGAGGGCATGCCACCACGAACACTGTTCACTATGTGGGCATGTCACCATGGACACTGTTCTCTATGAGGGCATGCCACCACGAACACTGTTCACTATGTGGGCATGTCACCATGGACACTGTTCTCTATGTGGGCATGCCACCACGAACACTGTTCTCTATGAGGGCATGCCACCACGAACACTGTTCACTATGAGGGCGTGCCACCACGAACACTGTTCACTATGAGGGCGTGCCACCACGAACACTGTTCTCTATGAGGGCATGCCACCACGAACACTGTTCACTATGAGGGCGTGCCACCACGAACACTGTTCTCTATGTGGGCATGCCACCACGAACACTGTTCACTATGTGGGCATGCCACCACGAACACTGTTCACTATGTGGGCATGCCACCACGAACACTGTTCACTATGTGGGCATGCCACCACGAACACTGTTCACTACGTGGGCATGCCACCACGAACACTCTTCAATATGAGGTCGTGCCACCACGAACACTATTCACTATGAGGGCGTGCCACCACGAACACTGTTCTCTATGAGGGCATGCCATCACGAACACTATTCTCTATGAGTGCGTGCCACCACGAACACTGTTCTCCATGAGGGCATGCCACCACGAACACTGTTCTCAATGAGGGCATGTCACCACGAACACTCTTCAATATGAGGGCGTGCCACCACGAACACTATTCACTATGAGGGCGTGCCACCACGAACACTGTTCTCTATGAGGGCGTGCCACCACGAACACTATTCACTATGAGTGCGTGCCACCACGAATACTATTCTCTATGAGTGCGTGCCACCACGAACACTGTTCTCTACGAGGACATGCCACCACGAACACTGTTCTCTATGAGGGCATGCCACCACGAACACTCTTCAATATGAGGGCGTGCCACCACGAACACTATTCACTATGAGGGCGTGCCACCACGAACACTGTTCTCTATGTGGGCATGCCACCACGAACACTGTTCTCTATGTGGGCATGCCACCACGAACACTGTTCACTATGTGGGCATGCCACCACGAACACTGTTCACTATGTGGGCATGCCACCACGAACACTATTCACTATGTGGCCATGCCACCACGAACACTGTTCACTATGAGTGCGTGCCACCACGAATACTTTTCACTATGAGGGCGTGCCACCACGAACACTATTCACTATGAGTGCGTGCCACCACGAATACTATTCACTATGAGGGAGTGCCACCACGAACACTGTTCTCTATGAGGGCGTGCCACCACGAACACTATTCACTATGAAGGCTGCACCTTGTAGGCATACATATGTATGTTCTAATCCAAGACCATAGAACATGATATTTAACTGTACAAAAATTGGGTAACATATGGACATGTCACATGTTATCAACATGGCACTTTTAACAGCAATTCACTACAGTTTTATCGTACACGTAACCTGGCACAATCGTAAAAATGTTGATTCCTTCAATCCCCGACCAGACGCCTCGTCGGTATCTATCTATTATTTAATACTACCGAAATTACCCGTAGCGCTACAGGTGGATACCTTTAGAACCATTTGTCGACAACCTATTCGCAAAACAATCGCGTTTCCTCGGCAAAGCGAGTCGGATCCTATTCAAAACAAAATTTAACAATGTATTGTGTCAGCCAAGTATCCGTCGGACCAAGTAACGCATACTCCTATTAACAGTCACAGTGCTAAACTCGGTCGATCTTACACTTGGTATATTTTCGAACACACTTTGCAAGATATACGCGATCATTTCATTCTCACCTTTCTCACTTCCCGGCTTGTCCACCGAGGTGGGTCACCTCCCGGCTTGTCCACCGAGGTGGGTCGCCTCCCGGCTTGTCCACCGAGGTGGGTCGCCTCCCGGCTTGTCCACCGAGGTGGGTCACCTCCCGGCTTGTCCACCGAGTTGGGTCGCCTCCCGGCTTGTCCACCGAGGTGGGTCGCCTCCCGGCTTGTCCACCGAGGCGTGTCGCCTCCCGGCTTGTCCACCGAGGTGGGTCGCCTCCCGGCTTGTCCACCGAGGTGGGTCGCCTCCCGGCTTGTCCACCGAGGTGGGTCGCCTCCCGGCTTGTCCACCGAGGCGTGTCGCCTCCCGGCTTGTCCACCGAGGTGGGTCGCCTCCCGGCTTGTCCACCGAGGTGGGTCGCCTCCCGGCTTGTCCACCGAGGTGGGTCGCCTCCCGGCTTGTCCACCGAGGCGTGTCGCCTCCCGGCTTGTCCACCGAGGTGGGTCGCCTCCCGGCTTGTCCACCGAGGTGGGTCGCCTCCCGGCTTGTCCACCGAGGTGGGTCGCTGTGGCCACGGAAGCTGCCCAGAGACGTCTGTCTTGGGTCGCCGCTTCCTCAATCCCACCACATATCACGCTTCACCACGTCCATGTACCGGAGCTTAGGTCTACCTCTACCGTGCCCCAGGAACAGTTTGGTTTAGGGCTATGTGGGTTGCACCATTGCTACGTCGCCGTCTTACATGGCCATACTAGTGCCGTCTTACATGGCCATACCAGTGCCGTCTTACATGGCCATACCAGTGCAGTCTTCACTTCATCAGGTGTGATGACAGGTCGAGTACTCCAGCTTTCTTCCGTATAGACACGTTAGTCTGGTGCTCTGTGAGACTAACACTCTGAATCCAACGCAGCCTAGACATCTCTGTCTTACTGAGTGGCTGTTCATCCTTCCTCTTAAGTGTCCAACACTCTCTGACATAACAACACAGCCGACACATCTCTGTCTTACTGAGTGGCTGTTCATCCTCCCTCTTAAGTGTCCAACACTCTCTGACATAACAACGCAGCCTACACATCTCTGTCTTACTGAGTGGCTGTTCGTCCTTCCTCTTAAGTGTCCAACACTCTCTGACATAACAAAACAGCCGACACATCTCTGTCTTACTGAGTGGCTGTTCATCCTTCCTCTTAAGTGTCCAACACTCTCTGACATAACAACGCAGCCTACACATCTCTGTCTTACTGAGTGGCTGTTCGTCCTTCCTCTTAAGTGTCCAACACTCTCTGACATAACAACGCAGCCTACACATCTCTGTCTTACTGAGTGGCTGTTCGTCCTTCCTCTTAAGTGTCCAACACTCTCTGACATAACAACGCAGCCTACACATCTCTGTCTTACTGAGTGGCTGTTCGTCCTTCCTCTTAAGTGTCCAACACTCTCTGACATAACAACACAGCCGACACATCTCTGTCTTACTGAGTGGCTGTTCATCCTTCCTCTTAAGTGTCCAACACTCTCTGACATAACAACACAGCCGACACATCTCTGTCTTACTGAGTGGCTGTTCATCCTTCCTCTTAAGTGTCCAACACTCTCTGACATAACAACGCAGCCTACACATCTCTGTCTTACTGAGTGGCTGTTCGTCCTTCCTCTTAAGTGTCCAACACTCTCTGACATAACAACGCAGCCTACACATCTCTGTCTTACTGAGTGGCTGTTCGTCCTTCCTCTTAAGTGTCCAACACTCTCTGACATAACAACGCAGCCTACACATCTCTGTCTTACTGAGTGGCTGTTCGTCCTTCCTCTTAAGTGTCCAACACTCTCTGACATAACAACGCAGCCGACACATCTCTGTCTTACTGAGTGGCTGTTCATCCTTCCTCTTAAGTGTCCAACAATCTCTGACATAACAACACAGCCTACACATCTCTGTCTTACTGAGTGGCTGTTCATCCTTCCTCTTAAGTGTCCAACCATCTCTGACATAACAACGCAGCCTACACATTTCTGTCTTACTGAGTGGCTGTTCATCCTTCCTCTTAAATGTCCAACAATCTCTGACATAACAACGCAGCCTACACATATCTGTCTTACTGAGTGGCTGTTCATCCTTCCTCTTAAGTGTCCAACACTCTCTGACATAACAACGCAGCCTACACATCTCTGTCTTACTGAGTGGCTGTTCATCCTTCCTCTTAAGTGTCCAACAATCTCTGACATAACAACACAGCCTACACGTCTCTGTCTTACTGAGTAGCTGTTCATCCTTCCTCTTAAGTGTCCAACAATCTCTGACATAACAACGCAGCCTACACATCTCTGTCTTACTGAGTGGCTGTTCATCCTTCCTCTTAAGTGTCCAACACTCTCTGACATAACAACGCAGCCTACACATCTCTGTCTTACTGAGTGGCTGTTCATCCTTCCTCTTAAGTGTCCAACAATCTCTGATATAACAACACAGCCTACACGTCTCTGTCTTACTGAGTAGCTGTTCATCCTTCCTCTTAAGTGTCCAACAATCTCTGACATAACAACGCAGCCTACACATCCCTGTCTTACTGAGTGGCTGTTCATCCTTCCTCTTAAGTGTCCAACAATCTCTGACATAACAACGCAGCCTACACATCTCTGTCTTACTGAGTGGCTGTTCATCCTTCCTCTTAAGTGTCCAACACTCTCTGACATAACAACGCAGCCTACACGTCTCTGTCTTACTGAGTGGCTGTTCATCCTTCCTCTTAAGTGTCCAACACTCTCTGACATAACACAGCCTACACATCTCTGTCTTACTGAGTGGCTGTTCATCCTTCCTCTTAAGTGTCCAACACTCTCTGACATAACAACACAGCCGACACATCTCTGTCTTACTGAGTGGCTGTTCATCCTTCCTCTTAAGTGTCCAACACTCTCTGACATAACAACACAGCCTACACGTCTCTGTCTTACTGAGTGGCTGTTCATCCTTCCTCTTAAGTGTCCAACACTCTCTGACATAACAACGCAGCCTACACGTCTCTGTCTTACTGAGTAGCTGTTCATCCTTCCTCTTAAGTGTCCAACTCTCTCTGACATAACAACGCAGCCTACACATCTCTGTCTTACTGAGTGGCTGTTCATCCTTCCTCTTAAGTGACCAAAAATCTCTGACATAACAACGCAGCCTACACATCTCTGTCTTACTGAGTGGCTGTTCGTCCTTCCTCTTAAGTGTCCAACACTCTCTGACATAACAACACAGCCGACACATCTCTGTCTTACTGAGTGGCTGTTCATCCTTCCTCTTAAGTGTCCAACACTCTCTGACATAACAACACAGCCGACACATCTCTGTCTTACTGAGTGGCTGTTCATCCTTCCTCTTAAGTGTCCAACACTATCTGACATAACAACGCAGCCTACACATCTCTGTCTTACGGAGTGGCTGTTCGTCCTTCCTCTTAAGTGTCCAACACTCTCTGACATAACAACGCAGCCTACACATCTCTGTCTTACTGAGTGGCTGTTCGTCCTTCCTCTTAAGTGTCCAACACTCTCTGACATAACAACGCAGCCGACACATCTCTGTCTTACTGAGTGGCTGTTCATCCTCCCTCTTAAGTGTCCAACACTCTCTGACATAACAACGCAGCCTACACATCTCTGTCTTACTGAGTGGCTGTTCGTCCTTCCTCTTAAGTGTCCAACACTCTCTGACATAACAACGCAGCCGACACATCTCTGTCTTACTGAGTGGCTGTTCATCCTTCCTCTTAAGTGTCCAACACTCTCTGACATAACAACGCAGCCTACACATCTCTGTCTTACTGAGTGGCTGTTCGTCCTTCCTCTTAAGTGTCCAACACTCTCTGACATAACAACGCAGCCTACACATCTCTGTCTTACTGAGTGGCTGTTCGTCCTTCCTCTTAAGTGTCCAACACTCTCTGACATAACAACGCAGCCTACACATCTCTGTCTTACTGAGTGGCTGTTCGTCCTTCCTCTTAAGTGTCCAACACTCTCTGACATAACAACACAGCCGACACATCTCTGTCTTACTGAGTGGCTGTTCATCCTTCCTCTTAAGTGTCCAACACTCTCTGACATAACAACGCAGCCGACACATCTCTGTCTTACTGAGTGGCTGTTCATCCTTCCTCTTAAGTGCCCAACACTCTCTGACATAACAACGCAGCCTACACATCTCTGTCTTACTGAGTGGCTGTTCGTCCTTCCTCTTAAGTGTCCAACACTCTCTGACATAACAACGCAGCCTACACATCTCTGTCTTACTGAGTGGCTGTTCGTCCTTCCTCTTAAGTGTCCAACACTCTCTGACATAACAACGCAGCCGACACATCTCTGTCTTACTGAGTGGCTGTTCATCCTTCCTCTTAAGTGTCCAACAATCTCTGACATAACAACACAGCCTACACATCTCTGTCTTACTGAGTGGCTGTTCATCCTTCCTCTTAAGTGTCCAACCATCTCTGACATAACAACGCAGCCTACACATTTCTGTCTTACTGAGTGGCTGTTCATCCTTCCTCTTAAATGTCCAACAATCTCTGACATAACAACGCAGCCTACACATATCTGTCTTACTGAGTGGCTGTTCATCCTTCCTCTTAAGTGTCCAACACTCTCTGACATAACAACGCAGCCTACACATCTCTGTCTTACTGAGTGGCTGTTCATCCTTCCTCTTAAGTGTCCAACAATCTCTGACATAACAACACAGCCTACACATCTCTGTCTTACTGAGTGGCTGTTCATCCTTCCTCTTAAGTGTCCAACCATCTCTGACATAACAACGCAGCCTACACATTTCTGTCTTACTGAGTGGCTGTTCATCCTTCCTCTTAAATGTCCAACAATCTCTGACATAACAACGCAGCCTACACATATCTGTCTTACTGAGTGGCTGTTCATCCTTCCTCTTAAGTGTCCAACACTCTCTGACATAACAACGCAGCCTACACATCTCTGTCTTACTGAGTGGCTGTTCATCCTTCCTCTTAAGTGTCCAACAATCTCTGACATAACAACATAGCCTACACATCTCTGTCTTACTGAGTGGCTGTTCATCCTTCCTCTTAAGTGTCCAACCATCTCTGACATAACAACGCAGCCTACACATTTCTGTCTTACTGAGTGGCTGTTCATCCTTCCTCTTAAGTGTCCAACCATCTCTGACATAACAACGCAGCCTACACATTTCTGTCTTACTGAGTGGCTGTTCATCCTTCCTCTTAAATGTCCAACAATCTCTGACATAACAACGCAGCCTACACATCCCTGTCTTACTGAGTGGCTGTTCATCCTTCCTCTTAAGTGTCCAACAATCTCTGACATAACAACGCAGCCTACACATCCCTGTCTTACTGAGTGGCTGTTCATCCTTCCTCTTAAGTGTCCAACAATCTCTGACATAACAACGCAGCCTACACATCTATGTCTTACTGAGTGGCTGTTCATCCTTCCTCTTAAGTGTCCAACAATCTCTGACATAACAACACAGCCTACACATCTATGTCGTACTGAGTGGCTGTTCATCTTTCCTCTTAAGTGTCCAACACTCTCTGACATAACAACACAGCCTACACGTCTCTGTCTTACTGAGTGGCTGTTCATCCTTCCTCTTAAGTGTCCAACAATCTCTGACATAACTACGCAGCCTACACATCTCTGTCTTACTGAGTGGCTGTTCATCCTTCCTCTTAAGTGTCCAACAATCTGTGACATAACAACACAGCCTACACATCTCTGTCTTACTGAGTGGCTGTTCATCCTTCCTCTTAAGTGTCCAACAATCTCTGACATAACAACACAGCCTACACGTCTCTGTCTTACTGAGTGGCTGTTCATCCTTCCTCTTAAGTGTCCAACAATCTCTGACATAACAACGCAGCCTACACATCTATGTCTTACTGAGTGGCTGTTCATCCTTCCTCTTAAGTGTCCAACAATCTCTGACATAACAACACAGCCTACACATCTATGTCGTACTGAGTGGCTGTTCATCCTTCCTCTTAAGTGTCCAACACTCTCTGACATAACAACACAGCCTACACGTATCTGTCTTACTGAGTGGCTGTTCATCCTTCCTCTTAAGTGTCCAACAATCTCTGACATAACTACGCAGCCTACACATCTCTGTCTTACTGAGTGGCTGTTCATCCTTCCTCTTAAGTGTCCAACAATCTGTGACATAACAACACAGCCTACACATCTCTGTCGTACTGAGTGGCTGTTCATCCTTTCTCTTAAGTGTCCAACACTCTCTGACATAACAAAGGGTGGGTTTGATGGCAGTCTTATATAGCTGGTGTTTGAGCTTCAGTGGTACCTTCTTGTCACACACTACTCCTGTGAGTTCTCTCCACTTGTTCCAGGCTGGGCGTACTCGGCTCTTAAAGTTTGTCTCAACTCCGCCTTCCGCATCGACGGTCGAGCCCAGGTATTTGAATTTGGAGACAGTTGGTAGCTCCCGGTTGTCCATTGTTAGTCTCCACTCGGATGTCAAAGGTGCCAAGTATTCTGTTTTCTGCTGACTCGCTCTCAGACCCCGGCTCTCCATAGCATTTCTCCACACCTCCAGTTGTTGTTCAGCCTCTCCTTTCGTTTCCTCACACAGCTCTAGGTCATCAGCAAACAGTATAGCTCGGGGTGTTGTTGTGGCGATGTTCTCGGCTATCACATCCATAATAATAATAATGAACAGCAGTGGGCTAAGAGCTGAGCCCTGATGTAGGCCAACGCCCACCTCAAAGCTGGCTGTTGTTCTTGCATGGGACCTCACTGCAGTCTTACAATCTGTATACATATCCTGGATGGGTTTTACGTAGACTTCCTCTACTCCTTTTTTCTCAATGCCCACCAGATCAACTCTCTGTCGTATGCCAGATCTACAAACACCGGCTGGTTCTCCATACCGATGGTATTCCCTCCTGATAGGCTTTGTTCATGGTTTGGCATAAGGTATCTGGAGATAATTTGTCAACAATCCTCAAGGTCTCCATTGGGATCTCGTCTGGTCCGCACGACTTATTGTTCTTCGTCTTCCGCTACTGTTTCTGGAACTGGGCCGTCCATTGCTGGTGTTGGTTCAATGGGTTCTCTACATTCAACAGCTGGCGGAAGTATCGTCTCCATGTCACACTGATATCTTTGACTATTTGTGTGTTGGTATCCATGATGTAGATGTTGTCTATTATGTCCACTGTCCTCTGGTGTCTCGTTTTGGCCAACTTGTAGATGACTTTGGTTCCCTCTCCCGACTCTAACTTCTTGTAAGGTCCTCGTACGCTTTTTGTCGTTGCTACTGCTTTCTTTGCTTCTTTGTTAATTTCTCTGTAGGCCTGTTCGTCTGCTTCTGTCTTTGTGCGTTGCCAGATCTTAAAAGCCTGTTTCTTCTTCTTCACTGAGTCCTGGACGTCCTCCTGTCACCACCAGGATTCCTTCTCTCGAAACTTGCCTCCTCTGGTCCTTCCCAGGACTTCCTCTCCTGTCCGCACTAAGCATTCCTGCAGTTCTTCCCGTGATGGTGACTTCTCTTCTGTTGTCATCTGTTCATTTGTTCTGTCACCTTTAAACTCATCTCGTTTTTCCTCCTGTTTGAGTTGGTACCACTTCATCTTCCTGGATCTTGCTCTTCTTATTTCCCTGTGTCCTAGGGCCAGGGTCATGTTAGCCACCAGTATCCTGTGTTGTCTTGAGATGCTTTCACCTTGCAGTTGGTCAACTCTTTGAGGTTAGCTCTTCTTAGCATAATATAACTATTATTGTATCTTTCTGCCAACTCTTGTTGGTGATGTAGGCTCCTTCCATTTCCTGAAGAACGTGTTCCCAGTGCCAAGTTGAAAGCCTGTGCGACGTTTAGTGCACTCTCTCCTTCCTCGTTTCTGACACCACAGCTGAAACCTCCATGTAAACTCTCAAAACCGGTGTTGTCCTCTCCCACATGAGCATTCAAGTCTGTCCCGATGATATCTCTCTCTGTACTAGGTATCTCCCTTACAACTTCCTAAATTGTTTTCCCAGAACTGCTCTTTTTCCTCCCTGGCACATCCCACCCGTGGAGGTTATGCTGATACAACGTTGATCTTTCCTCCTGTAAACACTAGTTTCACTGTCATGACCCTGTCAGATGTTCTCTTCACCTCTAAGATTTTCACCAGCCAGTCCTTGATAATGATCCCAAAGCCGATGATGATCCCAACGCCGATGATGATCCCAACGCCGATGATGATCCCAAAGCCGATGATGATCCCAAAGCCGATGATGATCCCAAAGCCGATGATGATCCCAACGCCCTTCCATGTGAACAGCTTGAAACCGCGTCCAATCTCTCTCGTCTTGGCTCCCGACCACCTTGTCTCCTGCACATACGCTATGTCAACCTTCCTTCTCTCCATGGTCTCTACAACCTCTCTCGCCTTGGCTCCCGACAACCTTGTCTCCTGCACATACGCTAAGTCAACCTTCCTTCTCTCCATGGTCTCTACAACCTCTCTCGTCTTGGCTCCCGACCACCTTGTCTCCTGCACATACGCTAAGTCAACCTTCCTTCTCTCCGTGGTCTTTACAACCTCTCTCGTCTTGGCTCCCGACCACCTTGTCTCCTGCACATACGCTAAGTCAACCTTCCTTCTCTCCATGGTCTCTACAACCTCTCTCGTCTCGTCTCCCGACCACCTTGTCTCCTGCACGCACGCTATGTCAACCTTCCTTCTCTCCATCGTCTCTACAACCTCTCTCGTCTCGTCTCCCGACCACCTTGTCTCCTGCACATACGCTATGTCAGCCTTCCTTCTCTCCATGGTCTCTACAACCTCTCTCGTCTTGGCTCCCGACCACCTTGTCTCCTGCACGCACGCTATGTCAACCTTCCTTCTCTCCATCGTCTCTACAACCTCTCTCGTCTCGTCTCCCGACCACCTTGTCTCCTGCACATACGCTATGTCAGCCTTCCTTCTCTCCATGGTCTCTACAACCTCTCTCGTCTTGGCTCCCGACCACCTTGTCTCCTGCGCATACGCTATGTCAGCCTTCCTTCTCTCCATGGTCTCTACAACCTCTCTCGTCTCGCCTCCCGACCACCTTGTCTCCTGCACATACGCTAAGTCAACCTTCCTTCTCTCCATGGTCTCTACAACCTCTCTCGTCTTGGCTCCAGACCACCTTGTCTCCTGCACATACGCTATGTCAGCCTTCCTTCTCTCCATGGTCTCTACAACCTCTCTCGTCTTGGCTCCCGACCACCTTGTCTCCTGCACACACGCTATGTCAACCTTCCTTCTCTCCGTGGTCTCTACAACCTCTCTCGTCTTGGCTCCCGACCACCTTGTCTCCTGCTCATACGCTATGTCAGCCTTCCTTCTCTCCATGGTCTCTACAACCTCTCTCGTCTCGCCTCCCGACCACCTTGTCTCCTGCACATACGCTAAGTCAACCTTCCTTCTCTCCATGGTCTCTACAACCTCTCTCGTCTTGGCTCCAGACCACCTTGTCTCCTGCACATACGCTATGTCAGCCTTCCTTCTCTCCATGGTCTCTACAACCTCTCTCGTCTCGCCTCCCGACCACCTTGTCTCCTGCACATACGCTAAGTCAACCTTCCTTCTCTCCATGGTCTCTACAACCTCTCTCGTCTTGGCTCCCGACCACCTTGTCTCCTGCACACACGCTATGTCAACCTTCCTTCTCTCCATGGTCTCTACAACCTCTCTCGTCTCGCCTCCCGACCACCTTGTCTCCTGCACATACGCTAAGTCAACCTTCCTTCTCTCCATGGTCTCTACAACCTCTCTCGTCTTGGCTCCCGACCACCTTGTCTCCTGCACATACGCTATGTCAGCCTTCCTTCTCTCCATGGTCTCTACAACCTCTCTCGTCTTGGCTCCAGACCACCTTGTCTCCTGCACATACGCTATGTCAGCTTTCCTTCTCTCCATGGTCTCTACAACCTCTCTCGTCTTGGCTCCCGACCACCTTGTCTCCTGCACACACGCTATGTCAACCTTCCTTCTCTCCATGGTCTCTACAACCTCTCTCGTCTCGCCTCCCGACCACCTTGTCTCCTGCACATACGCTAAGTCAACCTTCCTTCTCTCCATGGTCTCTACAACCTCTCTCGTCTTGGCTCCAGACCACCTTGTCTCCTGCACATACGCTAAGTCAACCTTCCTTCTCTCCATGGTCTCTACAACCTCTCTCGTCTTGGCTCCCGACCACCTTGTCTCCTGCACATACGCTATGTCAGCCTTCCTTCTCTCCATGGTCTCTACAACCTCTCTCGTCTTGGCTCCAGACCACCTTGTCTCCTGCACATACGCTATGTCAGCCTTCCTTCTCTCCATGGTCTCTACAACCTCTCTCGTCTTGGCTCCCGACCACCTTGTCTCCTGCACACACGCTATGTCAACCTTCCTTCTCTCCATGGTCTCTACAACCTCTCTCGTCTCGCCTCCCGACCACCTTGTCTCCTGCACATACGCTAAGTCAACCTTCCTTCTCTCCATGGTCTCTACAACCTCTCTCGTCTTGGCTCCAGACCACCTTGTCTCCTGCACATACGCTATGTCAGCCTTCCTTCTCTCCATGGTCTCTACAACCTCTCTCGTCTTGGCTCCCGACCACCTTGTCTCCTGCACACGCGATATGTCAACCTTCCTTCTCTCCGTGGTCTCTACAACCTCTCTCGTCTTGGCTCCCGACCACCTTGTCTCCTGCACATACGCTAAGTCAACCTTCCTTCTCTCCATGGTCTCTACAATCTCTCTCGTCTCGCCTCCCGACCACCTTGTCTCCTGCACATACGCTAAGTCAACCTTCCTTCTCTCCATGGTCTCTACAACCTCTCTCGTCTTGGCTCCAGACAACCTTGTCTCATGCACATACGCTAAGTCAACCTTCCTTCTCTCCGTGGTCTCTACAACCTCTCTCGCCTTGGCTCCCGACCACCTTGTCTCCTGCACATACGCTAAGTCAACCTTCCTTCTCTCCATGGTCTCTACAACCTCTCTCGTCTTGGCTCCCGACCACCTTGTCTCCTGCACACACGCTATGTCAACCTTCCTTCTCTCCATGGTCTCTACAACCTCTCTCGTCTTGGCTCCCGACCACCTTGTCTCCTGCACATACGCTAAGTCAACCTTCCTTCTCTCCATGGTCTCTACAACCTCTCTCGTCTTGGCTCCCGACCACCTTGTCTCCTGCACATACGCTAAGTCAACCTTCCTTCTCTCCATGGTCTCTACAATCTCTCTCGTCTCGCCTCCCGACCACCTTGTCTCCTGCACATACGCTAAGTCAACCTTCCTTCTCTCCATGGTCTCTACAACCTCTCTCGTCTTGGCTCCAGACCACCTTGTCTCATGCACATACGCTAAGTCAACCTTCCTTCTCTCCGTGGTCTCTACAACCTCTCTCGCCTTGGCTCCCGACCACCTTGTCTCCTGCACATACGCTAAGTCAACCTTCCTTCTCTCCATGGTCTCTACAACCTCTCTCGTCTTGGCTCCCGACCACCTTGTCTCCTGCACACACGCTATGTCAACCTTCCTTCTCTCCATGGTCTCTACAACCTCTCTCGTCTTGGCTCCCGACCACCTTGTCTCCTGCACATACGCTATGTCAACCTTCCTTCTCTCCATGGTCTCTACAACCTCTCGGCTCTTTCCTCTCATTGTACCAACATTTTTACAGCTTCTTTAACTGCTGTCGTTCTGTCTTCCGCAGTAGCCCTGGCCGATCCCTCATAGGGCGTGGCCGAGGGTGCTGCCGGTCCCTTTCGACGGGGGCATCCAATCTTTTCTCTGATTATCTATATATGGGATTGTCATTGGCTAATTATTGAAGCAAGGTTTTTTTACTGCCGGATGCCTTTCCTGACACGATCCCTCCTCTTTTTTGCGGGATTGGGACCGGCTAGGCTTGGGTCAAGATTGAGCCTCCCCAGGCAGAGTTAAATGCGATCGTTTCATGCATTGAACAAAACCACTATGTAGTTTTGCGTGCCTAATTATTAATCTTATTCAAATGATGGCATCCGCTACAGGATAACAAATAGTTCTACATTGGAGTGTGCTATTATGTCTTGTGTTGAAATACATAACCGATTTGAAAGACTAGAGAAGAAGGGAATAAACAGAAACACCGTCAGTCGTTCGTTGTCGCCAATATTTAACATTCATGTTTGTTGTCGCCAATATTTAACATTTATGTTTGTTGTCGCCAGTATTTAACATTTATGTTTGTTGTCGCCAGTATTTAACATTCATGTTTGTTGTCGCCAATATTTAACATTCATGTTTGTTGTCGCCAATATTTAACATTCATGTTTGTTGTCGCCAATATTTAACATTTATGTTTGTTGTCGCCAGTATTTAACATTTATGTTTGTTGTCGCCAGTATTTAACATTCATGTTTGTTGTCGCCAATATTTAACATTCATGTTTGTTGTCGCCAATATTTAACATTCATGTTTGTTGTCGCCAATATTTAACATTCATGTTTGTTGTCGCCAATATTTAACATTTATGTTTGTTGTCGCCAGTATTTAACAGACATGTTCATCATCATAAATAAGCGATATGGACAGAGATCCCGTGATGTGTTAACACTTGATGTGTTAACACTTGATGTGTTAACACTTGATGTGACACGGACGAAATGCAAGACTCCATTTGGGCGCAAACTATCAACACCGATATTTTGGAACTCAGTACCCTATGCCTTACTTACTCAGTACCCTATGCCTTACTTACTCAGTACCCTATGCCTTACTTACTCAGTACCCTATGCCTTACGTAACATTGAAGATGGTAATGTTTCAACGGCAAAATAAAGATTTACAATTTTAATTCTAGTCATTTTAATTACTCCATTTTCGCTATAACCGTTTGGTCGTGTCTTTTGTTTGGTGCAGCACCATATAATATCACTGTATGTATTTGGTGCAATATAAATCAATACATATTAAATCCCAACTATTGTTTTGGCGAATGCAAAGCAACATGAGATGTATTTACCCCCTTCGTTAGGTGCATTTTATTTGCCCTTTGAAGAGGCGCTAGGTAGAAGGGACTGTCGGTATAATTCAGACTCGCTTCGTATTTTAGTCCCAATTATATTACGACGGAGCATATCGTCCATGAATGTGAACTCTAAATTATGCGTTTTTGATGTATTTAATGGTTGTCGCTAAAAATGAGGAAGAAACATCATATTATACAACAAATCTACATTGCAGCTACAACGGTGCCAGTAGAAGGTTCAAAGGTTCTACAACGCAGGAATGTCCCACAAAAGTGATGTTGTGTGGAATAAAAAACATCAAAGGAAGACAAATTATATTATTGGTCATTTACATTACAGAATCAGGAAAAGTTCAGCGTGTCTACACCGTAGGCATGACAAGCAGATGTGAGTATTGTGTAGTGTTCATTTAATACACATATGACAAAGGCACGGTGTCAACTCACAGTTATTGCGGCGACTGACCTAGTAAATATTAATGTTAGAACCATGTTGGAAATGTTGTCATGTATAACTGACGCCGCCACTAAAAATAAGCACATGGGAAGGGTCGTCCATGACACATGACGAAGACAAACGTTGTCCCGGACTCAATCACTTCCTCGTTGCTAGTTGCCTCGTTGCGTTGTTCATTTTATGACATATAAAACTTGGCGTCGTTTCTCCATTCCGTGTTCAGTTCGAAGTGGATATTAAAATCACCAGTAATTAATATATCACAGGGGGTCACCACAACTTCACTGAGGTACACCGACAGTTTGTTGAGGAGTGACGTCAGTGATGATGTTGGCGGGCGATAGATGACAATAACACGCACTGGTTTGGAAGTCTTGGTTGAAGTGACATCAACGTGTTCAAATGTAGTGAAACGTTTAGAAGGTGCCTTTATGAATTCATAAGTTATCTTATGTGATATGCCCACTCTTCCTCAGCGCTTTGTAGACCGGCATACACCATTGTAGTCATAACCTGATGGTAGCAGATCATTGACAACGACACTGTCTGCTGGTTTCGGACGGCGTCATCATTTAATTACTTGTAGCAGTTCTCTTTAACGCCGGTAGACGCCACCAGGAGGCGACGGCGTCATCATTTAATTACTTGTAGCAGTTCTCTTTAGTAGAACCGGGATACACAATAATGTTTGAACATCAAATACATTTTCTTTATCAATTAATACAGCACTGGCCGTCTTACTATATTTAAGAAACACATCGCTTTATATCTACTGCTGCTGCGACTGAGTACGTAGCGCCAGTGAGTGTAGACTTAGTGCGTAGCGCCAGTGAGTGTAGACTGAGTACGTAGCGCCAGTGAGTGTAGACTGAGTACGTAGCGCCAGTGAGTGTAGACTGAGTACGTAGCGCCAGTGAGTGTAGACTGAGTACGTAGCGCCAGTGAGTGTAGACTGAGTACGTAGCGCCAGTGAGTGTAGACTGAGTACGTAGCGCCAGTGAGTGTAGACTGAGTACGTAGCGCCAGTGAGTGTAGACTTAGTGCGTAGCGCCAGTGAGAGTAGACTTAGAGCGTAGCGCCAGTGAGTGTAGACTTAGTGCGTAGCGCCAGTGAGTGTAGACTGAGTACGTAGCGCCAGTGAGTGTAGACTGAGTACGTAGCGCCAGTGAGTGTAGACTGAGTACGTAGCGCCAGTGAGTGTAGACTGAGTACGTAGCGCCAGTGAGTGTAGACTTAGTGCGTAGCGCCAGTGAGTGTAGACTGAGTACGTAGCGCCAGTGAGTGTAGACTGAGTACGTAGCGCCAGTGAGTGTAGACTGAGTACGTAGCGCCAGTGAGTGTAGACTGAGTACGTAGCGCCAGTGAGTGTAGACTGAGTACGTAGCGCCAGTGAGTGTAGACTGAGTACGTAGCGCCAGTGAGTGTAGACTTAGTGCGTAGCGCCAGTGAGAGTAGACTTAGAGCGTAGCGCCAGTGAGTGTAGACTTAGTGCGTAGCGCCAGTGAGTGTAGACTGAGTACGTAGCGCCAGTGAGTGTAGACTGAGTACGTAGCGCCAGTGAGTGTAGACTGAGTACGTAGCGCCAGTGAGTGTAGACTGAGTACGTAGCGCCAGTGAGTGTAGACTGAGTACGTAGCGCCAGTGAGTGTAGACTGAGTACGTAGCGCCAGTGAGTGTAGACTTAGTGCGTAGCGCCAGTGAGAGTAGACTTAGAGCGTAGCGCCAGTGAGTGTAGACTTAGTGCGTAGCGCCAGTGAGTGTAGACTTAGTGCGTAGCGCCAGTGAGTGTAGACTTAGTGCGTAGCGCCAGTGAGTGTAGACTGAGTACGTAGCGCCAGTGAGTGTAGACTCAGTGCGTAGCGCCAGTGAGTGTAGACTTAGTGCGTAGCGCCAGTGAGTGTAGACTGAGTACGTAGCGCCAGTGAGTGTAGACTTAGTGCGTAGCGCCAGTGAGTGTAGACTGAGTACGTAGCGCCAGTGAGTGTAAACTGAGTACGTAGCGCCAGTGAGTGTAGACTTAGTGCGTAGCGCCAGTGAGTGTAGACTGAGTACGTAGCGCCAGTGAGTGTAGACTTAGTGCGTAGCGCCAGTGAGTGTAGACTTAGTGCGTAGCGCCAGTGAGTGTAGACTGAGTACGTAGCGCCAGTGACTGTAGACTGAGTACGTAGCGCCAGTGAGTGTAGACTTAGTGCGTAGCGCCAGTGAGTGTAGACTTAGTGCGTAGCGCCAGTGAGTGTAGACTTAGTGCGTAGCGCCAGTGAGTGTAGACTGAGTACGTAGCGCCAGTGAGTATAGACTTAGTGCGTAGCGCCAGTGAGTGTAGACTGAGTACGTAGCGCCAGTGAGTGTAAACTGAGTACGTAGCGCCAGTGAGTGTAGACTTAGTGCGTAGCGCCAGTGAGTGTAGACTGAGTGCGTAGCGCCAGTGACTGTAGACTGAGTACGTAGCGCCAGTGAGTGTAGACTTAGTGCGTAGCGCCAGTGAGTGTAGACTGAGTGCGTAGCGCCAGTGAGTGTAGACTGAGTACGTAGCGCCAGTGAGTGTAGACCGAGTACGTAGCGCCAGTGACTGTAGACTGAGTACGTAGCGCCAGTGAGTGTAGACTGAGTACGTAGCGCCAGTGAGTGTAGACTGTGTACGTAGCGCCAGTGAGTGTAGACTGAGTACGTAGCGCCAGTGAGTGTAGACTGAGTACGTAGCGCCAGTGAGTGTAGACTGAGTACGTAGCGCCAGTGAGTGTAGACTGAGTACGTAGCGCCAGTGAGTGTAGACTGAGTACGTAGCGCCAGTGAGTGTAGACTTAGTGCGTAGCGCCAGTGAGTGTAGACTGAGTACGTAGCGCCAGTGAGTGTAGACTGAGTACGTAGCGCCAGTGAGTGTAGACTGAGTACGTTGCGCCAGTGAGTGTAGACTGAGTACGTAGCGCCAGTGAGTGTAGACTGAGTACGTAGCGCCAGTGAGTGTGGACTGAGTACGTAGCGCCAGTGAGTGTAGACTTAGTGCGTAGCGCCAGTGAGTGTAGACTGAGTACGTAGCGCCAGTGAGTGTAGACTGAGTACGTAGCGCCAGTGAGTGTAGACTGAGTACGTTGCGCCAGTGAGTGTAGACTGAGTACGTAGCGCCAGTGAGTGTAGACTGAGTACGTAGCGCCAGTGAGTGTAGACTGAGTACGTAGCGCCAGTGAGTGTAGACTGAGTACGTAGCGCCAGTGAGTGTAGACTGAGTACGTAGCGCCAGTGAGTGAAGACTTAGTACGTAGCGCCAGTGAGTGTAGACTGAGTACGTAGCGCCAGTGAGTGTAGACTGAGTACGTAGCGCCAGTGAGTGTAGACTGAGTACGTAGCGCCAGTGAGTGTAGACTGAGTACGTAGCGCCAGTGAGTGTAGACTGAGTACGTAGCGCCAGTGAGTGTAGACTGAGTACGTAGCGCCAGTGAGTGTAGACTGAGTACGTAGCGCCAGTGAGTGTAGACTGAGTACGTAGCGCCACACGAATCGTATCGATCTTCGCACAAAAGAAGTTAGAGAAACTTGCTGCAAGATCGCGCATGTTGTCATTAGCAGGAAGAGATGGGGACTTTCTTCGCTGCAGCAGTCCGTTTAACAAATGATACAGTCGCCTGTTGTCTCCCGCATTGTTCTATTTCAGAAGCGTAGTAGTCAGACTTTGCTTCTTTGATGATACTCTTTACCCGGCACACTGTGTCTTGTACATTTCGCGACGCACTTGAAGTGATGTATGACGCCACTTCCGTTCAAGTTGTCGTCGTATTTGTGCCACGGCACGAGTGGACGATCGGCGACACGACACTGTTTGACATTGATCAGCTTCTCATTGTACCACGTCACGAGTGGACGATCGGCGACACGACACTGTTTGACATTGATCAGCTTCTCATTGTACCACGGCACGAGTGGACGGTCGGCGACACGACACTGTTTGACACTGATCAGCTTCTCATTGTACCTCGGTACGAGTGGACGATCGGCGACACGACACTGTTTGACATTGATCAGTTTCTCATTGTACCACGTCACGAGAGGACGATCGGCGACACGACACTGTTTGACATTGATCAGCTTCTCATTGTACCTCGGTACGAGTGGACGATCGGCGACACGACACTGTTTGACATTGATCAGCTTCTCATTGTGCCACGGTACGAGTGGACGATCGGCGACACGACACTGTTTGACATTGATCAGCTTCTCATTGTACCACGGTACGAGTGGACGATCGGCGACACGACACTGTTTGACATTGATCAGCTTCTCATTGTGCCACGGTACGAGTGGACGATCGGCGACACGACACTGTTTGGCACTGATCAGCTTCTCATTGTACCTCGGTACGAGTGGACGATCGGCGACACGACACTGTTTGGCACTGATCAGCTTCTCATTGTGCCACGTCACGAGTGGACGGTCGGCGACACGACACTGTTTGACATTGATCAGCTTCTCATTGTGCCACGTCACGAGTGGACGATCGGCGACACGACACTGTTTGACATTGATCAGCTTCTCATTGTGCCACGTCACGAGTGGACGGTCGGCGACACGACACTGTTTGGCATTGATCAGCTTCTCATTGTACCTCGGTACGAGTGGACGATCGGCGACACGACACTGTTTGACATTGATCAGCTTCTCATTGTACCACGATACGAGTGGACGATCGGCGACACGACACTGTTTGACATTGATCAGCTTCTCATTGTGCCACGGTACGAGTGGACGATCGGCGACACGACACTGTTTGACATTGATCAGCTTCTCATTGTGCCACGGTACGAGTGGACGATCGGCGACACGACACTGTTTGGCACTGATCAGCTTCTCATTGTACCTCGGTACGAGTGGACGATCGGCGACACGACACTGTTTGACATTGATCAGCTTCTCATTGTGCCACGTCACGAGTGGACGGTCGGCGACACGACACTGTTTGGCATTGATCAGCTTCTCATTGTACCTCGGTACGAGTGGACGATCGGCGACACGACACTGTTTGACATTGATCAGCTTCTCATTGTACCACGGTACGAGTGGACGATCGGCGACACGACACTGTTTGGCATTGATCAGCTTCTCATTGTGCCACGGTACGAGTGGACGATCGGCGACACGACACTGTTTGACATTGATCAGCTTCTCTTTGTACCACGTCACGAGTGGACGGTCGGCGACACGACACTGTTTGGCATTGATCAGCTTCTCTTTGTACCACGTCACGAGTGGACGGTCGGCGACACGACACTGTTTGACATTGATCAGCTTCTCATTGTGCCACGGTACGAGTGGACGGTCGGCGACACGACACGTCTGTAGTGGTGCGTGCTTCTCGATTAGTTGTGTCAAAACAACATTGTACTGATCAGCAAGGTCAGTAGTTGATTGTACAACAGACGACACGGTGGTCAAAGTAGACGATGCGATATCATTATGAAACGCAGTCTTGTCAATGCTTTTATACTTTCGGTATATGATCGTTTTCCGCGGAACGACCGGCTTCTCTGTGTCGACGACACATTCCACACAGGTGATCAGACAGCAGCAACGACGTTTTTGTTGAAGTAATATCGTGGCTTTTGGATGGTGTTAGGATCAGATCAATGGTGTGACCGTCGATATGCGTTGGAACTTGAACGTGTTGAATGATGTTAACTGACTCAAGTAGGTCAGCGAAACGTGTCACACTATTGTCGGATTGCACATCCCAGTGAATGTTGAAATCGCCGACAATCGCGAAACGGGAGATCATCAAGGCGTAGTTTTCAACGAAACCGGCAAATTCAGCGAGAAAGTCAGCATATGACTGTTTGGTCTTTTTCGACGGAGGTGGATGGTAAGTGATTATAAGTTTGATGGCATTTGCTTATCCATGTCTCGGTGATGGCTACAAGATCCATGTTCACCTCAGCCAAGTGATCGGTGAATACATCGGTCTTGTTACAAACTTAACGAGCATTGACAATGCCCAATTTGAGAGGTGCCTCGACACGGCTGACAGCACCCACGTTGTTGGAAGGCGACTTGGCGGATACAACATTCCAGGCAACAGGAGGAATCGGGGCGATCAGCTGTGCAAAATTTGCCCAGTTAACACCTGTTTGTCTGCAGACAGATTGAATCTCAGCCTTATTGTTCCATCTGCTGTCCACGGTGGTAATTGGCCTAAGACGCCTTGTTCCGGCTTTCGTTCTTCGTCTGGTCGGTGGTCGGCGGTCGGCACAAGTTCAGCGTCTCTATTGCTGCCGTCCACGGTTGGCTCGGCGCCTGCCGTAAGCCGAGAATGAATGTCCTGGGCAATGACACGCTTCGCCGGTCAGACCACAGACCACGGTCCGGTAGGCTGAGCGTAGACGTCTTGTTGCATGCGATTCTGACATGTAGGTTGGAAACCGGTTCTGGTCAAGCTTGGTTAATCACAGCTGCCTCTGAGTAAAAGTCTATATAAAAGTCAATAAAAACTGAAGATCCACGACACGACTCGCAAATGTTCCGCAGGCGCTCCTTGGGCTTTCACAATTCAGAATATAAAACACGAAAGCAATAGTATGATTTAAATCACCGAAAAATTGGCATACTTTACAAGTACAGTCCGGGAGCAGACACACGCAGCAGCGCTACAGCCTATTCTGCCATCTTTATCACCACCACAGTCATTATTCTAATCATTATAATCATCACTGTCATTATGGATCGTGAAGGTGTTTGCACGACTAGACACAGTCCTCGCGCCTGTTGTCAGTTGAGTCGGCTGGTCGCCAGCGAGGCCCGCCTCTTCATCAAGTCGACCTCCTACCGGAACCTCAAGCGCATCGGCGGCGATGAGCGGCTGCGTGCGCGGCTCCTGGACGCGCTCGTGCGGCGGGTGAAGGCACGTGTCACGGGGGTGGGACAGGAGACGAGCCACTTAGATGCTAATGAAATATTCCTCGTAGAGAATCGATTAGTTATTACGCGCGCTGTTTTAGCAGCCAATACATTTACAATACTCGAACTCGCTTAAGTCGAAGTTTTTCCTCTGCCCCGGCTGTCTTTGTATTTTATAACATATTAAATAATCCGGATAAGTCGACTTCGCTTAAGACGAATTTTCGGATAAGTCGACTTTATTTCACCGTATGCTCTTCTATGTTTCCATCGGTTAACTTTCGTAAGTTTATTCTACTAGAGTCTGAATGTTGAAAACGCTAACACTAAAAAGAAAATTGAACTGATCGAACCTGTTCACTACGAGGGCGTGCCATCACGAACACTGTTCACTATGAGGGCGTGCCACGACAACCAATGTTCACTATGAGGGCGTGCCATCATAAAACACCGTTCACTGCGAGGGCGTGCCACCACGAATACTGTTCACTATGAGGGCGTGCCATCAAGAACACTGTTCACTATGAGGGCGTGCCATCACAAACACTGTTCACTATGAGGGCGTGCCACGACAAACAATGTTCACTATGAGGGCGTGCCATCACAAACACCGTTCACTGCGAGGGCGTGCCACCACGAACACTGTTCACTATGAGGCGTGCCATCACGAACACTGTTCACTATGAGGGCGTGCCATCACGAACACTGTTCACTATGAGGGCGTGCCATCACAAACACTGTTCACTATGAGGGCGTGCCACGACAAACACTGTTCACTATGAGGGCGTGCCATCACAAACACCGTTCACAGGGAGGGCGTGCCACCACGAACACTGTTCACTATGAGGGCGTGCCATCACAAACACTGTTCACTATGAGGGCGTGCCATCACGAACACTGTTCACTATGAGGGCGTGCCATCACAAACACTGTTCATTATGAGGGCGTGCCATCACGAACACTGTTCACTATGAGGGTATGCCATCACGAACACTGTTCACTATGAGGGCGTGCCATCACAAACACCGTTCAGTGTGAGGGCGTGCCACCACGAACACTGTTCACTATGAGGGCGTGCCATCACGAACACTGTTCACTATGAGGGCGTGCCATCACAAACACTGTTCACTATGAGGGCGTGCCATCACGAACACTGTTCACTAAGAGGGCGTGCCATCACAAACACTGTTCACTATGAGGGGGTGCCATCACAAACACTGTTCACTATGAGGGCGTGCCACGACAAACACTGTTCACTATGAGGGCGTGCCATCACAAACACCGTTCACTGTGAGGGCGTGCCACCACGAACACTGTTCACTATGAGGGCGTGCCATCACAAACACTGTTCACTATGAGGGCGTGCCATCACGAACACTGTTCACTATGAGGCGTGCCATCACGAACACTGTTCACTATGAGGGCGTGCCATCACAAACACCGTTCACTGTGAGGGCGTGCCACCACGAACACTGTTCACTATGAGGGCGTGCCATCACGAACACTGTTCACTATGAGGGCGTGCCATCACAAACACTGTTCACTATGAGGGCGTGCCACAACAAACACTGTTCACTATGAGGGCGTGCCATCACAAACACCGTTCACTGTGAGGGCGTGCCACCACGAACACTGTTCACTATGAGGGCGTGCCATCACAAACACCGTTCACTGTGAGGGCGTGCCACCACGAACACTGTTCACTATGAGGGCGTGCCATCACGAACACTGTTCACTATGAGGGCGTGCCTTCATGAACACTGTTCACTATGAGGGCGTGCCATCACAAACACTGTTCACTGTGAGGGCGTGCCACGACAAACACTATCCACTATGAGGGCGTGCCATCACAAACACCGTTCACTGTGAGGGCGTGCCACCACGAACACTGTTCACTATGAGGGCGTTCCATCACAAACACTGTTCACTATGAGGGCGTGCCACCACGAACACTGTTCACTATGAGGGCGTGCCATCACGAACACTGTTCACTATGAGGGCGTGCCATCACAAACACTGTTCACTATGAGGGCGTGCCACGACAAACACTGTTCACTATGAGGGCGTGCCATCACAAACACAGTTCACTGTGAGGGCGTGCCACCACGAACACTGTTCACTATGAGGGCGTGCCATCACGAACACTGTTCACTATGAGGGCGTGCCATCACGAACACTGTTCACTATGAGGGCGTGCCATCACAAACACTGTTCACTGTGAGGGCGTGCCACGACAAACACTGTTCACTATGAGGGCGTGCCATCACAAACACCGTTCACTGTGAGGGCGGGCCACAACGAACACTGTTCACTATGAGGTCGTTCCATCACAAACACTGTTCACTATGAGGGCGTGCCATCACGAACACTGTTCACTATGAGGGCGTGCCATCACGAACACTGTTCACTATGAGGGCGTGCCATCACAAACACCGTTCACCGTGAGGGCGTGCCATCACGAACACTGTTCACTATGAGGGCATGCCACCACGAAAACTGTTCACTATGAGGGCGTTTCATCACGAACACTGTTCACTATGAGGGCATGCCATCACAAACACTGTTCACTATGAGGGCGTGCCATCACGAACACTGTTCACTATGAGGGCGTGCCATCACGAACACTGTTCACTATGAGGGCGTGCCATCACGAACACTGTTCACTATGAGGGCGTGCCATCACGAACACTGTTCACTATGAGGGCGTGCCATCACAAACACTGTTCACTATGAGGGCATGCCATCACAAACACTGTTCACTATGAGGGCGTGCCACGACAAACACTGTTCACTATGAGGGCGTGCCATCACAAACACCGTTCACTGTGAGGGCGTGCCACCACGAACACTGTTCACTATGAGGGCGTGCCATCACAAACACTGTTCACTATGAGGGCGTGCCATCACAAACACTGTTCACTATGAGGGCGTGCCATCACGAACACTGTTCACTATGAGGGCGTGCCATCACAAACACCGTTCACTGTGAGGGCGTGCCACCACGAACACTGTTCACTATGAGGGCGTGCCATCACGAACACTGTTCACTATGAGGGCGTGCCATCACAAACACTGTTCACTATGAGGGCGTGCCACGACAAACACTGTTCACTATGAGGGCGTGCCACGACAAACACTGTTCACTATGAGGGCGTGCCACCACGAACACTGTTCACTATGAGGGCGTGCCATCACGAACACTGTTCACTATGAGGGCGTGCCATCACGAACACTGTTCACTATGAGGGCGTGCCATCACAAACACTGTTCACTATGAGGGCGTGCCACGACAAACACTGTTCACTATGAGGGCGTGCCATCACAAACACCGTTCACTGTGAGGGCGTGCCACCACGAACACTGTTCACTATGAGGGCGTGCCATCACAAACACTGTTCACTATGAGGGCGTGCCATCACGAACACTGTTCACTATGAGGGCGTGCCATCACGAACACTGTTCACTATGAGGGCGTGCCATCACAAACACCGTTCACTGTGAGGGCGTGCCATCACGAACACTGTTCACTATGAGGGCTTGCCACCACGAAAACTGTTCATTATGAGGGCGTTTCATCACGAACACTGTTCACTATGAGGGCATGCCATCACGAACACTGTTCACTATGAGGGCGTGCCATCACGAACACTGTTCACTATGAGGGCGTGCCATCACGAACACTGTTCACTATGAGGGCGTGCCACCACGAACACTGTTCACTATGAAGGCATGCCATCACGAACACTGTTCACTATGACGGCGTGCCACCACGAACACTATTCACTATGAAGGCGTGCAATCATGTAGGTACTAGGTATACATATGTATGTTCTAATCCAAGACTATAAAACATTATATGCAACCATACAAAAGTTTGGTAACATGTGGACGTGTCACATGTTATCAACATGGCACTTTTAGCAGCAATTCACTACAGTTTTATCGAACACATAACCTGGCACAATCATAGAAATGTTGATTCATCAATCCCCGATCAGAAGCCTCGCCGGTATCTATATATTATTTAATAAATGACCCGCAGCAAGACAAGACGAAAGAACTGCGAAAATGTGTCAAGAAATCAACTGCAGACATTGTACTGCTAACCATCGACGGTAGACCAATCCAACAAGTTAACAGCACTCGTCTACTAGGTGTAACTCTATCTGAAGATCTGAAATGGCAATCACCCATAGACGAAGTAACTACAAAGACATCGCAACGTCTATAGTTCATCATCCTTCTTAAAATAGCCGGCATTGAACCTCACCATCTCATCATCTCAAGATATACTTCAATCGGTATTGGAGTACGTATGCCAAGTGTGGCACACGAGCCTTACAAAAAAAGCCAACAAAACAGATAGAATACATTCAGAGACGGGCAATGCGGACCATTTTCCAAGATAAGTCATACACCGAAGTCATCATCGCAGCCAATCTACAAACGCTGTCAGACAGGAGGGAGAAGTATTATTCATATATCAACTATTCATAAATTATGTAGAACACTATTCATAAGTTATGTAGAACACTATTCATAAGTTATATAGAACACTATTCATAAGTTTGTAGAACGCTATTCATAAGTTTGTAGAACACTATTCATAAGTTTGTAGAACACTATTCATAAGTTATGTAGAACACTATTCATAAGTTATGTAGAACACTATTCATAAGTTATGTAGAACGCTATTCATAAGTTATGTAGAACACTATTCATAAGTTATGTAGAACGCTATTCATAAGTTATGTAGAACGCTATTCATAAGTTATGTAGAACGCTATTCATAAGTTATGTAGAACACTATTCATAAGTTATGTAGAACACTATTCATAAGTTATGTAGAACACTATTCATAAGTTATGTAGAACACTATTCATAAGTTATGTAGAACACTATTCATAAGTTATGTAGACCACTATTCATAAGTTATGTAGAACACTATTCATAAGTTATGTAGAACGCTATTCATAAGTTATGTAGAACGCTATTCATAAGTTATGTAGAACGCTATTCATAAGTTATGTAGAACACTATTCATAAGTTATGTAGAACACTATTCATAAGTTATGTAGAACACTATTCACAAGTTATGTAGAACACTACTCACAAGTTATGTAGAACACTACTCATAAGTTTGTAGAACTCTATTCATAAGTTATGTAGAACGCTATTCATAAGTTATGTAGAACACTATTCATAAGTTATGTAGAACACCATTCATAAGTTATGTAGAACACTATTCATAAGTTATGTAGAACACTATTCATAAGTTATGTAGAACACTATTCATAAGTTATGTAGAACACTATTCATAAGTTATGTAGAACACTACTCATAAGTTTGTAGAACGCTACTCATAAGTTTGTAGAACGCTATTCATAAGTTATGTAGAACGCTATTCATAAGTTATGTAGAACACTATTCATAAGTTATGTAGAACACTATTCATAAGTTATGTAGAACACTATTCATAAGTTATGTAGAACACTATTCATAAGTTATGTAGAACACTATTCATAAGTTTGTAGAACGCTATTCATAAGTTTGTAGAACGCTATTCATAAGTTATGTAGAACGCTATTCATAAGTTTGTAGAACGCTATTCATAAGTTTGTAGAACGCTATTCATAAGTTTGTAGAACGCTATTCATAAGTTTGTAGAACGCTATTCATAAGTTATGTAGAACGCTATTCATAAGTTATGTAGAACACTATTCATAAGTTATGTAGAACACTATTCATAAGTTTGTAGAACGCTATTCATAAGTTTGTAGAACGCTATTCATAAGTTATGTAGAACACTATTCATAAGTTATGTAGAACACTATTCATAAGTTTGTAGAACGCTATTCATAAGTTTGTAGGACGCTATTCATAAGTTATGTAGAACACTATTCATAAGTTATGTAGAACACTATTCATAAGTTTGTAGAACACTATTCATAAGTTATGTAGAACACTATTCATAAGTTATGTAGAACACTATTCATAAGTTATGTAGAACGCTATTCATAAGTTATGTAGAACACTATTCATAAGTTATGTAGAACACTATTCATAAGTTATGTAGAACACTATTCATAAGTTATGTAGAACACTATTTATAAGTTATGTAGAACACTATTCATAAGTTATGTAGAACACTATTCATAAGTTATGTAGAACACTATTCATAAGTTATGTAGAACACTATTCATAAGTTATGTAGAACACTATTCATAAGTTATATAGAACACTATTGATAAGTTATGTAGAACACTATTCATAAGTTATGTAGAACGCTATTCATAAGTTATGTAGAACACTATTCATAAGTTATGTAGAACACTATTCATAATTTATGTAGAACACTAATCATAAGTTATGTAGAACACTATTCATAAGTTATGTAGAACACTATTCATAAGTTATGTAGAACACTATTCATAAGTTATGTAGAACACTATTCATAAGTTTGTAGAACGCTATTCATAAGTTATGTAGAACGCTATTCATAAGTTATGTAGAACACTATTCATAAGTTATATAGAACACTATTCATAAGTTATGTAGAACACTATTCATAAATTATGTAGAACACTATTTATAAGTTATGTAGAACACTATTCATAAGTTAAGTAGAATAGTATTCATAAGTTATGTAGAACACTATTCATACGTTATGTAGAACACTATTCATAAGTTATGTAGAACACTATTCATAAGTTATGTAGAACACTATTCATAAGTTTGTAGAACGCTATTCATAAGTTATGTAGAACACTATTCATAAGTTATGTAGAACACTATTCATAAGTTATGTAGAACACTATTCATACGTTATGTAGAACACTATTCATAAGTTATGTAGAACACTATTCATAAGTTATGTAGAACACTATTAATAAGTTATGTAGAACACTATTCATCAGCACGCAACAATCTACACATAAATTACACCATCTTCTGCCTCCCTCCGGGAAACTCCGTATACAACTCGAAACACGAGGACTTACTGTGTGCCGCGTTTATTTACAAACATAACTTTAAACATGCTGTTCATGCACCTTTTTAATTTGTTATATTTTAAGTCATATTTTGCTTTAATTAATTTATTATCTTTGGTTGTTTTACTTTGCCAATTCCATAATTCAACTGCTACAGTTGTCATTTTAATAAAATTATTATCAAATCGCGCTACAGGACCTTTATAACCATTTGTCGACAACCTATTCGCAAAACCATCGCGTGTCCTCGGCAAAGCGAATCGGATCCTATTCAAAACCAAATTTAACAATGTATTGTGTCAGCCAAGTATCCGTCTGACCAATAGTAACACATACTCCTATTTAACAAAACCACAGTGCTAAACTCGGTCGATCTGACACTTGGTATACTTTCGAGGAAGAAACATCATATTATGCAACAAATCTACGTTGCAGCTACAACGGTGCCAGTAGAAGGTTCTACAACGCAGGAAGATAATTTATGTTACTGAACATTACAGAATCAGGAAAAGTTCAGCGAGTCTACACCGTAGGCATTACAAGTCTACACCGTAGGCATGACAAGTCTACACCGTAGGCATGACAAGTCTACACCGTAGGCATGACAAGTCTACACCGTAGGCATGACAAGTCTACACCGTAGGCATGACAAGTCTACACCGTAGGCATGACAAGTCTACACCGTAGGCATGACAAGTCTACACCGTAGGCATGACAAGTCTACACCGTAGGCATGACAAGTCTACACCGTAGGCATGACAAGTCTACACCGTAGGCATGACAAGTCTACACCGTAGGCATGACAAGTCTACACCGTAGGCATGACAAGTCTACACCGTAGGCATGACAAGTCTACACCGTAGGCATGACAAGTCTACACCGTAGGCATGACAAGTCTACACCGTAGGCATGACAAGCAGATGTGAGTTTTTTGTAATGTTCATTTAATAAACATATGACAAAGGCAAGGTGTCAACTCACAGTTATTGACTGACCTAGTAAATATTAATGTTAGAACCATGTTGGAGGTGTTGTCATGTATAACTGACGCCGCCACTAAAAATAAGCATATGGGAAGGGTCGTCCATGACACATGACGAAGACAAACGTTGTCCCGGACTCAATCACTTCCTCGTTGCTAGTGACGAGTGTATAGATGTTAATTTTATGACATATAAAACTTAATGTGACTGACATTACGCTGTTCCGTTTATTTGTATACATAAACGTAACTTGCTTGTCACGGCCAACCCGGATCAGAACGCTCCCACATAGGAGAATGAAAGACGTCCGGTGCTCCGTCCGTCACGTGGCACATTCACAATGTACGTTACAGTTATTTCTCTTTCATGGTCCATTATTTGGCCAGTGTGTGACAAATATACGACACATGGTTCTTTATTTGGCCAGTGTGTGACAAATGTACGACACATGGTCCATTATTTGGCCAGTGTGTGACACATATACGACACATGGTTCTTTTTTTGGCCAGTGTGTGACAAATGTTCGACACATGGTCCATTATTTGGCCAGTGTGTGACAAATATACGACACATGGTTCTTTATTTGGCCAGTGTGTGACAAATGTACGACACATGGTCCATTATTTGGCCAGTGTGTGACAAATATACGACACATGGTCCATTATTTGGCTAGTGTGGGACAAATGTACGACACAAACACGCAGTCGTTCCACAAGTAACTCATGAAGCACACAGGACCATATACGTTAGGCATAAGGTGGAGGATCTTGACTTTGGTGAAGTGAGGCACAGGTGTGGTGAAGTGAGGCACAGGTGTGGTGAAGTGAGGCACAGGTGTGATGAAGTGAGGCACAGGTGTGGTGAAGTGAGGCACAGGTGTGGTGAAATGAAGCACATGTGTGGTGAAGTGAGGCACAGGTGTGGTGAAGCAACTAGCAGAATGATGCATAGTGGATTATAAATACACTGCGGTACATAGTGTTTCTCCAAAAAATTACGTACCAAAATGTTATGGCTTATTTATTTGTGGCATACTGGAAAACACAGCACATGATTGTGACTGTGTTCCTAAATTTGACCGAACGCGTCGGTTTGAGAAATATAGTCAGTCGTTACAGTGACTTAGCTGCGCTGGCCTGGGGCGAGTCTAAACAACTGCAGCTCCAAACGTGACTCCGTCATTCTCTCTAGTGGCTCAAAACAGCGAACGTAGAAGAAAGATGTTTGGCACTAGTAACGTGTCCAGTGGAGGCGGAGAACACATCAAATTGCCGCCATTTCAAAGAAGGCCGCTAAAACTTTTTGCAAAATAAACAATTGGCATCAGATTATCCTAACAGTATTTCTTATTTGTGTTGAATGGTAATTCTACGGTAATTCGGTAGTTTGGGTGTGTTTGGGATTGTAATTTTAAGTAGTTTAAGTAGTATGTTTGGAATGTCATTTTAAGTAGTTTAAGTAGTATGTCTGGAATGTCATTTTAAGTAGTTTAAGTAGTGTGTTTGGGATTGTCATTTTAAGTAGTTTAAGTAGTGTGTTTGGGATTGTCATTTTAAGTAGACTTTGGCTGCCCAGCTCGTTGGCCCCTTTGGTTTATATTCGCGCATTAAATGATGATCTACTTTCACCCAAACCTGTGTGTGTGTGCGTGCGTGCGTGCGTGCGTGCGTGTGTGTGTGTGTTGTTATTGCTGCCTTTGTATTCTTGTATGTGCATACATAATTAATGTAAATACTATCTGCGCCGAAAAACATCTGAAACTATAGCTATTTTCCGAAAAAAACTCAAGACAAATTTATTCCAAATTGCTTTTCACCATAAACCTTCGGTTGTCCCTCTTCTCTGATAATGGCTTTTGAGCGTCCCTATTCACGATTATGCTTAATGATTCTGTTTTGTTGCGCCTCTGAGCTCAAGTTCCTGAGTATATAGGGGCCATAAAAATTAATTATTATCAATTACTATTATATGATTAATATGGTAATTTATGTATATTATCTATTTTATATAACGTTTTAGATGCTATCTTGGAAATACCGGCCATTTGATGTGTTCCCATTGGGAACCAAACATTTATAATTCTACATATAATAAAGTACACGTCCACCATTTGTTATGCTATTATCATGATGTGAACAATTCCCCAATATTTGGCGGCCATATTGGACACTGCAGCCATTTTAATGGCGTTCCCATTGGTTCCCATGTTGAGTATTAATAATTTCTGATTTTACAGATAATAAAGTACTTGTCCAGTGTATTGTCCACCAAATTTCATGCTTCTGATGATTTGAACAATTCCCTTATATTTTGTGGCCATCTTGGAAATTGCAGCCATTTTAGAGGTGTTCCTACTGGTCCCCACGTTGAGTATCAATCATTTCTGATTCTACATTATAATATACTAAATGTCAACCAAATGTCTGCTTCTATCATGATTCGAACAATTGGTCAATAGTCCGCAGTATAATGCCTATACTACAGTGGTTGTGTCCAGGTGTGGCCATTACTGTCGTGTGGTGCGAAAGTGATGTTAAAAGCACCAGGCCAGGTCGTGTGCGTGTGATTCACCCCGAGCCAGGCGGCTGTCGAGACAGAAGGCTCTAGGGGAGCGTGTGGTGGTCGTAAACCACGCAGGCGTGGCGCGTGCAGCGTCAGTTCAGTCAGCAATTTATCGTGGGAAAAAATATTTTATTAATTTCCAACAAGCTTACGAAAGAATAAAATATTAACATCTGGAAATGATAAATACAAATTCATCCACAGCAAATACAACCGTTAAGAGTCCGATGATGCGGTCGAACGTACACACATGCATAGGTTGAATGTACATACAAGCATAGGTTGAATGTACACACAAGCATAGGTTGAATGTACACACAAGCATAGGTTGAATGTACACACAAGCATAGGTTACATGTACACACAAGCATAGGTTGAATGTAAAAACAAAACCTTCTAACAATGGTTAATCAGAGCGTGTTGCACTTTGCCCCCGTCAGACCTGTTCACACAAACACCATTTCAACTTCTATCGAGGCATCCAGCCACGCTGCAATTGCTGCGCGAAAGCTGTTCGTTCTTATAATTCCATCACTAGAATGCCATCACTGTCTACTGTAAGGGACTCGTTTATACAGCTGAGTGAACTGAGGCAACGAGGGGAGAACGAAATTGCCTAAGTTCCGAAACGGCAGCGAGAGGAGTCGAACCCAGGTTCTCTCGACTGAGAGTCCGATGTTTTAACCACATGTACATACAAGCTAAACGTACATACAAGCATAGGTTGAACGTACATACAAGCACAAGTTGAACGTACACACAAGCACAAGTTGAACGTACACACAATCACTGGTTGAACGTGCACACAAGCAGAGGTTAAACATATGCATAAGCACAAGTTAAACATACATACAAGAACAGGTTGAACGCACACACAACACAGGTTAAACGTATATACAAGAACAGGTAGAACGTACACACAAGCACAAGTTGAACGTACACACAATCACTGGTTGAACGTGCACACAAGCACAGGTTAAACATATGCGTAAGCACAAGTTAAACGTACATACAAGCACAGGTTAAACGTACATACAAGAACATGTTGAACGTACACACAAGCACAGGTTAATCGTACATACAAGCACAGGTTAAACGTACACACAAACAAAAGTTGAACGTACAAACAGGTTCATGGGAGATAAACTTTATGTCAACATTCATGCTCCAAAAAATCGGAAAGTCAATATATTCACCGTACACTGGCTGAGTCCGAGCTTGGAGGAGGTTAATCACCCTACACTGGCTGAGTCCGAGCTTGGAGGAGGTTAATCACCCTACACTGGCTTAGTCCGAGCTTGGAGGAGGTTAATCACCCTACTCTGGCTGAGTCCGAGCTTGGAGGAGGATAATCACCATACACTGGCTGAGTCCGAGCTTGGAGGAGGTTAATCACCCTACACTGGCTTAGTCCGAGCTTGGAGGAGGTTAATCACCCTACTCTGGCTGAGTCCGAGCTTGGAGGAGGATAATCACCATACACTGGCTGAGTCCGAGCTTGGAGGAGGTTAATTACCCTACACTGGCTGAGTCCGAGCTTGGAGGAGGTTAACTACCCTACACTGGCTGAGTCCGAGCTAGGAGGAGGTTAATCACCCTACACTGGCTGAGTCCGAGCTTGGAGGAGGTTAATCACCCTACACTGGCTGAGTCTGAGCTTGGAGGATGTTAATTACCCTACACTGGCTGAGTCCGAGCTTGGAGGAGGTTAATCACCCTACACTGGCTGAGTCCGAGCTCGGAGGAGATTAATCACCCTACACTGGCTTAGTCCGAGCTTGGAGGAGGTTAATCACCCTACTCTGGCTGAGTCCGAGCTTGGAGGAGGATAATCACCATACACTGGCTGAGTCCGAGCTTGGAGGAGGTTAATCACCCTACACTGGCTGAGTCCGAGCTTGGAGGAGGTTAATCACCCTACACTGGCTGAGTCCGAGCTTGGAAGAGGTTAATCACCCTACACTGGCTGAGTCCGAGCTTGGAGGAGGTTAATCACCCCACACTGGCTGAGTCCGAGCTTGGAGGAGGTTAATCACCTTACACTGGCTGAGTCTGAGCTTGGAGGAGGGTAATCACCCTACACTAGCTGAGTCCGAGCTAGAATGAGGGTAATCACCCCGCACTGGCTGAGTCCGAGCTTGGAGGAGGTTAATCACCCTACACTGGCTGAGTCCGAGCTTGGAGGAGGGTAATCACCCTACACTAGCTGAGTCCGAGCTAGGATGAGGGTAATCACCCCGCACTGGCTGAGTCCGAGCTTGGAGGAGGTTAATCACCCTACACTGGCTGAGTCCGAGCTTGGAGGAGGTTAATCACCCTACACTGGCTGAGTCCGAGCTTGGAGGAGGTTAATCACCCTACACTGGCTGAGTCCGAGCTTGGAGGAGGTTAATCACCCTACACTGGCTGAGTCCGAGCTTGGAGGAGGTTAATCACCCCGCACTGGTTGAGGCGTAGTTTGCCGGGTATTTGACTTAGAGTTACACAACGTTCGTACTGCACAATAATTAACCGCTTTAATTTGTACCGTCTTTCATGGAAGAAATTAGTGCATTTGGCGCGATGACCGTGCTTGATCCAGCAGAACGCACCGTTGACTGTCTATGTGCTAGGTCGTGTCAACAAAACAGGCCGCACCGTTGACTGTCTATGTGCTAAGTCGTGTCAACACAACAGGCCGCACCGTTGACTGTCTATGTGCTAGGTCGTGTCAACACAACAGGCCGCACCGTTGACTGTATATGTGCTAGATCGTGTCAACACAACAGGCCGCACCGTTGACTGTCTATGTGCTAGGTCGTGTCAACACAACAGGCCGCACCGTTGACTGTCTATGTGCTAGGTCGTGTCAACACAACAGGCCGCACCGTTGACTGTTTATGTGCTAGGTCGTGTCAACACAACAGGCCGCACCGTTGACTGTCTATTTGCTAGGTCGTGTCAACACAACAGAACGCACCGTTGACTGTCTATGTGCTAGGTCGTGTCAACACAACAGGCCGCACCGTTGACTGTCTATGTGCTAGGTCGTGTCAACACAACAGGCCGCACCGTTGACTGTTTATGTGCTAGGTCGTGTCAACACAACAGGCCGCACCGTTGACTGTCTAAGTGCTAGGTCGTGTCAACACAACAGGCCGCACCGTTGACTGTCTATGTGCTAGGTCGTGTCAACACAACAGGCCGCACCGTTGACTGTCTATGTGCTAGGTCGTGTCAACACAACAGGCCGCACCGTTGACTGTCTATGTGCTAGGTCGTGTCAACACAACAGGCCGCACCGTTGACTGTCTATGTTATAGGTCGTGTCAACACAACATAATGCACCGTTGACTGTCTATGTGCTAGGTCGTGTCAACGCTACAGGCCGCACCGTTGACTGTCTATGTGCTAGGTCGTGTCAACGCTACAGGCCGCACCGTTGACTGTCTATGTGCTAGGTCGTGTCAATACAACAGGCCGCACCGTTGACTGTCTATGTGCTAGGTCGTGTCAACGCTACAGGCCGCACCGTTGACTGTCTATGTGCTAGGTCGTGTCAACGCTACAGGCCGCACCGTTGACTGTCTATGTGCTAGGTCGTGTCAATACAACAGGCCGCACCGTTGACTGTCTATGTCGTGTCAACACATCAGGCCGCACCGTTGACTGTCTATGTGCTAGGTCGTGTCAACACAACAGGCCGCACCGTTGACTGTCTATGTGCTAGGTCGTGTCAACACTACAGGCCGCACCGCTGACTGTCTATGTGCTAGGTCGTGTCAACGCTACAGACCGCACCGTTGACTGTCTATGTGCTAGGTCGTGTCAACGTTACAGGCCGCACCGTTGACTGTCTATGTGCTAGGTCGTGTCAATACAACAGGCCGCACCGTTGACTGTCTATGTCGTGTCAACACAACAGGCCGCACCGTTGACTGTCTATGTGCTAGGTCGTGTCAACACAACAGGCCGCACCGTTGACTGTCTATGTGCTAGGTCGTGTCAACGCTACAGGCCGCACCGTTGACTGTCTATGTGCTAGGTCGTGTCAACGCTACAGGCCGCACCGTTGACTGTCTATGTGCTAGGTCGTGTCAATACAACAGGCCGCACCGTTGACTGTCTATGTCGTGTCAACACATCAGGCCGCACCGTTGACTGTCTATGTGCTAGGTCGTGTCAACACAACAGGCCGCACCGTTGACTGTCTATGTGCTAGGTCGTGTCAACACTACAGGCCGCACCGTTGACTGTCTATATGTTAGGTCGTGTCAACGCTACAGACCGCACCGTTGACTGTCTATGTGCTAGGTCGTGTCAACGCTACAGGCCGCACCGTTGACTGTCTATGTGCTAGGTCGTGTCAATACAACAGGCCGCACCGTTGACTGTCTATGTCGTGTCAACACAACAGGCCGCACCGTTGACTGTCTATGTGCTAGGTCGTGTCAACACAACAGGCCGCACCGTTGACTGTCTATGTGCTAGGTCGTGTCAACGCTACAGGCCGCACCGTTGACTGTCTATGTGCTAGGTCGTGTCAACGCTACAGGCCGCACCGTTGACTGTCTATGTGCTAGGTCGTGTCAACGCTACAGGCCGCACCGTTGACTGTCTATGTTCTAGGTCGTGTCAACACAACAGGCCGCACCGTTGACTGTCTATGTGCTAGGTCGTGTCAACACAACAGGCCGCACCGTTGACTGTCTATGTTCTAGGTCGTGTCAACACAACAGAACGCACCGTTGACTGTCTATGTGCTAGGTCGTGTCAACACAACAGGCCGCACCATTGACTGTCTATGTCGTGTCAACACAACAGGCCGCACCGTTGACTGTCTATGTTCTAGGTCGTGTCAACACAACAGGCCGCACCGTTGACTGTCTATGTGCTAGGTCGTGTCAACACTACAGGCCGCACCGTTGACTGTCTATGTGCTAGGTCGTGTCAACACAACAGGCCGCACCGGTGACTGTCTATGCGCTAGGTCGTGTCAACGCAACAGGCCGCACCGTTGACTGCATATGTGCTAGGTCGTTTCAACACAACAGGCCGCACCGTTGACTGCCTATGTGCTAGGTCGTGTCAACACAACAGGCCGCACCGTTGACTGTCTATGTACTAGGTCGTGTCAACACAACAGTCCGCACCGTTGACTGTCTATGTGCTAGGTCGTTTCAACACAACAGGCCGCACCGTTGACTGTCTATGTGCTAGGTCGTGTCAACACAACAGGCCGCACCGTTGACTGTCTATGTGCTAGGTCGTGTCAACACAACAGTCCGCACCGCTGACTGTCTATGTGCTAGGTCGTGTCAACACAACAGGCCGCACCGTTGACTGTCTATGTGCTAGGTCGTGTCAACACAACAGGCCGCACCGTTGACTGTCTATGTGCTAGGTCGTGTCAACACAACAGGCCGCACCGTTGACTGTCTATGTGCTAGGTCGTGTCAACACAACAGGCCGCACCGTTGACTGTCTATGTGCTAGGTCGTGTCAACACAACAGGCCGCACCGTTGACTGTCTATGTGCTAGGTCGTGTCAACACAACAGGCCGCACCGTTGACTGTCTATGTGCTAGGTCGTGTCAACACAACAGGCCGCACCGTTGACTGCCTATGTGCTAGGTCGTGTCAACACAACAGGCCGCACCGTTGACTGTCTATGTGCTAGGTTGTGTCAACACAACAGTCCGCACCGTTGACTGTCTATGTGCTAGGTCGTGTCAACACAACATGCCGCACCGTTGACTGTCTATGTGCTAGGTCGTGTCAACACAACAGGCCGCACCGTTGACTGTCTATGTGCTAGGTCGTGTCAACACAACAGTCCGCACCGTTGACTGTCTATGTGCTAGGTCGTGTCAACACAACAGGCCGCACCGTTGACTGTCTATGTGCTAGGTAGTGTCAACACAACAGTCCGCACTGTTGACTGTCTATGTGCTAGGTCGTGTCAACACAACAGGCCGCTGCATTGTCTCGCAAACATCGGTCCGGGCCAAAACCGGTCCTGGATAAAACTAGTCCGGCTGGACGGACCAGTTTTGTCGGCCAAAGTCGGTCCGGCCGGACTGACTAACTTCACATATTAATTACAAATAATAAAAAAAAAAATCGACAAATTATTATATACTATATGTGAAGAAATATTTATCTGTCTTCATACTCCATACTCCACATAGCTATAGCCACTATTCTTGGGCTATGACAGCGCCAACGAACACGTCATTTGTGTAACCGTTTAATTTAATATTGACATGTCATTCCGAGAGCACTTGACTTTGTTCTATCACATATCATATGTTACCTTGCAAAAGCCTTCCCACATATTGATTGCTAATTATCGCAGGATATAATTATACAAGACAAAACGTGTTAGCAATGTTAATAGTTCTGCGAAATTAACCAATACATGTTTGTCAACTTTTACGTTTTATCATGTTTCTCATCTTCAATGGCTTCAACATGTCTTAATCCGGCTTACGAATTTTTAAGTACAAAGTCTGATCGCTTTTATGATAAGAACTGCTTCCTCGAATGGTTCAGCACATCGCGAGTCCGGTTCATTTATGTCCAGATGTGTAGTGTGTGACTTTTATGATAAGAGCTATTAAAGCTGCTTCCTCGAATGGTTCAGCACATCGCGAGTCCGGTTCATTTATGTCCAGATGTGTAGTGTGTGACTTTTATGATAAGAGCTGCTTCCTCGAATGGTTCGGCACATCGCGAATCCAGTTCATTTATGTCCAGATGTGTAGTGTGTGACTTTTATGATAAGAGCTATTAAAGCTGCTTCCTCGAATGGTTCGGCACATCGCGAGTCCGGTTCATTTATGTCCAGATGTGTATTGTGTGACTTTTATAATAAGAGCTATTAAAGCTGCTTCCTCGAATGGTTCGGCACATCGCGAGTCCGGTTCATTTATGTCCAGATGTGTAGTGTGTGACTTTTATGATAAGAGCTATTGAAGCTGCTTCCTCGAATGATTCGGCACATCGCGAGTCCGGTTCATTTATGTCCAGATGTGTAGTGTGTGACTTTTATGATAAGAGCTACTAAAGCTGCTTCCTCGAATGGTTCGGCACATCGCGAGTCCGGTTCATTTATGTCCAGATGTGTAGTGTGTGACTTTTATGATAAGAGCTATTAAAGCTGCTTCCTCGAATGGTTCGGCACATCGCGAGTCCGGTTCATTTATGTCCAGATGTGTAGTGTGTGACTTTTATGATAAGAGCTATTAAAGCTGCTTCCTCGAATGATTCGGCACATCGCGAATCCGGTTCATTTATGTCCAGATGTGTAGTGTGTGACTAGTTTAAATAATGTATGTGGTCTGTTTAATAAAAAAAAAAATATTTTGTTCAAATCATCAAAAGAATTGCCTTTATACTTTAGATCTGGTAAGGATCAAAATAATGGATATTCATGGGCGTGACCTCCATCCTCTCGCCGATAACATGACCTCCATCCTCTCGCTGATAACATGACCTCCATCCTCTCGCTGATAACATGACCTCCATCCTCTCGCTGATAACATGACCTCCATCCTCTCGACGATAACATAATACAGTTACCAAATTTCACCAACGAAGAAAATCGTGATTTTTCAGCATTTCGATTTTCACTTTAGTAAATGCTTGAACAAGCATTAACTAATGTAATAGCTTGTCTGATGATTTCACAAAAACCACATACAAAAGTTGCACAAACGAGCTAGCATGTTGTAGTGGATCTTAGGTAAGTTTGGTTTTTCGCGAAATTAATTTAAATTAGACTAGCAAAAAAATCGAATTGATTCAGCACCTTTAAATAAAAACTACATCTGTTCTAACGTCTTCACCGCCAGAGTTGTTCTGATTGGGGTTATTGAATTTGCCCTAGCACCACACAGGCTGGGGTTATTGAACTTGCCCTGCCATCACCCAGGCCGGGGATAATTGAATTTGCTCTGACACAACACAGGCCGGGGTTATTGAACTTGCCCTGACACCACACAGGCCGGGGATAATTGAATTTGCTCTGACACAACTCAGGCTGGGGTTATTGAACTTTCCCTGACACCACACAGGTCAGGAGTAATTGAACTTAATCCAACACCACCCAGACCGGGGGTAATTGAACTTACCCTGACACCACACGGGCCGGGGTTATTGAACTTGTCCTTACACCACCCAAGTCGGGGGTTATTGAACTTATTATTTCCAGGGTGTTGGCACAACAAATATACGACGTCCAGTCTGTCACGTTGGCCATCCTGACGCCAGAGACACTACCAGTCTGTCACGTTGGCCATCCTGACGCCAGAGACACTACCAGTCTGTCATGTTGGCCATCCTGACGCCAGAGACACTACCAGTCTGTCACGTTGGCCATCCTGACGCCAGAGACACTACCAGTCTGTCACGTTGGCCATCCTGACGCCAGAGACACTACCATGCACGTTCACCAGGGACACTACAACGCACGTTCATCAGGGACACTGCCACGCACGTTCACCAGGGACACTGCCACGCACGTTCACCAGGGACACTACCATGCACGTTCACCAGGGACACTACCATGCACGTTCACCAGGGACACGGCCACGCACGTTCACCAGGGACACTACCATGCACGTTCACCAGGGACACTACCATGCACGTTCACCAGGGACACTACCATGCACGTTCACCAGGGACACTGCCATGTACGTTCACCAGGGACACTACAACGCACGTTCACCAGGGACACTACAACGCACGTTCACCAGGGACACTGCCACGCACGTTCACCAGGGACACTATCACGCACGTTCACCAGGGACACTGCCATGCACGTTCACCAGGGACACTGCCATGCACGTTCACCAGGGACACTGCCATGCACGTTCACCAGGGACACTGCCAAGCACGTTCACCAGGGACACTGCCACGCACGTTCACCAGGGACACTACCACGCACGTTCACCAGGGACACTACCACGCACGTTCACCAGGGACACTGCCATGCACGTTCACCAGGGACACTACCATGCACGTTCACCAGGGACACTGCCACGCACGTTCACCAGGGACACTGCCACGCACGTTCACCAGGGACACTGCCATGCACGTTCACCAGGGACACTGCCATGCACGTTCACCAGGGACAGTGCCATGCACGTTCACCAGGGACACTGCCATGCACGTTCACCAGGGACACTGCCATGCACGTTCACCAGGGACACTGCCATGCACGTTCACCAGGGACACTGCCATGCACGTTCACCAGGGACACTGCCATGCACGTTCACCAGGGACACTGCCATGTACGTTCACCAGGGACACTGCCATGCACGTTCACCAGGGACACTGCCATGCACGTTCACGCGCAAGCTCTGTAATCGCAGTGACTCAATAGCATTAGTAGCCTACGCTGACTATTTCTGGCGTTTCGAAAAAACATACGGAATGTGGCTGGGGTGAGGGGCGTGGCCATTGTCAATGTGGCAGGGGTGAGGGGCTTGGCCATTGTCAATGTGGCGGGGGTGAGGGGCGTGGCCATTACGCGGTGGCTTCTCCCGGCGCACGTGATGCTGCATTAAATGTTTGGGAAATAGCTTTAAATCTGAACTTTTGTAAATTTGCGACCGGTTGGAAATAGAAGAGAATTTGACCTACGTCGCCCAGGATGTGAGCGGAAAGTCAAAAGGTCAACTAATTTTAACAAACCATTGATCAAACTTGCACACGCTAGAACGCACGCTCGTACGCGTGCACGCGTGCACGCACTTTGACACTGATATGACACAGGGCGAGTATAATTAGAAAAGGCGTAATTATTAAATATAGTGGGCCCAGTTTAAGAGAATCAGCAACTTGGCATTAGCAGATATATTGGCTGGGACGGAAGCATTTCCTATTTGCGCTGTGTTAAAGCAAAGACGATATGTAGTATTTAAGGTATTTGGTTAAAGTGCGCCGCATAAGTTCATCAGCAACAAGAATCTAATTGTTCTAGACCCACGTGATTCTCTTATTGACAGTCCACTGTCAATCAAGAGGCCACTGTCAATAAAGAGTCCACTGTCAATCAAGAGTCCACTGTTAATCAGGCACACTAATATTTAGCAGAAAGTACATTTTCTTGGTTACGTATTTTCTACCTAGGAAACATTATAATTATGGCATGTCGAGATATTAATTGCGTCTGTGTCCTGACGACTTTGGACCAGCCTTCCCCGCATAGATAAACGAATTTCGGTTTTACAGGAAGTTTTGCCGAAATAAACCTTTTGCACAGAATGTGTCGCAGAATCCCATTTTCGTATTACGACATTCGCGAAAATTTTAATTAAATTGAAGCAATCTATTTATTCAATACTGTGAATAGTTCTGACGAGACAGCAAGTGTCTAAGTGTCGTTCACCTATAAGGTTGTTTACTCGAACTAGTTATCTCGTGGTGTTTGCAATAAATGACTAAGTTTAACCGCACCTGTAGACGAATCAATGTCAATGTGTCTTTGAGCTCGCAGATATTACTCAACTCTCACCGCTGAGTAGAATTTCACAATACACGCCTTATGAACGCTGCCATTGTTGGAGATCAACGGTTCGGTTCTAACTTGAAATTTAATCTCTCTAAACCAGAAAACAGGAAGAATAGTGTAAAATGATTGAATAGATCCGCGAGTCAATTATACGGGTCTCTTTATGTGGCAGAGCTGAATTACACCAACAAATCATGTTGCACCGAACAGAGCACATTTTATGGCACCAATTGGTGAGTTGGCGCGACGTGTGCGATGCGAGCGACGCGTGATTGTGCGTGGCGACACCATTGGAAGACTTGGGTGAGTCAACACAGACGCCCTCGTGCCTGCATGCATGCGTGGCCACGCGCACACGTCAATGTGTATGTGCAATTGCGCGTCCATGCCCAAGTATACGCCGCGCGCACAGACGCCCGCATGTACGAACACATGTTCGCAAGCACGAACAAACGATCGCACGCACGAACACGCACAACCATTTGCTGTCGAATCAAAACACATCAACTGTGATGTATAATTACATTTCATACAGTTGTCATTGCTGTCACAGGAGTGTCACGAGTGTCACAGGGGTGTCACGAGTGTCACAGGAGTGTCATGGGTGTCACAGGAGTGTCACAGGAGCCTGACCATTCACATTACAATACAAGTCAGTGTAATGCCATTCCTCTTGTTTGTACAAATGAACACATTAGTTAGTGAAAGCTTTTCAGAATTTGTCGAAACTATCGAAATATCATTGTTATATCTTTATGGCACTTCAAAGGTTGGCCGTAATTAGCAGTTCTGTTTCTAAACGAAGCTGAATGTGTTTCCTACAAATGAGCATCGTCGCGCAGGGCAAAGCTGACGTGTTCGATTAGTCCTCTTTGAAACGTGGGGTAATTAGTTCTCTTAACAACGGGACGTAAAAGGCAGTTGAATCTGACAGCTTCGAGGTTTGACTGCATCATCAAAAAATCTTGTTTTCGACATTTTCTGACACGTTTTGCAAAGCGACACATTCGGTGGTCTTGCGAACCTTTTGTTCGTGTTCAGTGACAACCGTCTACGCCCCGGCCGTGATTTCTGCGCAGTGTGTTTGCTATTTATATCTTAGTCCATTCCACGCATCGTCGCTAATACAAACAAAACGAAACATATAGCACAGGTTTACGACCCGTGCTCATCCATTACCGACATATTCCGTCTGGAGGCAATGTTCACGTTAGGAGTAACAGCGGCTAAGTCTGTTTTAGTTCCCTTACAGTAACAGCGGCTAAGTCTGTGTTAGTTCCCTTACAGTAACAGCGGCTAAGTCTGTGTTAGTTCCCTTACAGTAACAGCGGCTAAGTCTGTGTTAGTTCCCTTACAGTAACAGCGGCTAAGTCTGTGTTAGTTCCCTTACAGTAACAGCGGCTAAGTCTGTTTTAGTTCCCTTACAGTAACAGCGGCTAAGTCTGTGTTAGTTCCCTTACAGTAACAGCGGCTAAGTCTGTGTTAGTTCCCTTACAGTAACAGCGGCTAAGTCTGTGTTAGTTCCCTTACAGTAACAGCGGCTAAGTCTGTGTTAGTTCCCTTACAGTAACAGCGGCTAAGTCTGTGTTAGTTCCCTTACAGTAACAGCGGCTAAGTCTGTGTTAGTTCCCTTACAGTAACAGCGGCTAAGTCTGTTTTAGTTCCCTTACAGTAACAGCGGCTAAGTCTGTGTTAGTTCCCTTACAGTAACAGCGGCTAAGTCTGTGTTAGTTCCCTTACAGTAACAGCGGCTAAGTCTGTGTTAGTTCCCTTACAGTAACAGCGGCTAAGTCTGTTTTAGTTCCCTTACAGTAACAGCGGCTAAGTCTGTTTTAGTTCCCTTACAGTAAACTTACACACATTTACACGTGCCAACGGCAGCTTACAAGTCAAGTTAAGTCAAGTTGTACTCCCTAATACCATACAATGATGTATGAGATAACTATACAATACCCAGAGTATTGCAAGTACTCATAACATTTAAAAATAATAAGAACAGTCAATGTTAGTTAAACTTACTAATTATGATTTTGATCAATTGACACATTCTTATTCGTTTATTTAAACTATGAATATTAAACAACACAGAAAACTTGAAAGAATTAGGGTGATTAATAATTACTTTGGTCTCTTAAAGTGTAAAATTGAAACAATAGATGAAATTAAACCCCAACCTCATTTCTATTACACAAAGTACAATACCTTTCATTTTTATCAATATTGAACCATCTGCCTGTTTCAATAAGCAATATTGAACCATCTGCCTGTTTCAATAAGCAATATTGAACCATCTGCCTGTTTCAATAAGCAATATTGAACCATCTGCCTGTTTCAATAAGCAATATTGAACCATCTGCCTGTTTCAATAAGCAATATTGAACCATCTGCCTGTTTCAATAAGCAATATTGAACCATCTGCCTGTTTCAATAAGCAATTTTGTGTTACCCAGCTTAAATTGAGTAAAAGTAATTCTTAGTCTCTCCGGTAACAATGTCTAGTATGGTTCAAACTCGAATACGTCTTTAAATATCATATAAGTAATACATTTATCATTGTGAAATACATCTGATGACTACGTTTGAATATATTCGTCATGAAGTCTGATTGTAAGTCAATTATTTAGCCATTTGTGATTAACGACAAACGTTAGAAAGACCACTTTCATATAAGACATTTTGAGTTTTTAGTTTTTATCGAAGGTGATTCATACTCAGTGTTATTGTTTAAGTTGAGTAATAATGTGTACATTATCACTGATAAATTTTAAAATTTCCCTTGTGTAGCTTAATCCAGCAGAGATTAGCCATTCTCTTCTTAATTTGTATCACTAGTGGTGGTCTGCCTAGTTCACCATATATCATACATCTAGGCGTAGATTTGTTGACATGTAAAACCATTCTACAGAATTCCGAGTGAAGGTTTTCAATGATGTCACAATTCTCATACCCCCACCCCACTTCACATTCACCCCCACCCCACTTCACATTCACCCCCACCCCACTTCACATTCACCCCCACCCCACTTCACATTCACCCCACCCCACTTAACATTCACCCCCACCCTACTTCACATTCACCCCCATCCCACTTCACATTCACCCCCACCCCACTTCACATTCACCCCCACCCCACTTCACATTCACCCCCACCCCACTTCACATTCACCCCCACCCCACTTCACATTCACCCCCACCCCACTTCACATTCACCCCCACCCCACTTCACATTCACCCCCACCCTACTTCACATTCACCCCCACCCCACTTCACATTCACCCCCACCCCACTTCACATTCACCCCCACCCCACTTCACAACCATATCACAAAATTAGCACAATAGTATGGTCAAATAGTTTAAATATTACATCAAGTGGAAGAAATAATTGTCTTGACGTTTTAATCAAACCATACATAGATGTCTGTGCTTGCATGTATTGCCTTTGCCTAGCAAGAACAAACCTTCCATTATAATTCACGTTGACACCAATATAAACAGTCAAAACAAACATCGAGGTATGTTCCATTAAAAGAGAATGTAGGAATTTTATATAATAGATATAACTTTACAAAAACACAAACATCATTAGTTTGAAATTTGTCATTTAAGAGATCAGAAACCATAATCAAACCATTATGAGACAAAAACTTTCATGTCATTATCACATTTATAAGCACATTAAATGCAGTCACTGAAATGTAGTCACAGAAGCTTTATTATCACAGTATAAAACATTATCTCCACAGTATATCAACATTCATATCAGCCACAGCCCGTCAAATGTAAATATGTAATAAAAATATACAATATCTCGTTGACACAGACGTGTCCCCGACTCGTTGACACAGACGTGTCCCCGACTCAATGACACATACGTGTCCCCGACTCGTGAGTTCACAGACTGCCGCTCCACAATGCGCGTGACGTCACAAGTACTTCCGCGTGCCACAGCGAAAGGGAAGTCTTTCACTATCGAGTAGCAGGACCTACATTATGCCAAACAGTCACACGCGCCGGTTGCCATAGGAAATGTGTTACTGAAATACTAACGTTGACGTCACAGGGACATCGCTACACATCTCTACCTCTCTGTATTACAACTCTTCTCCTGCGATCGACTGACAAGACAGTCTTCCGTAAAGAACTGCGCAGCCGGCATGTAGCGCCAGTCACTGACAGTGCAAAATGTCACAATGAGGACATTCGAGATTCTGTCGTGACGTGATCTGTATCACTGGTTCCCAGACACGACACGCCCACTGTGAAATCTTATCAACCCCCGCAACGTTTTAAAGCTAAGCACAAATCATTGATATATATATATATATATATATATATATATATATATATATATATATATATATATACATACATATATATATATATATATATATATATATATATATATATATATATATATATATATATATATATATACATATAATATATATATATTTATACATATACATATATACATATAAATATATACATATATATATAAATATATATATATATATATAAATATATATATATATAGTCATCAACTAGATCTTACTCTGCATAGTGTCATCAACTAGATCTTACTCTGCATAGTGGCATCAACTAGATCCGTTAGTGATATATCACAAGCAACACCATTTGTACTTATAATAGAAACTTACAACTGGTATATATATATATATATATATATATATATATATATATATATACGTATATATATACCAGTTGTAAGTTTCTATTATAAGTACAAATGGTGTTGCTTGTGATATATCACTAACGGATCTAGTTGATGACACTATGCAGACTAAGATCTAGTTGATGACACTATGCAGAGTAAGATCTAGTTGATGACACTATGCAGACTAAGATCTAGTTGATGACACTATGCAGACTAAGATCTAGTTGATGACACTATGCAGAGTAAGATCTAGTTGATGACACTATGCAGACTAAGATCTAGTTGATGACACTATGCAGACTAAGATCTAGTTGATGACACTATGCAGAGTAAGATCTAGTTGATGACACTATGCAGACTAAGATCTAGTTGATGACACTATGCAGACTAAGATCTAGTTGATGACACTATGCAGAGTAAGATCTAGTTGATGACACTATGCAGAGTAAGATCTAGTTGATGACACTATGCAGAGTAAGATCTAGTTGATGACACTATGCAGACTAAGATCTAGTTGATGACACTATGCAGACTAAGATCTAGTTGATGACACTATGCAGAGTAAGATCTAGTTGATGACACTATGCAGACTAAGATCTAGTTGATGACACTATGCAGACTAAGATCTAGTTGATGACACTATGCAGAGTAAGATCTAGTTGATGACACTATGCAGAGTAAGATCTAGTTGATGACACTATGCAGAGTAAGATCTAGTTGATGACACTATGCAGAGTAAGATCTAGTTGATGACACTATGCAGACTAAGATCTAGTTGATGACACTATGCAGACTAAGATCTAGTTGATGACACTATGCAGAGTAAGATCTAGTTGATGACACTATGCAGAGTAAGATCTAGTTGATGACACTATGCAGAGTAAGATCCATTGGTCATTCGTCTGCCGGGGCTGAACCGAATGTGTTTCTATCGCTGTACATCTATTTATAGCGTGTAGGTAAATACGACGTCAGTTGCTGCCATATTTGACCCGTTCATGGCGTTTCAAAGCTAGGTACCCAACCACAAGGGCTATGATTTGCCAATACCAAATCCTGTCCACATCAAGATAAAGGCGGAATGTATTGATGGTCTTTTTTGTTCGTTTGACGGTGTCCAAATAGCATCTGTAACAGGCAGAATAGAGAAATGAGAGAGAGAGAGAGAGAGAGAGAGAGAGAGAGAGAGAGAGAGAAGAGCGACATACAGACAGAGAGACAGACGGACGGACAGACATAGAGACAAAGAGAGAGAGAGAGAGAGAGAGAGAGACAGAGAGGGAGAGACAGAGGGGGAGGGAGGGAGGGAGGGAGGGAGGGAGGGAGGGAGGGAGGGAGTTAGTTATGGATACAGAGATATAGAGACACAGAGAGGTGAGGGAGTGAGAGAGGGAGGGAGGAAGGAAGGGAGGGAGAGATAGACAGATAGGGGGAGGGAGTGATGGATGGAGGGAGAGATGGATGGCGGGAGGGAGGGGTGGAGAGAAAGAGAGGCCGAGACAAAAGGGAGGGAGGGAGGGATGGAGGGAGGGAGGGAGGGAGGGAGGGAGGAAGGGAGGAAGGGAGGGAGGGAGGGAGGGAGGGAGGGAGGGAGGGAGGGACAGATAGACAGACATACAGAAGAGGGGGGTGCATCCCTCTTAAATTGGCTTTTATTAACTGAACCCATTTACCCCAACGATGATCGTTGGTGACATTATCCAATAATATTGGAAGAAACTATAGAAAGTGAAAGGGACCAGCAACGTACATTAGGACAACTCGTTGACCAGCCCCCCCACGACGTACCGGTGGTAGATGCGCTGTTGGTCACAGCTCCACATCCCCGTCCGTCGGATGTCTGACAGGCCGACGGGGGATCGGATCCAGTCGAGGGCCTCCTGCATCGTCACCACCCACGTGTCGTTGTGGTCGTCGTTGGCCAGCACGTTCACGAACATCTGCGGCAGACAGCGAACATTTACAACACTAGACAGGACTTAGTCAATTTGTTTCGACAATTTGGACAAAAATAGGCATTCTTTATTAAATCAACTACGGATATTACATAAACTATTCACACCCTACATATTTGAACATCAACGAACCGGATTTACACTATGCTAAATCAATTGAGGATGGAGTTTTAAATCACCCCAGTTGATAGTAACGCTGCGCACATACCTTTATCCCATCGACGGCCATTTTGTTGCGCAGTGTCGACTCGCGCAGGTTGATCTGCATCGGAGCACGATTGAAGTCGCGATGGGCGCGGTAGTTCCGGTACAGCCACCGGAAGACGTCATCTGAAGTGCGCATGGTCGTCAGGCAGTTATCGAAATATGCGCATGACCGCCAATGATTGACCAATCGCGTGACGGGCATCTCCCAAAGTCCCGGGTACGACTGTTTCGGGCATTTACCGCCGGCATTGCACGCGAACGTGCGGTCGTAGGGCAAATCGAGCGTGAAGGGCCATGGACGGCTGATGTTGGAGTCTTCACTAAGCGCCTCGGCGAAAAGCGAAGAATCGTATAGGAACCCTAGATCGTAGATACTCCCGAACTGTTCGTCGCCACCAGGGCGCAGCAGCGGCGCCCGCAGTCCCCGGATGTGACTTTCGGGGATGTAGGAATTATTAACGAGATCGTGCTTCTGTCGTTGGACGTCTCGCTGCCAGACGACGGCCGTGGCATTGCGCATTTGTTTCTCCGTGGACCCGCCCAGCGCGATCTCGTGTCCTCGCACGTAGAGGCGGTGGGCAGCGCAGTAATTAGTGTCTGTGGCGACGGCGAAGAACGTCACTCCCATCGGACACTCGTGTACGGGATTGTGAATGTGGTCCGGGAATATGGCGGAGATGCCACTTCTCGCGTCTTTCGTGATCGGCCCCGTGTACGTCACAAGAACCATCTGCGGAGTGTCATCGAGCGCGTGGGTCGACGGACGGTCGTCATAGCGACAGAAACATTCCGGAAGTTGACAGGTAACGTCGCACAATGTCGGCGAACTCGCTTTGCAGCCGTTCCCCGACAGAGCTATGGAAATAATCAGGATCATCCAGGCGTATGATGCCATTATGTCTTGTCGAAAGAACAATTTTAACAACGAGTCCAGTTAATTAATTCCAACGATTGTTCACTCTAAAGCTTTAGCTGAATTGTATCGCTGCGAAGTCCTTGTGTTGCTGCCGATTCAAGGAACCAGGCGCTTCGTAATGCGTTACCGCCACGAAACGAATGTCCTTACCTTATCAACTTATATGTTTACAGTATTGTGAAGAGTTGTTGACGTTTTTCACAGACTCATTAAATGTCGACCACTGGCACGGTGTGACGCGCTATGTATGCCAGGAACTGCTACGAGTATCACAGATATCAAATTGAGTTAATTTATCCAATTATACCGGCAGTTGACAGTATAACGAGTCGCTCGATGCATAAATACAGTTTTATGCCCTCTCAGTGCAGCGCCTCATCACATTTGAGCTGCTGGCGGCTTGAGCCTGACATGGACGAGTTGAAGCCTCAGCCTACGAAGGCAAGTCTCGGTACTTTATGGTCGAGTTCGGTTACTAGCTGTAAAGTCGTGACTGCGGCGGACTGTTGCAACACTCACTTGAGTCAGACGCCGAGACGCTTTGATTGGTCAGTTGGCGCGATGACGCCGGGGCACTGAAATACTTGACGAATGACTCGCTTTAGACAGTCGCGTCTGTCGGACGCGAAAGTCTCGGTCTTCCACTCGTCATTGTGTAATGGCCGGTATTGTCGCCTCTATCGAACCGGAAGTGCCGACTGAAAGAGAGTGTCGCCGAGGATGTGTCTCCCTTTTGTTGTCAGTGGCGACATTCAATATTACATTTTTTACGTTTAACTATCCTGTCTGTTCGGCCTATTTGTGATTGAACGGGGCGAGATAAGATTTGTAGTGGTAGTGCTGAGGTGCGGCAGACCTGGGCTTGTGCCGAAGAAAAAACTCCATTTGATGTGTTGACGTCTTTTGATAACTTTAACGTTCCTACGTCACAACGAACGTGTTTCAACAAACGAGCCGTTGTCCTTCATTGACCGGGTTCATTGAAACTGGTTTAAAGGATATGGTTTTGAGAACCAATTGAAATTGTGAAATTTTTTAATTATTAACGTTTTTTAAAGAAAAAAACAGATTACATTGCTGCTGCTGGGACATTGGAGGTCGGGGTGGGTATTGATGGGCGCTTGGAAGGAGGGGTGTATGTTGGTAGGCGTTGGAGGGTGGGGTAGGTGTCATGGGGCATTGAAGGCGGGGTGGGCGTTGGAGGTCGGGGTGGGTGTTGGAGGGCGTTGGACATCTGTGTGGGTGTTGGAGGGCGGGTTGGGCGTTGGAGGTCGGGGTGGGTGTTGGAGGGCGGGTTGGGCGTTATGAGGCATCTGAGGTCGGGGCGCTTGGGGTGCGGGATGGGTGTTGGTGGGCGCATGGAGGTCGCAATGGGGGTTGCTCTCGGAGGACGGGTAGGTGTTATGGGGCGCTTGGTGGGCGAGGTAGGTGTTACTGAGCGGGGTGGGCGTTGGAGGGCGGTGCGGGTGTTGGAGGGTAGGGTGGGTGTTGGAGGGTGTGGTGGGTGTTTAGAGGCATTGGGGGGCGGGATGTGTGTTATGGGGCATTCGTGGTCGGGGAGGGTGTTGGTGGGGGCTTGGAGGATGGGGTGTGTGTTAGTGGGCGCTTGGACAGCGAGCTGGGTGTTTAAATGGGTTCAGCTGTCCGTCTACTTGTTCAACTGTGTTCAGCTGTCCGTCTACTTGTTCAACTGTGTTCAGCTGTCCGTCTACTTGTTCAACTGTGTTCAGCTGTCCGTCTACTTGTTCAACTGTGTTCAGCTGTCCGTCTACTTGTTCAACTGTGTTCAGCTGTCCGTCAACTTGTTCAACTGTGTTCAGTTGTCCATTTACGTGTCGCACTGGCAAGTTTCCAAAAGTAAAGCTAAATTGATAGTCCGGTGAAATAAAAACTGCCACGTTATATGTTTTGTTCAATAAATAACAAATGCTGGCGTTTGTAAGTGTACAAACGTTGACACACAAACATATATATATCGAAGGAAAAACTTTTATTGATAGTATTCAGGGTCAACTCAACTAGAAATACCCCCACGACATTGAGTGGGGGGTTCCCTTTGTGTTGCCCGTGGCTAGGTTTGGTGGATGCCAGTTCGGTGCCTCGGGCTTCACAGCGCCGACATGTTTTATGTCCTCTGTGCGTCTGACCGTCTGTGCGTCTGCCAGCCGCGATGAATGTCAATGTGTTGAAAGGCCACGACCATTCCCAATTTGGTTAACGGGCATGGGTTAATTTCAATTGTTAATTTAATTAACTCAATTAAGTTAATTTGATTAATTAACTGTTCCAGAAAGGTTAATTTAATTAAATTAAATTAATTAACTTTAACAAAAGTGGTTAATTTAATTTAATTTAATTGACAAATTCACAATTGACTCTCAATTAAGTGATCATTTAACAGTTGATTTTACTGGATAGTTCACAGTCATGTGACCCAGGTGTTTCCAGAAGGCCTGCAGTCACTATTCCAGTCACTAGCCTGAGAGAAACCAGGTTCAGGTATGTGGAAATGGGGTGGGGGGGGGAGAGAACATCACAGAGCACATATACACTGTACCAACTGGGTGGACTGGTCATTCAGGCAACTGTGAATTGGTGGGAAGGCCAAGACAATAGAATGTCCCCTGGTAGGGTGATAAGTTGATGGCTAATCATGGCTTCAGCAAATCTCTTTTTAAAGTAAACATTTACGGCTGGCTGCTTGCAGCCAAGTGGACCTATTGCATCAATAAATGTTGTGTGTGGACATGTAACTGTTAATTGGGAGTTGTGGAGAAAGGTAGTATAGCTTCAGTTTGGGATCTTTTTTAAGTGCTAGCTTAAATCAAAAGCCAGATCTAGTGATGCGTAAAAATACTGCATACATAAATGCTAGTGTGTAATGGGAAAACCTAATGATTTACGATAAGATAAGATAAGATATTTCTTTATTGTCTCAACAATGAAATTGAGAAATTTTTCTCGGGTAAGAACAGACATGACTGCAATATATACATAAAACCATTCTATAAAAGCGGCAGATAAGTAGACAGTGAAACAGACTAAAAATAATAGTAATAAAAATAAATACACGCATAAATAATGATTAGACAATATATACATTGCATACACATTACTAGTTATGCTAGGAACGACAAGTGACACTGTTGCAGCAGGCATCATGAGTTGAGTTGCCCGCTCATGAGTTGAGTTCAAATAAGGAGCAGTGGTGAATCGTGCCCCGCAGGTGAATCGTGCCCCGCAGGTGAATCGTGCCCCGCAGGTGAATCGTGCCCCGCAGGTGAATCGTGCCCCGCAGGTGAATCGTGCCCCGCAGGTGAATCATGCCCCGCAGTTGTAATGAGGTAGTTTTAAAACACCTATCCACTACTCTAAAGTATCGCCCTCTAGCGATTATAACTACAGTTCCGCTATTTAGCGTAGAACCATTCTCATTAGGATATAGTACCACCTGCATTTACATCGACCATCTCGAACACTTAGCGTAGAACCATTCTCATTAGGATATAGTACCACCTGCATTTACATCGACCATCTCGAACACTTAGCGTAGAACCATTCTCATTAGGATATAGTACCACCTGCATTTACATCGACCATCTCGAACACTTAGCGTAGAACCATTCTCATTAGGATATAGTACCACCTGCATTTACATCGACCATCTCGAACACTTAGCGTAGAACCATTCTCATTAGGATATAGTACCACCTGCATTTACATCGACCATCTCGAACACTTAGCGTAGAACCATTCTCATTAGGATATAGTACCACCTGCATTTACATCGACCATCTCGAACACTTAGCGTAGAACCATTCTCATTAGGATATAGTACCACCTGCATTTACATCGACCATCTCGAACACTTAGCGTAGAACCATTCTCATTAGGATATAGTACCACCTGCATTTACATCGACCATCTCGAACACTTAGCGTAGAACCATTCTCATTAGGATATAGTACCACCTGCATTTACATCGACCATCTCGAACACTTCGTCATTATAACGTTGATTTCACAATCAAAACACAGACTACGCATATCACTTGACCAGTTATTCACATAATCGTATCTAATCTATAGACTTCCGGTAAAATGGATGCACGAAGGTGTTGTGAATCTGTCAAGATTTAACAAGATTTAACAAGATTGCCATCCCAAACAACAAGTTCCAGATGGCAAGTGGACAAGGAAGCCATTGGCTTATCGAGAGGCCAACAATTTTCTCATCTATGTGTAGCCCGCCCTTATCAAATATCTGTCAATTCTATTTTTAAACATATTCACACTACTAGCATTAACACAATCATTTGGCAGTTTGTTCCATTCATTTATCACCCTCTGTGAGAAAAGGTACTTTCTCATGTCCAACCTACACTGCTCCTTAAATAATGCTGCTTTGTGTCCTCTGGTTCTACTGCCTTCTTTAAGTTTGAAGAACATATTCCTGTCAACATCCTCATAACCGTTCACTATTTTAAATACTTCTATTTGGTCTCCTCTTAGTATCCTGGTCTCTAGTGTTGTCAAACCACATTGTAATAAATGACTTTCATAACTAAGGTTTCTCAATTCTGGAATCATTTTGGTTGCTCTTCGTTGTATTCTTTCTAGCTTGTCTATGTCCTTTTTACGATATGGCCTCCATGCTTGAATACAATATTCCAAATGTGGTCTAACTATTGCTTTGTACAGGGGTACAATTAGCTGTTTCTCCTTATACATGATAGTTCTCCTAATTAGCCCTAGAATTTGATTTCCTTTCGAAGTAGCAATCCCACATTGCTCTGAAACTTTCATGTCAGCACTAAATGTTACTCCTAAGTCCTTTTCTTGTGTGGTTCTACCTAGTACTGCATCCCCTATTTTATATTCTTCGTCCATGTTTCCATGTCCTATGTGTATGCATTTGCACTTCCCGAAATTGAATAACATTTGCAATTTTTCTGAACATTTAACTAATTTATCTAGATCATCCTGTAAACTTTGTTTATCTGTATCATTTGTAACCTTTCTGAATACTTTTGTGTCATCTGCAAATTTGACTACTTTGCTAGATATGTCATCTTCTAGATCATTTATATATATTAAAAACAGTATAGGGCCTAATACTGATCCCTGTGGTACCCCACTCAAAACCGATTTCCAGTTTGAAATCTCACCGTCTACTATTACTCTCTGTCTTCTGTGTGTAAGCCACTTTTCTATCCAGTTGATTACATCATTACCTATACCATGGGCTTTTAGTTTAAGTATCAATCTTTGGTGTGGCACTTTATCGAAAGCTTTCTGAAAATCTAAGTAGACAACATCCACTGGTGACCCGTCATCTACCCACTTTGTAATTTCTTCAAAAAAACACAAGAGATTGGTTAGACATGACCTTGCTTTTAGGAATCCATGTCGAGATGTATTTATTAAATTATGTTTTACAAGGAATTCCACCATGTGGTCTCTAATTAATGTTTCGAATAATTTACATACAACTGATGCTAAACTCACTGATCTGTAATTTTCTGGCTTGTTCCTCGATCCTTTCTTAAATAGTGGTGTAATGTTTGCTTCTTTCCATTCTGAAGGAACTATTCCTTCTTCTAGTGACAAGTTAAAACATTTTGCAAGTGGTGTACTAATTTGCTCAACAATTTCCTTAAGCAGTGTTGGTGGTATCCCATCAACTCCAGGTGATTTATTATCTTTCATCTTCTTAATTTTGTTTGCTATCATTACAGGAGTTACAAATAACTGCCCTAAATGTTCTGATTTATTTCCCTCAAATTTAGTAAATGGAACTGGAAGTGAGCTGATATCTGTCGTCACTTATATCTGTCGTCGCTTATGGTGCAATTTAAGGAGTTCTCTAACGTTTTCATAAAAACCAGTATTGAAGAAAAGGAGAGGCAGTTGGTTAGTGGGCAGGTGCTATGGGCATTTTGATATACCCCACCATAAGTGGTCTGCAAAATTTTTATTTGTCTAAATTTGTCTAACATTAGCTCGACCAACTGTCGACCCCTGCATTACCGTAATAGCGACTTTTTAATCACGGCGTATCTACTATCCGATCAGATTCCTACACTACAATTTACCCATAACTTCTTTCTTCCTAAGATCATTCCCTAGCAAGATTAGCATTTCTAGAGTCAAAGTACATGACCATATGAATCAATGTTAGTTTATTTGGTTACTCATTTACAATGTTGTTACAGGTCGTAAATAATTTCAATTAGTAACTCAGGAGATTCTCTGGAAACCTCACGGGGCTTATTACGAGAACCACCTATGATTAGTAGATGTGACGCATATAAAACCCCACGGGGCTTATTACGAGAACCACCTATGATTAGTAGATGTGACGCATATAAAACCCCACGGGGCTTATTACGAGAACCACCTATGATTAGTAGATGTGACGCATATAAAACCCCACGGGGCTTATTACGAGAACCACCTATGATTAGTAGATGTGACGCATATAAAACCCCACGGGGCTTATTACGAGAACCACCTATGATTAGTAGATGTGACGCATATAAAACCCCACGGGGCTTATTACGAGAACCACCTATGATTAGTAGATGTGACGCATATAAAACCCCACGGGGCTTATTACGAGAACCACCTATGATTAGTAGATGTGACGCATATAAAACCCCACGGGGCTTATTACGAGAACCACCTATGATTAGTAGATGTGACGCATATAAAACCCCACGGGGCTTATTACGAGAACCACCTATGATTAGTAGATGTGACGCATATAAAACCCCACGGGGCTTATTACGAGAACCACCTATGATTAGTAGATGTGACGCATATAAAACCCCACGGGGCTTATTACGAGAACCACCTATGATTAGTAGATGTGACGCATATAAAACCCCACGGGGCTTATTACGAGAACCACCTATGATTAGTAGATGTGACGCATATAAAAACTTACAAGTCGTCGTAATCCATCAATCTAGCACACTATGACAATGTGAGGCAAAGTGATAACTGAACAGTATAGTGAAGATTCTTTAGTATTTGCAAAAATAAACTATGATTCGTTATAGACTACTACATGTATGTGTACCTACATCAGTACAGGTTAAGCCCAAATCAAGTCTAAGTAGGAACTTAGGACATGTTGCAGTATGTCAAGAGCAGGCATTGTTTTAACTTGGTTTTAAGTTGTTTTTATGTAGAATTTTTATGTGTTATGGTATGGAATTCCAGAACGAGGGCCCAGAGTATTTAATTGTAAATGTCCGTGTGTTTGTCCTTCGTGCATAAAGTAATCATTGTAATTGTAAATGTCCGTGTGTTTGTCCTTCGTGCATAAAGTAATCATTGCTGTCCCTAGAATTGTAATTGTGGGTTTCCATATTTCTTTGAAATAGTGTTGAGATGTTTGGAAGCTTGACGAGAATGCTTGTACATAAGTAGCCATAGCTGCAGTTTGTAAATATCTTCAATTTTTAGTCAGTTGTTCTGTCTAAACAGCGGCTCAAAATGCTTAAGGTAATCACAGCTATTAATAATCATAATAGCTTTTTTGTAGCATTCTGATCTTGTTAAGTTTTGTAAAGCATGTATTAGCCTATATTATAGTACAATATATACACACACACACACACACACACACACACACACACACACACACACACACACACACACACACACACACACACACACACACACACACACACACACACACACACACACACACACACACACACACACACACACACACACACACACACACACACACACACACACACACACACACACACACACACACACACACACACACACATACATACACACACACAAGAAATGTAGTGAAGTTAACTTGGGAGATGCCGATCCATTAATTTGTATTGCTTGAGATAAGATATTGTACTTTTTATTTACTGATGTGAATATCATGTAGTTCGTTTTTTAATATTCAGGGAAAGTTTATTTGTGTAAAACAACTGTGTTGTTGTTGTGTGATATTTATTTTCACTATTAACCTCACATATGAGTGTGGTTACATTTTTATACGAATGTTACATACTTGTATCATCTGCAAAAAGAGTGAAATTCATAATAATGAAGTGTTGCAAAGGTCGTTGATATAAAGTATAAATAATAGCGGCCCTAGTATAGAGCCTTGTGGCACACCACACATCACTGCTTGTGATTTTAATTTACATTGTTGTAAGTGACACATTGTGTTCTATGCTCGAGGTAACTCCTGAACCAAGTAAGTGTGTGCCCTCTGATAACGTAGCAGTTAAGTTTTTGGAATAATATATTGTGGTCTATAGTGTCGAAGGCTTTAGAGAGATCAATAAATATACCTGTATTGAAAGTGTTGCTATCGGTTCCACTTGATATTTTATCTATGAGATTTATTAGAGCCATGTAAGTGGAATATTTTCTGAGACCGTATTGGTCTTCTGTTATTATTTGGGACTGGTTGGGAAAGTGATTGAGTCGATTATACGTAAGACGCTCCAGATTTTTTGAGAAACATGGCAGAATTGAGATTGTTCTATATTGTGAGTCGGCAGAAACAATGTTCTCGGGGTTGTGAGTCGGCAGAAACAATGTTCTCGGGGTTGTGAGTCGACAGAAACAATGTTCTCGGGGTTGTGAGTCGACAGAAACAATGTTCTCGGTGTTGTGAGTCGGCAGAAACAATGTTCTCGCGGTTGTGAGTCGGAAGAAACAATGTTCTCGGGGTTGTGAGTCGGCAGAAACAATGTTCTCGGTGTTGTGAGTCGACAGAAACAATGTTCTCGGGGTTGTGAGTCGGCAGAAACAATGTTCTCGAGGTTGTGAATCGGCAGAAACAATGTTCTCGGGGTTGTGAGTCGACAGAAACAATGTTCTCGGTGTTGTGAGTCGGAAGAAACAATGTTCTCGGGGTTGTGAGTCGGCAGAAACAATGTTCTCGGTGTTGTGAGTCGACAGAAACAATGTTCTCGGTGTTGTGAGTCGACAGAAACAATGTTCTCGGTGTTGTGAGTCGGCAGAAACAATGTTCTCGGTGTTGTGAGTCGACAGAAACAATGTTCTCAGTGTTGTGAGTCGACAGAAACAATGTTCTCGGTGTTGTGAGTCGACAGAAACAATGTTCTCGGTGTTGTGAGTCGACAGAAACAATGTTCTCGGTGTTGTGAGTCGGCAGAAACAATGTTCTCGGGGTTGTGAGTCGGAAGAAATAATGTTCTCGGGGTTGAGAGTCGACAGAAACAATGTTCTCGGTGTTGTGAGTCGGCAGAAACAATGTTCTCGGGGTTGTGAGTCGGAAGAAACAATTTTCTAGGGGTTGTGAGTCGGCAAAAACAATGTTCTCGGGGTTGTGAATCGGCAGAAACAATGTTCTCGGGGTTGTGAGTCGGCAGAAACAATGTTCTCGGTGTTGTGAGTCGGAAGAAACAATTTTCTCGGGGTTGTGAGTCGGCAGAAACAATGTTCTCGGGGTTGTGAGTCGGAAGAAATAATGTTCTCGGGGTTGAGAGTCGACAGAAACAATGTTCTCGGTGTTGTGAGTCGGCAGAAACAATGTTCTCGGGGTTGTGAGTCGGAAGAAACAATTTTCTCGGGGTTGTGAGTCGGCAGAAACAATGTTCTCGGGGTTGTGAGTCGGCAGAAACAATGTTCTCGGGGTTGTGAGTCGGCAGAAACAATGTTCTCGGTGTTGTGAGTCGGAAGAAACAATTTTCTCGGGGTTGTGAGTCGGCAGAAACAATGTTCTCGGGGTTGTGAGTCGGCAGAAACAATGTTCTCGGGGTTGTGAGTCGGCAGAAACAATGTTCTCGGTGTTGTGAGTCGACACAAACAATGTTCTCGGGGTTGTGAGTCGACAGACACAATGTTCTCGGTGTTGTGAGTCGGAAGAAACAATGTTCTCGGGGTTGTGAGTCGGCAGAAACAATGTTCTCGGTGTTGTGAGTCGACAGAAACAATGTTCTCGGTGTTGTGAGTCGACAGAAACAATGTTCTCGGTGTTGTGAGTCGGCAGAAACAATGTTCTCGGTGTTGTGAGTCGGCAGAAACAATGTTCTCGGTGTTGTGAGTCGGCAGAAACAATGTTCTCGGGGTTATGAGTCGGAAGAAAAAATGTTCTCGGGGCTGTGAGTCGGCAGAAACAATGTTCTCGGGGTTGTGAGTCGGCAGAAACAATGTTCTCGGGGTTGTGAGTCGGCAGAAACAATGTTCTCGGTGTTGTGAGTCGACAGAAACAATGTTCTCGGTGTTGTGAGTCAGCAGAAACAATGTTCTCGGTGTTGTGAGTCGGCAGAAACAATGTTCTCGGGGTTGTGAGTCGGCAGAAACAATGTTCTCGGTGTTGTGAGTCGGCAGAAACAATGTTCTCGGTGTTGTGAGTCGGCAGAAACAATGTTATCGGTGTTGTGAGTCGGCAGAAACAATGTTCTCGGTGTTGTGAGTCGGCAGAAACAAAGTTCTCGGGGTTGTGAGTCGGCAGAAACAATGTTCTCGGTGTTGTGAGTCGGCAGAAACAATGTTCTCGGGGTTGTGAGTCGGCAGAAACAATGTTCTCGGGGTTGTGAGTCGGCAGAAACAATGTTCTCGGTGTTGTGAGTCGACAGAAACAATGTTCTCGGGGTTGTGAGTCGGAAGAAACAATGTTCTCGGGGTTGAGAGTCGACAGAAACAATGTTCTCGGTGTTGTGAGTCGACAGAAACAATGTTCTCGGGGTTGTGAGTCGGCAGAAACAATGTTCTCGGGGTTGTGAGTCGGCAGAAACAATGTTCTCGGGGTTGTGAGTCGGCAGAAGCAAAGTTCTCGGTGTTGTGAGTCGACAGAAACAATGTTCTCGGGGTTGTGAGTCGGCAGAAACAATGTTCTCGGGGTTGTGAGTCGGAAGAAACAATGTTCTCGGGGTTGTAAGTCGGCAGAAACAATGTTCTCGGGGTTGTGAGTCGGCAGAAACAATGTTCTCGGGGTTGTGAGTAGGCAGAAACAATGTTCTCGGTGTTGTGAGTCGACAGAAACAATGTTCTCGGTGTTGTGAGTCGGCAGAAACAATGTTCTCGGTGTTGTGAGTCGGCAGAAACAATGTTCTCGGTGTTGTGAGTCGGCAGAAACAATGTTCTCGGGGTTGTGAGTCGGCAGAAACAATGTTCTCGGGGTTGTGAGTCGGCAGAAACAATGTTCTCGGTGTTGTGAGTCGACAGAAACAATGTTATCGGGGTTGTGAGTCGGAAGAAACAATGTTCTCGGGGTTGTGAGTCGACAGAAACAATGTTCTCGGTGTTGTGAGTCAACAGAAACAATGTTCTCGGGGTTGTGAGTCGGCAGAAACAATGTTCTCGGGGTTGTGAGTCGACAGAAACAATGTTCTCGGGGTTGTGAGTCGGAAGAAACAATGTTCTCGGGGTTGTGAGTCGACAGAAACAATGTTCTCGGTGTTGTGAGTCGGCAGAAACAATGTTCTCGGGGTTGTGAGTCGGCAGAAACAATATTCTCGGGGTTGTGAGTCGACAGAAACAATGTTCTCGGGGTTGTGAGTCGGCAGAAACAATGTTCTCGAGGTTGTGAGTCGGCAGAAAAAACATTAGGATTTGCTTGAACAAATTTAGTTTGGCCATTTCCTGTAGTGGGTATGTCTTTAAAAAGATTTGACGCCACGTGTATAAAATAATCGTTGAATTCGTTTGCTATATCTTTTGGGTTTGAAGTTTCTGAGCCGTCCAACAAAGTGAAGCTTGTGCTCGGGTTTGTTACTTTTGATTTGCATTTCAAGACTTCTTTAACTTGCTGCCATGACTTCTTTGCATTACCTTTTTGGAGATCAAATTTTGGTTTTTATGATGATTTTTATAAATGTTAAAAAGTAAAGGGGATAACTTCCCACCTTGCTTAACACCGTTGCCCACTGAGAAGAAGTCCGAGTAGGTAGATTTCCATCGGACACACACATTGGTTATGGAACTCATTGCTGAGTACTCTTAAAATATATTTCGGTACATCGCGTTGTTCTAGTTTCGTTAATAGCTTGTGTCGATTGACTCGATCAAACGCTTTTGAAGCATCAAGAAAGGCGACATGCCTAGCAGTTGTAACAGTAGCGACACCGTGGATAGAGGACAGCGACACCGTGGATAGAGGACAGCGACACCGTGGATAGAGGACAGCGACACCGTGGATAGAAGACATCGACACCGTGGATAGAGGACAGCGACACCGTGGATAGAGGACAGCGACACCGTGGATAGAGGACAGCGACACCGTGGATAGAGGACAGCGACACCGTGGATAGAAGACAGCGACACCGTGGATAGAGGACAGCGGCACCGTGGATAGAAGACATCGACACAGTGGATAGAGGACAGCGACACCGTGGATAGAGGACAGCGACACCGTGGATAGAAGACATCGACACCGTGTATAGCGGACAGCGACACCGTGGATAGAGGACAGTGACACCGTGGATAGAGGACAGCGACACCGTGGATAGAGGACATCGACACCGTGGACAGAGCACAGCGACACCGTGGATAGAGGACAGCGACACCGTGGATAGAGGACAGCGACACCGTCGATAGAGGACATCGACACCGTGGATAGAGGACAGCGACACCGTGGATAGAGGACAATGACACCGTGGATAGAGGACAGCGACACCGTGGATAGAGGACAGCGGCACCGTGGATAGAAGACATCGACACCGTGGATAGAGGACAGCGACAACGTGGATAGGGTACAGCGACACCGTGGATAGAGGACATCGACACCGTGGATAGAGGACAGCGACACCGTGGATAGAGGACAGCGACACCGTGGATAGAGGACAGCGACACCGTGGATAGAGGATAGCGACACCGTGGATAGAGAACAGCGACACCGTGGATAGAGGACAGCGACACCGTGGATAGAGGACAGCGACACCGTGGATAGAGGACAGCGACACCGTGGATAGAAGACATCGACACCGTGGATAAAGGATAGCGACACCGTGGATAGAGGACAGCGACACCGTGGATAGAGTACAGCGACACCGTGGATAGAGGACATCGACACCGTGGATAGAGGACAGCGACACCGTGGATAGAGGATAGCGACACCTTGGATAGAGGACAGCGACACCGTGGATAGAGGACAGCGACACCGTGGATAGAGGACAGCGACACCGTGGATAGAGGACAGCGACACCGTGGATAGAGGACAGCGACACCGTGGATAGAAGACATCGACACCGTGGATAGAGGATAGCGACACCGTGGATAGAGGACAGCGACACCGTGGATAGAGTACAGCGACACCGTGGATAGAGGACATCGACACCGTGGATAGAGGACAGCGACACCGTGGATAGAGGATAGCGACACCGTGGATAGAGGACAGCGACACCGTGGATAGAGGACAGTGACACCGTGGATAGAGGACAGCGACACCGTGGATAGAGGACAGCGACACCGTGGATAGAGGATAGCGACACCGTGGATAGAGGACAGCGACACCGTGGATAGAGGACAGCGACACCGTGGATAGAGGACAGCGACACCGTGGATAGAGGACAGCGACACCGTGGATAGAAGACATCGACACCGTGGATAGAGGATAGCGACACCGTGGATAGAGGACAGCGACACCGTGGATAGAGTACAGCGACACCGTGGATAGAGGACATCGACACCGTGGATAGAGGACAGCGACACCGTGGATAGAGGACAGCGACACCGTGGATAGAGGACAGCGACACCGTGGATAGAGGACAGCGACACCGTGGATAGAGGACAGCGACACCGTGGATAGAGGACAGCGACACCGTGGATAGAAGACATCGACACCGTGGATAGAGGATAGCGACACCGTGGATAGAGGACAGCGACACCGTGGATAGAAGACATCGACACCGTGGACAGAGCACACAGCAACACCGTGGATAGAGGACAGCGACACCGTGGATAGAGGACAGCGACACCGTGGATAGAAGACATCGACACCGTGGATAGCGGACAGCGACACCTTGGATAGAGGACAGCGACACCGTGGATAGAGGACAGCGACACCGTGGATAGAAGACATCGACACCGTGTACAGAAGACATCGACACCGTGGATAGCGGACAGCGACACCGTGGATAGAGGACAGCGACACCGTGGATAGAGGACAGCGACACCGTGGATAGAAGACATCGACACCGTGGACAGAGCACAGCAACACCGTGGATAGAGGACAGAGACACCGTGGATAGAGGACAGCGACACCGTGGATAGAAGACATCGACACCGTGGATAGAGGACAGCAACACCGTGGATAGAGGACAGCGACATCGTGGATAGAGGACATCGACACCGTAGATAGAGCACAGCGACATCGTGGATAGAGGACAGCGACACCGTAGATAGAGGACAGCAACACCGTGGATAGAGGACAGCGACACCGTGGATAGAGCACAGCGACATCGTGGATAGAGGACAGTGACACCATGGATAGAGGAAAACAACACCGTGGATAGAGGACAGCGACACCGTGGATAGAGGAAAACAACACCGTGGATAGAGGACAGCGACACCATGGATAGAGGACAGCAACACCGTGGATAGAGGACAGCAACACCGTGGATAGAGGACAGCAACACCGTGGATAGAGGACAGCGACACCGTGGATAGAGCACAGCAACACCGTGGATAGAGGACAGCGACACCGTGGATAGAGGACAGCAACACCGTGGATAGAGGACAGCGACACCGTGGATAGAGGACAGCAACACCGTGGATAGAGGACAGCAACACCATGGATAGAGCACAGCAACACCGTGGATAGAGGACAGCGACACCGTGGATAGAGGACAGCAACACCATGGATAGAGCACAGCGACACCGTGGATAGAGGACAGCGACACCGTGGATAGAGGACAGCGACACCGTGGATAGAGGACAGCAATACCGTGGATAGAGCACAGCGACACCGTGGATAGAGGACAGCGACACCGTGGATAGATGACAGCAACACCGTGGATAGATGACAGCGACACTGTGGATAGATGACAGCGACACCGTGGATAGAGGACAGCGACACCGTGGATAGAGGAAAACAACACCGTGCATAGAGGAAAACAACACCATGGATAGAGCACAGCAACACCGTGGATAGAGGACAGCAACACCATGGATAGAGCACAGCAACACCGTGGATAGAGGACAGCGACACCGTGGATAGAGGACAGCAACACCGTGGATAGAGGACAGCAACACCGTAGATAGAGGACAGCAACACCGTGGACAGAGCACAGCAACACCGTGGATAGAGGACAGCGACACCGTGGATAGAGGACAGCAACACCGTGGATAGAGGACAGCGACACCGTGGATAGAGGACAGCAACACCGTGGATAGAGGACAGCGACACCGTGGATAGAGGACAGCAACACTGTGGATAGAGGACAGCGACAATGTGGATAGATGACAGCGACACCGTGGACAGAGCACAGCAACACCGTGGATAGATGACAGCGACACCGTGGATAGAGGACAGCAACACCGTGGATAGATGACAGCGACACTGTGGATAGATGACAGCGACACCGTGGACAGAACACAGCAACACCGTGGATAGATGACAGCGACACCGTGGATAGAGGACAGCAACACCGTGGATAGAGGACAGCAACACCGTGGATAGAGGACAGCAACACCGTGGACAGAGCACAGCAACACCGTGGATAGAGGACAGCGACACCGTGGATAGAGGACAGCAACACCGTGGATAGAGGACAGCAACACCGTGGACAGAGCACAGCAACACCGTGGACAGAGCACAGCAACACCGTGGATAGAGGACAGCGACACCGTGGATAGAGGACAGCAACACCGTGGACAGTGCACAGCAACACCGTGGATAGATGTCAGCAACACCGTGGATAGAGGACAGCGACACCGTGGATAGAGGACAGCAACACCGTGGATAGAGGACAGCAACACCGTGGATAGAGGACAGCAACACCGTGGATAGAGGACAGCAACACCGTGGATAGAGGACAGCAACACCGTGGACAGAGCACAGCAACACCGTGGATAGATGACAGCGACACCGTGGATAGAGGACAGCAACACCGTGGATAGATGACAGCGACACCGTGGATAGAGGACAGCGACACCGTGGATAGAGGACAGCAACACCGTGGATAGAGGACAGCGACACCGTGGACAGAGCACAGCAACACCGTGGATAGAGGACAGCGACACCGTGGACAGAGCACAGCAACACCGTGGATAGAGGACAGCGACACCGTGGATAGAGGACAGCGACACCGTGGATAGAGGACAGCGACACCGTGGATAGAGCACAGCAACACCGTGGATAGATGACAGCGACACCGTGGATAGAGGACAGCAACACCGTGGATAGAGGACAGCAACACCGTGGATAGAGGTCAGCAACACCGTGGACAGAGCACAGCGACACCGTGGATAGAGGACAGCAACACCGTGGATAGAGGACAGCAACACCGTGGATAGAGGTCAGCAACACCGTGGACAGAGCACAGCAACACCGTGGATAGAGGACAGCGACACCGTGGATAGAGGACAGCGACACCGTGGATAGAGGACAGCGACACCGTGGATAGAGGACAGCGACACCGTTGATAGAGCACAGCAACACCGTGGATAGAGGACAGCGACACCGTGGACAGAGCACAGCGACACCGTGGATAGAGGACAGCGACACCGTGGATAGAGGACAGCAACACCCTGGATAGAGGACAGCGACACCGTGGATAGAGGACAGCGACACCGTGGACAGAGCACAGCGACACCGTGGATAGAGCACAGCAACACCGTGAATAGAGGACAGCAACACCGTGGATAGAGGACAGCGACACCGTGGATAGAGGACAGCAACACCGTGGATAGAGGACAGCGACACCGTGGATAGAGGACAGCGACACCGTGGATAGAGGACAGCGACACCGTGGATAGAGGACAGCGACACCGTGGATAGAGGACAGCGACACCGTGGATAGAGGACAGCGACACCGAGGATAGAGGACAGCGACACCGTGGACAGAGACGACAGCGACACCGTAGGACATAGCCCCTCACGGACAACCCCGTCACGGACAAAATACCTCAAAATATGACCCCTATGGACGTAACCCCTCACGGATAAAACCCCTCACGGACAAAAACTCTCAAACCATGACCCCTGGTGGTATAGCACCTCACGGACATAACCCCTCACGGACAAATCATAATTTTAGAGGAATCATCTTTTAGAGATTATAGGTGATATTTGAATTAGGCTGTTTATGTGTTTATGCGTGAACATTACTAATGTACTGGTATAAGTTGTATGTGAGACACAACGTGTGTATATTTTATGAGTAGACTTGAGTTAATATTTGCGAGAGACTGGTTATTTTTAACACTGACTGCATTTCATGGACACCCTTCGTCTGAGTTTATCTGAGTTCATATTTAATTATGTGCAATAAAAGAGTCCCCAGAATAGGTGTGAGTTAGTTTAGGAGGTTTAGAGGTGCACAAAGAAATGTACTTGCTTTGACAGGTTTCTACGAGTAGACTTGAACTAATGTTTGCGACTGGGTTGCAGATAAATTAGGATTTCAAATGATTGTTTGAACTCACTGATTGCATTTCATGGATACTCTTTGCATGGGGCGCTCCTTTGTATACAACTGAGTTCATATTTGGTTCTGTGGAATAAAAGATGCGAATCAGCTTAGGAGGTTATAGATGCACAAAATGTATCTGCTTTGAAATGGCCTTTACGAGTAGACTTCAATTAGTGTTTTGAGAGCAGCCTAATTACGATGTCAAGTGTTTTGAGAGCAGCCTAATTAGAATGTCAAGTGTTTCGAGAGCGGCCTAATTAGGATGTCAAGTGTTTTGAGAGCAGCCTTATTATAATGTCAAGTGTTTTGAAAGCAGCCTATTTAGAATGTCAAGTGTTTTGAGAGCAGCCTAATTAGGAAGTCAAGTGTTTTAAAAGCAGCCTAATTAGAATGTCAAGTGTTTTAAGAGCGGCCTAATTAAAATGTCAAGTGTTTTGAGAGCAGCCTAATTAGAATATCAAGTGTTTTAAGAGCACCCTAATTAGAATGTCAAGTGTTTTAAAAACAGCCTAATTAGAATGTCAAGTGTTTTAAGAGCGGCCTAATTAGAATGTCAAGTGTTTTGAGAGCAGCCTAATTAGAATGTCAAGTGTTTTAAGAGCGGCCTAATTAGAATGTCAAGTGTTTTGAGAGCAGCCTAATTAGGATATCAAGTGTTTTGAGAGCAGCCTAATTAGAATATCAAGTGTTTTAAGAGCAGCCTAATTAGAATGTCAAGTGTTTTGAGAGCAGCCTTATTAGAATGTCAAGGGTTTTGAGAGCAGCCTAATTAGGAAGTCAAGTGTTTTAAGAGCAGCCTAATTAGAATGTCAAGTGTTTTAAGAGCAGCCTAATTAGAATGTCAACTGTTTTGAGAGCAGCCTTATTAGAATGTCAAGTGTTTTGAGAGCAGCCTAATTAGGAAGTCAAGTGGTTGTTTCAATGATCTAATATCGTTTGCACGGGGTACTCGTTTGAACTTCGCTGATTAGATTTTGTTTACGCCATAAGCATAAGTGAGTACATATTTGATTATATGATATAAAATGGGGACATCCCAATTAGGACCATCACTTCTATTAATGCTTTTGCTGTGCGCACTGCTCTTGAGTTATGGCTGAGTTCGATATGGAAATTTTACGAAACAATAAAGGTGGTGTAAAACTTAGCCTAGGAGGTTAACGTATGTCTAAGAATAATATTCAGTGGTAGCAGTAGTCGTAACTCTTTCAATTGCAAAGGAAAAGCAATTATTGATTTGGAAGTATAGTGTTAATCCATTTCTTTTATAATATTTACTTTCGTATTAAATGCGTTCAATTAATAAATGTTGACACCTAGATGTGTTTAATTTCATGTGTTCAGTATTTAGTTTAATTAACTTTTTATTTGACTTTAATTATTGATTATATAAAAGGGTACTGAAGCGTATTTTCGTATTGGACTGGGGAAAATGGTTTAATATAATTTAAAAATTCAATTGGAGTAAAATATTGAAAATCATTTGTATTTAAAAAAGGGAGAATCATGAATCTATGCCATCTTCGTAATGATTAATTTCATTGTATAATTTTCTAAAGTCAAAGTTTCCATTTGTTTGACGGTCAAGACTAATATTATCATCCATTTACAAATATAGTTAAGCATAGCATATTAATAATATACATACAGGCATTCGACACAATTAACCAGGACATTTGATTTGATTTGATATAACATTTGACGGAACTGTAAATGGCTTTGTTTTTATTAATGTATATACGCTAATTTATTACTATTCGTAAGTATTTATAGTTTTCTTTATTTCTTCAGATCATAACCAGTGCCGCCGAAACGTTGCACACTCACCTCCTACGGCTGATGCTGCATTATCTGTCACTAAGGTACGCCCTGCAACAAATGTGGCTGCAATTCGAGAGCTAAGCCTGCGCAGATTGTTGCCGATAGTCTCCGGGATGTTCCAGTGCAGACCGAGTGGCTGCTGGGAAGTACCAGAGTGCCAACGTCTCCAAGGATCCAGCCACCCGCTGAGAGGTCATCATCGATGGTGAGTGGGACACAACTGGGGAAGCGGAGCCTGAGCCGTTCCTCATCTGTGGCTCAGAGGCACGGATTCGTGTCGTCGAGTACGCAAGTCGTCCCTGCTTGAAACACATCGCAAACTCCACCAACTAATTTTCTATGTCAATGTCTTTGTCTACTTGCCATCTGAAACTTTTTGGTTGCTTGGAATGGCTCATATCTGCGCGCTGTTGTACTTTCATTAGCAGTGCACTGTGCTGCTATCTACCGAGACGTGTTACAATCATCCTTGGTGCCGGTGGTAGGTCGTGACGTGTTCAGCCACGCCTCGATGACTAGTGACTACTTCGTGGGAATAAAGTCACAGAAAAAAGTCACAGGACATAAAGTCACAGCGAAAATGCCTAAACATATGTCCTCCCATAATTGTCCGTGTATAATACGCATTGCTTTTTAACAGATCAGGTGCGTATTATAATATTATATGGTAACAAGGCTAACGCTGTCAACCAGCGTACACGGGGATCCTTCCATCAGTGTCACGTGCACGTGCTGTCAACCAGCGTACACGGGGTCCTTCCATCAGTGTCAGGTGCACGTGCTGTCAACCAGCGTACACGGGGATCCTTCCATCAGTGTCACGTGCACGTGCTGTCAACCAGCGTACACGGGTCCTTCCATCATTGTCAGGTGCGCGTGCTGTCAACCAGCGTACACGGGGATCCTTCCATCATTGTCAGGTGCACGTGCTGTCAACCAGCGTACACGGGGATCCTTCCATCAGTGTCACGTGTACGTGCTGTCAACCAGCGTACACGGGTCCTTCCATCATTATCAGGTGCACGTGCTGTCAACCAGCGTACACGGGTCCTTCCATCAGTGTCACGTGTACGTGCTGTCAACCAGCGTACACGGGGATCCTTCCATCAGTGTCACGTGTACGTGCTGTCAATCAGCGTACACGGGTCCTTCCATCAGTGTCACGTGTACGTGCTGTCAACCAGCGTACACGGGGATCCTTCCGTCAGTGTCACGTGTACGTGCTGTCAACCAGCGTACACGGGTCCTTCCATCATTGTCACGTGTACGTGCTGTCAACCAGCGTACACGGGGATCCTTCCATCATTATCAGGTGCACGTGCTGTCAACCAGCGTACACGGGTCCTTCCATCATTGTCACGTGCACGTGCTGTCAACCAGCGTACACGGGGATCCTTCCATCAGTGTCACGTGTACGTGCTGTCAACCAGCGTACACGGGGTCCTTCCATCAGTGTCACGTGTACGTGCTGTCAACCAGCGTACACGGGTCCTTCCATCATTGTCACGTGTACGTGCTGTCAACCAGCGTACACGGGGATCCTTCCATCACTGTCAGAACATGGACTTCCTGGATTGCATTTGCAGCAGAGATTCCCTAAATGAATTGCATCATCGAGCAGCCGATACTGTCGCACAAAAAAATTATTCAAATTGAAAGACATTGACACTGGTTTCATATTTAAAAAATTATAGTTTTAAAACGTTGAAAGTCTTTTAATGCTTCATTACAAAAACAACTGTATAAACAACGCAATATTAATGAGAAGTCAAATCAATGGCGATAACGATGTTCCGCAAAAATATCACAGACACTAAAAGTAAAATAATGTAATCTAATGAAACCAATGAAAACATGAATAATTAATGTAACGATCATCCAATTTCATCATCACTGAATGGGAAGGGATGTATCCATCCGTATTTATATTAAAGTGGGGGGTTTGTTTGAACCCGTTGACTATACAAATACAAGTTGAGCGATATAAACAAAATATGTATCGATCTCATATGAGCCACAAATCAAATAGAATAAACTCATTTATACAAAAGGTTATGACAATGCGTGTGCGCAGAAGGAGAAAGAGCGTGCATGAATATTTGAGTGTATATATTGAAATATGTGTGATAATATGTAATATAAATTGCAATAGACAGTAGTCGTGCATTTATATATGTATTACTGATTTAGTCGATTTTGGTAGCAAGTGTAGCAGTTTAGTATTCTACACGTATCATCGTACTTTTTTAATAAATAATGTTTTGCATAATTTGCAAAACCTCGCAAAATGTTAGTTCCTACCTTCTCTGTAACTAGCTTGGTGTATTATCAATAACATGTGGCAAATTATATCTAAGGCACCTATTCATGTTTAGCTCTGAATGAGTGTATGTTAGTTGTACATTTTATGCTATGATTGTGTATATTTAGGGTTATTTTCCAGTTTAATAAGTAGGCAGGTAAGTCTTGATGCTTGTATTTAAAATAGAATTTAAGTTCATGTAGCTTTAATAAATCATATGTTAAAAAAAATGTGTTTAGGTGGTTCTGTATGTGAATTGTATTTACTCAAGGTTAAAATGTGCATAGCTTTCTTTTGAGTTTTCATCATTCTGCTACCTTGGTAACCCCACGTCATGATACAATGGTAACCCCATGCCATGATACAATGGTAACCCCACGCCATGATACAATGGTAACCCCACGCCATGATACAATGGTAACCCCACGCCATGATATAATGGTAACCCCACACCATGATACAATGGTAACCCCATGCCATGATACAATGGTAACCCCACGCCATGATACAATGGTAACCCCACGCCATGATACAATGGTAACCCCACGCCATGATACAATGGTAACCCCACACCATGATACAATGGTTAATATGAGATAATATTGGTGTATTATATAAAATAATTTTTATTTCTACAAGTAACACATGCTTTAACCTGTTTAATATGCAGACAATTTTGGAACACTTGTTTAATATTTTTTCAGTGTGTTTTTTTCCAATTTAACTTTGTATCTAAAGTCAGTCCTAACAAATTCATTCTTTCATTCGTTCTATGTTGATATTATTAATGTTGTGCGAAAATGTATACTTAGCTTTAAAAGGCATTTGAAAGGTCATATATTTAGATTTATTTTTGTTTAATGATAATTTATTAATATTAAGCCATTCCATTATTTTTAGGAGTTCATAATTTATTGCAGATTCAATGCTTTTGTTTGGTATTTGTCATTAAAAGATGCAATGGTGCTAAATAAGGTGGTGTCGTCAGTTTACATAATAAAGTTTATAATGTTGCTAGCTTTTGAAAAATCGTTTATATATATTATAAATAACAAGGGACTGAGGATAAATCCTTGCAGTACACCAATGTTTAGAGATAAAATATCAGATTTAGCATTTTCAAATTTGACATATTGGCTTTGATTGTTTAAATAACTTTTAAATAAATTCAGAGTAGATCCTAAACCGTAATATCTTAATTTGTTAAATAGTATGGAATGATCAAATAGTCATACGCGTTTGAGTGGTCAAGAAAAATGCTAATGGTACATAATTGTTATCCATTTGTGTGATCATTCTGTCTACTAGTACAAGCAGGCTTGCTAACAAATGCAAATGCATTTGAATGCGCACTTGAATGTTGAACATTTGAATGCACATTCAAATGCCTCTGTGAAATTGTACATGCATTTGCATTTGAATGTGTACCTTAAACGTTTGCATGCTATGCTACCCATAAACATTTGATTTGTCAAATGCACAATCAAATGCACAATCAAATGCATGCGTAATTCTTTGAATAATTATTATTGTTAGATTCACTTTCACAAGTTCACAATATGCCATTGAAAAAGTGTTCTGTAGTGAGCAGTATCCTCAGCAGATTATGAAATCATTGTCTGACCTGTGAATCCACTTTAACAAAGTGCTCTGTAGGTCAGTGGTCAACTGGTCAATGCCTGAGCTGTTATTCATACAACATGAAAAGACCAACTGGTCTATAAGTTGATGGCTTCTGTTCAATGAAACAATGCAGACAAATGACTCCCTTGTGTTGTGTTGTGTTGTGTTGTGTTGTGTTGTGTTGTGTTGTGTTGTGTTGTGTTGTGTTGTGTTGTGTTGTGTTGTGTTGTGTTGTGTTGGCACTGTTGGGGTGGGTTGGGGTGGCAGCTCATTGGGGGGAGTAAACATTACAAATGCCATATATAAATATTTACAGCCAGAGAGAGTGATTAGTGGTGTTACTGTGTGACTACATACATGTTCATGTAGTGTTACTGTGTGACTACATACATGTTCATGTAGTGTTACTGTGTGACTACATACATGTTCATGTAGTGTTACTGTGTGACTAAGTGTTTGACTCTACATACATGTTCATGTAGTGGCAGTGGTATGTAGTGGGACTTAGTGGTTACTATAATGTTCTACTATATTTATTAAATAAATTAGTAATGTCTTTCTATACATTAGGCTATTTTTTCTCCAAATAAAATAAAACATTAATATAAATCCAAAACATTTGAAATTAATTCAAATGCATTTGCAAATGTGTAACCCAAACATTTGCATTTGCATTTGATTGCGACCCCAAAACATTTGCATTTGAATGCGTTCCTGAAAAATGGCATTTGAATTTGAATCTAGTGAAACATTTGCATTTGATTTCAAATGCATTGACAAGCATTTGTTAACAAGCCCGAGTACAAGTGACTCATATTGAGTCGAGTTTTTTGTCTAAAGTCATATTGATTATCAAAACAAAGTTTGCAATCATTGAAATATGCATGCATATAAATGACTATGAATTATTTTCTTTAAAACTTTTGAAACAGTAGGAAGGACATAAATGACTGTATAATTTTTAAGTAGTGATGGATCATCTTTCTTGAAAATAGGAATAACTTCAGCAATTTTGAGTTTGTCAGGGAATATGCCTGTGTTTATAACTTGGTTTATTAATAGGGTTAAACTGTTTTTGTTGGAAGGCTTTCTGTGGTTTTCTTTACAGTTTCTTTATCTACATTCTTAAATCTGAAAACAGAGTCAACTTTTAAGTAATAATTATAATCCTTATTGCCATCATATTGAATCCCTTGTGCAATAGTTTGACCTATACTATAAATAATTATTGAATTAATTTGCAATATCTGTTTTATCTGTTATATTAATGCCATTATCTTTAAAATAAAATATTTTATTTGCTTTATTTTTAGAAAGAATTTCATGTATGGTTTTCCAAGTATTTCTAATGTCATTTTTGGAATGGTTAACGCATAACTCAAAATAATGTTTTTTGGCTGCATGAATATTTTTCTTTAATATTGAAGTTGGTAAGAATGACCTCATAGTTAGGTGAGTTAAAGTTATAAATTTGTTATTGATTATAAAGTGCATCTCGATATTTGATAGATTTTGGAAGACACTGTGTGATTCAAGTAGAGTGTTTATGCTTATATTTATTGAATTTCATGATTTTGATTGGCATATGCTTATCCTTTGCTTGCATAATTTTTTCTTAATTTTTTTTAGATTTCCTCAGAGTTTATTTCATTTTTAACACTATGCATTGCTACTTTATTTTGTAAATTTACTCTTACGAATTTAGGAGGAAGTTCCGTTTTTAGATTGATATCCATGAATAGGAATTGTGGTTAATGATCAGAGAAAGCTTTAGTGAAGATCCCTACTGTACTGTCTAATACAAATTTATTTAAAGCTACTTCCTCAAATGGTTCAGCCCATCGCGAATCCAGTTCATTTATGTCCAGATGTGTAGTGTATGACTAGCTTAAGTAATGTACGTGGTCTGTTTAATAAAAATGCCTATGTTTGTTCAAATCATCAACAGAATTGACTTCAGTCGTTAGATCGGGTCAATGCCGACCATGGGCGTGACAAAAGTTGCACAACAGAGCTAGCATATTGCAGTGGATACTAGGTAGGTTTGGTTTTTTTTTTTATTTATTTGAAATGAGACTAGCAAAAAAAGTCGAATTGAGGAGGAACCTTTAATTAAGGAGGCACCTTTAATTGAGGAGGCACCTTTACTTGAGGAGGAACCTTTAATTGAGGAGGCATCTTTAATTGAAGAGGCACCTTTAATTAAGGAGGCACCTTTAATTGAAGAGGAACTTTTAATTGAGGAGGCACCTTTAATTGAGGAGGCACCGTTAATTGAGAAGGAACCTTTAATTGAGGAGGCACCTTTAATTGAGGAGGCACCTTTAATTGGGGAGGAACCTTTAATTGAGGAGGCACTTTTAATTGAGGAGGAACCTTTAATTGAGGAGGCACCTTTAATTGAGGAGGCACCTTTAATTGAGGAGGCACCGTTAATTGAGAAGGAACCTTTAATTGAGGAGGCACCTTTAATTGAGAAGGAACCTTTAATTGAGGAGGAACCTTTAATTGAGGAGGCACCTTTAATTGAGGAGGAACCTTTAATTGAGGAGGAACCTTTAATTGAGGAGGCACCTTTAATTGAGGAGGAACCTTTAATTGAGGAGGAACCTTTAATTGAGGAGGAACCTTACAGAAAAAGTTGTCTATCAATGTTCCGTTGGTTCTAGTGAAGCGGGATGGAAATGTCATTTTAGGATAGACTGTATGACGTCATAGTAAATCACTGTATATTATATTTTCGTTGATTTTCAGTAAATTAATGTTGAAGCTCCCTGTAATAATGAGATTACTGCTATTTTCCAGTGTAGATGAAGTCATTGTAAATTCATCGATGCAATTTTTTTATATTCTCGTTACATGATGTTGGTGGTCTATGTATGTTTTCAATTGTAATAGTCTTTGATACGTTACTTCCAGTTATTTGAATTATTATCTCCTCCCAATGTCATAATTTTCGGATTTTTATATCTCTTAAAAAGCATATAGTGCTAAATTTAATGTTTGTAGTATTGAGGAGCCCAACAAATATTTCAAGTTTATCGAATTTAGCATTTACGGATTGTATATTTGAAGGATACTAAATTTATCTATATTACTGTTTGCTTACAAATGAAACTTATCAATATCACAATATATATATACAATATCAATTGGGGTTCATTATTTTCAGCATTATTTTCGTTTATATCAAGAACATTATAAAAAAAATTGTATACCCCTGAGTAGGAGAGAAATGCTTCATAAAAAATCCTTGGTTAAGGTGGAAAGTACAAGGTAGCTGTTTGATTATATTCATGTGCATGTGTTAAAGCTATGCTATGCCCGGTGTGAGTCCAGTGAGTAAGTTGGTGAGTAAAACAAATCTATGGTACAATGAAAATTAAAGCATGTCAGTAGAATTATTAACATGTCAAGTAGTAAAAATTCTACTAAATCTGATATCAGTATGAGAATGCCTAGGACGGCATAGCATCAAAAGAAAAAGAAAATATGTGAATATGGTGTTAACCATGTTCATTGTGGAAATGCTCCGAGAAGGAACAAATGCTACTTTATCATAATTTCTATGGTAGGCAGTGGTAGAGCATATCAATTTGTCCAATCAAATCAAACAATAATAAATTAAGCATGATTAGTTTCTTAATTGATATAAGCCCTGTTGATATAAGTCCAGTTGATATAAACCTAGTTGATATAAACCCAGTTGATATAAGTCCAGTTGATATAAGCCTAGCTGATATAAGTCCAGTAGAACCAGAGGACACAAAGCAGCATTAGTTAAGGAGCAGTGTAGGTTGGACATGAGAAAGTACTCTTTCTCACAGAGAGTGATAAATGAATGGAATAAACTGCCAAATGATTGTGTTAATGCTAGTAGTGTGAATATGTTTAAAAATAGAATTGACAGATATTTGATAAGGGCGGGCTACACATAGATGAGAAAATTGTTGGACTCTCGATAAGCCAATGGCTTCCTTGTCCACTTTGCCATCTGGAAGTTGTTGTTTGGGATGGCAATCTTGTTAAATCTTGTAAATCTGCCTCTGATCATTACGTGAAGGTTAAGGGTCCAACAGTCTGTCTTTTTTAGCTCGTGTTTGGAAAGCCACGAGAGAACTTCGCTGGGTAAGGTCTTCGTTCATGAAGATTCGAAGGGCCGGCTCTGCAGCCTGGTTGTGACCCTGTGCGCTGTATACAGATTCGAGTGTGTCTGTCGAGACCAACCGCTAGATGGCATCTGTGTTGTCACGTACATCTCAACGGCGTAGCGGTTATTGCCAGGGCATTAGACGTTTAAGCCTGCAACACACTAGGTTATCGCCAGGGCATTAGACGTTTAAGCCCGCAGCACACTAGGTTATCGCCAGGGCATTAGACGTTTAAGCCCGCAACACACTAGGTTATCGCCAGGGCATTAGACGTTTAAGCCCGCAACACACTAGGTTATCGCCAGGGCATTAGACGTTTAAGCCCGCAACACACTAGGTTATCGCCAGGGCATTAGACGTTTAAGCCCGCAACACACTAGGTTATCGCCAGGGCATTAGATGTTTAAGCCCGCAACACACTAGGTTATCGCCAGGGCATTAGACGTTTAAGCCCACAACACACTAGGTTATCGCCATGGCATTAGACGTTTAAGCCCACAACACACTAGGTTATCGCCAGGGCATTAGACGTTTAAGCCCGCAACACACTAGGTTATCGCCAGGGCATTAGACGTTTAAGCCCGCAACACACTAGGTTATCGCCAGGGCATTAGATGTTTAAGCCCGCAACACACTAGGTTATCGCCAGGGCATTAGACGCTTAAGCCCGCAACACACTGGCCGATGTTTCGTCGGGGGACAAATAATCTTCAGTTGTCGACTAGTGTGTGCTGCGAATTCCGGGAGATCGGGGCTTGTCGGATAAAATCTGACAGTGCTAGAACTCAGGACGTCCTGACGGGCCTTGTCGGCTAGACCAGAGTAGATAATTGCATTGATGGCCATGTTAACGTTTTGTCTGATTATAAGAAAACGTGACCATAAAAAAATCAGAATTTTTTTCACAGAAACTGCCATCATCTCATTGACATGCTGACCAAGTTTTGTCAAAATCATGTAGCTCTTTTAAAACGCCTCGACGTGCGATGCCCGTCAATTTTGACTAAAATAGCCATGTATTCATGCGCCCACGTGGCCCATGGCAGAAAAATTCCCTTAATTCCCTCCGCTTGTTAAACTCTCTAAAAATGCACTATTTTACAGCCAATAGCTTCTGCAAATAAACCTCTGAATATGCCTGCTCAATTGCACTTATGTCACAGCATATGAATTGTTTAAATTCACATATCATAATTTAATAAGTCGCAATGCACCAACAGCCTAGTCGCAATGCTCCAACAGCCTAGTCGCAATGCTCCAACAGCCTAGTCGCAATGCACCAACAGCCTAGTCACAATGCATCAACAGCCTAGTCGCAATGCTCCAACAGCCTAGTCACAATGCATCAACAGCCTAGTAGCAATGCTCCAATAGCCTAGTCGCAATGCTCCAACAGCCTAGTCGCAATGCTCCAACAGCCTAGTCGCAATGCACCAAAAGCCTAACAGCCTAGTCGCAATGCTCCAACAGCCTAGTCGCAATGCTCCAACAGCCTAGTCGCAATGCACCAACAGCCTAGTCGCAATGCTCCAACAGCCTAGTCGCAATGCTCCAACAGCCTAGTCGCAATGCTCCAACAGCCTAGTCGCAATGCTCCAACAGCCAAGTCGCAATGCACCAACAGCCTAGTCGCAATGCACCAACAGCCTAGTCGCAATGCTCCAACAGCCTAGTCGCAATGCTCCAACAACCTAGTCGCAATGCTCCAACAGCCTAGTCGCAATGCATCAACAGCCTAGTCGCAATGCATCAACAGCCTAGTCGCAATGCTCCAACAGCCTAGTCGCAATGCTCCAACAGCCTAGTCGCAATGCATCAACAGCCTAGTCGCAATGCATCAACAGCCTAGTCGCAATGCTCCAACAGCCTAGTCGCAATGCATCAACAGCCTAGTCGCAATGCATCAACAGCCTAGTCACAATGCATCAACAGCTTAGTCGCAATGCATCAACAGCCTAGTCGCAATGCTCCAACAGCTTAGTCGCAATGCTCCAACAGCCTAGTCGCAATGCATCAACAGCCTAGTCACAATGCTCCAACAGCCTAGTCGCAATGCTCTAACAGCCTAGTCGCAATGCATCAACAGCCTAGTCGCAATGCATCAACAGCCTAGTTGCAATGCATCAACAGCTTAGTTGCAATGCTCCAACAGCCTAGTCGCAATGCTCCAACAGCCTAGTCGCAATGCATCAACAGCCTAGTCGCAATGCTCCAACAGCCTAGTCGCAATGCATCAACAGCCTAGTCGCAATGCTCCAACAGCCTAGTCGCAATGCTCCAACAGCCTAGTCGCAATGCATCAACAGCCTAGTCGCAATGCTCCAACAGCCTAGTTGCAATGCTCCAACAGTCTAGTCGCAATGCTCCAACAGCCTAGTCGCAATGCTCCAACAGCCTAGTTGCAATGCTCCAACAGCCTAGTCACAATGCATCAACAGCCTAGTCGCAATGCATCAACAGCCTAGTCGCAATGCTCCAACAGCCTAGTCGCAATGCTCCAACAGCCTAGTCGCAATGCATCAACATCCTAGTCGCAATGCTCCAACAGCCTAGTCGCAATGCATCAACAGCCTAGTCGCAATGCATCAACATCCTAGTCGCAATGCTCCAACAGCCTGGTCGGAATCAAACACGTATACGTACGTATCAAATATAATATTATATTAAATCTTCCGCATATTCACTTCAGTCCGCCAGCAGCATAAACATACCCCCTCCCCGTCTTCCGACGTCCAATCCGACAGGACTCACAAACAAATTCGAATCTCCCGGATTTTGAAACTCAAAAGTTGGCAGGTATATATACCCTTATACTCACATACATACATACAAACACACACACCTAGCGCACCCTCTATGTGGGACAAAGCGCACCCCCTATGTGGGACAAAGCGCACCCTCTTTGAAAATTACATGGAAATGTTTTTGGCACAAACTAATCCATTTAATATTTAGCACAACATTTTTCACAACTATTTATGGAGTGAGCACTTATTTATATGCCATTTGACTAATAGATAATTTGGTTTGACAATATTAAAATAATTTGGTTTAACAATATTAAAATCAGTGGGGCATTCCAACCAATAGGTCAGTGTTATGGTCAACAATTACAGCCTCTATTGACATAATAGCACCACAATCCATACTTAATTAAAACTAAATATACCATTAATACACGTAATTAGGTCAGTAATGGGTATTAAGACCAATTTAACAAGATTTAACAAGATTTGCCATCCAAGCCAAAGGCCCAGATAGCAATTGGACAAGGAAGCCATTGGCTTATCGAGAATCCAACAATGTTCATCTACATGTAACCCGCCCTCCTGAGATATGTGTCAACCCTGTTTTTAAACATATTCACGCTGCTAGCGTTACACAATCTGTAGACAATTTGTTCCATTCATTTATTGTCCTCTGCGAGAACGAGTACTTTCTGATGTCCAGTCTACACTGATCCTTTACTAATTCGACCTCATGTCCTCTACTTCTGCTATTTTTCTTGAGTGAGAAAAACATATTTCTATCAATATTTTCATACCCATTCAATATCTCGAAAACTTCAATCTGATCTCCTCTTAACCTCCTTGTCTCTAAATTTGTTAAACCACATTCTTTCAGGCATTCTTCATAACTAAGGTCTCTCAGTTCTTGAATAATTTTAGTTGCTCTCCTCTGTATGCGTTCAAGCGTATCTATATCCTTCTTACGATATTTCTTACGGTTACCATGCTTGTATACAGTATTCTAAATGAAGTCTAACTATTGCTTTATACAGAGGTATAATTAGCTTTTTTTCTTTGTATGTTATGTTTTTCCTAATCAACCCAAGAATTGTATTACCCTTTGAAGCTGCAATACCACACTGCTCTAAAAACTTCCATATCAGCGCTTATTATAACTCCTAAGTCTTTTTCTTTTACAATAGTACCCAGAACAGTATCTCCCATTTTATAGTTTACATCCAAGTTCCAACGTCCCGTATGTAGGCATTTACACTTCCCCAAATCCAACAACATCCGCCATTTCTCAAACCATTTCACTAATCCGTCTAGATCGTTTTGTAAATGCTGCCTATATGTATATACATTCTACCTTACACTCCCCCCTCAACTTACTGATCTCATGTCATACATAATTAGTTAATTAGGGCATTTTAAACATAAGTAGGTCAA